>VYXF01009290.1:16060-81370 GCA_013397295.1 Polioptila caerulea | reverse complement strand
TCTGTTACGTACACATTATGAAAACTTCTTTTCAGTGACAGCTGTTTCAACTTGTCAGAAATGCATTTGTTTACATAACAATTCCATGCATTTTGAAACACTGGTAACACATGGAATTTTTTCTGCTGGACATATTCACTTGGCATTTTCCCGCTTTTCCTGCAGCCAGACTAGAGGCACAACTGTTCCACTGACTATTTTACCAGGAGCAGTGTTTTATCCACTTCTGCCTCTGTGCAATCCTGATACTGGAGCAGTTTGGTTCTGCAGGATAGACACAATTCACATATGGAAGATGTCATTGCTCAAAGATTATGAATTTTTTTTTTTTTTTATCTGAAACAGAATTTTGTGGTAAAGTATTTTGGTATGAGAAACAGGTCTGGCTTTTTCTGATACATGTTTAAATTTTGCAATATATACCACATTTAGTAGTGTATTTGTAAGTAGTTACAGCTGAGCATTTCAGAGTCAGGGCTTTCTGCTCTCTTTGTAATGCAAAAAGCAAAACATGGAGGCAAAGAGCCCCTCAGCCTTTAAAATGTTAGAAATCAGGTTTGGTCCTTTGAAACCAAGCTACATTGTTGGTCATGTTTTGATTGCAGAAGTGAGGTAGAAAAGAATTCATCAGGAATTTTTTCCTGTGATAGAAATATCTTAACAGCATGGTATCCTTTTTTGAATTATTGCCTTTCCTTGTTGTGTTTGGTAATGAAAAGAAAAAATGGCCAGAGTAAAAAACTGAAGACAGACACAGTTAGCAAAATAAATCAGGAGAATTACTGTAACGAGGTGTTGGAATGAAATGCTGGCATATGCTGCTGTTATCAAGTTTAATAAAGGTGTCAGAAGCAAAATACACAATATTAATCCATAATTCTCAGATAATTCTGTTCACTGCAGTTCAGATTCCACAAGAAAACCCAACAGGAACTCATAAAGCAATGCACCTTTAACAGTCTGTATAATGTTTATATTTGCAGATTGACTTTGTTACAAAAGGAGGTATTTTTCGAAGTAAGTGTGGTGGACAGAAAAAAAAGCATGAATGGCTCCAGGAATTCATGATTGGGAAGCCAATAAAGATTTTGGTGCTACTTCATAGAATTGCATGTTGTCCCCACTAGTAAAATTTCAGTGTGTCATGACAAGTGTCTGGTTGGTTATGTGAGTTCTCTTGCTGAAGGATTCCACTTTACTCAGGATTTTTATCCCCTGGATATGTCCTTGCTAGGGGGTGCAGGTGGAGTGATTTTCTTTCTTGATTTCACACCTGTGATGAGAAATGGAAGCCCCTTACTGGGGCTCAGTGCTGAGTCTTGTAAGTTACTATTCAGGAAAATACTAAAAAGTGAAGGATTTCAGCTCTGATTCTCTTGGACCACGGGCAGAGCTCTGCACAGGTTTGCATCTCAAAAAGAGCTCTTAAACTACTCAGCCACTGGGGAAAAACAAGCAATTGCTGCCCTTGCTGATCATTTTAACAACCCAACTCAAGTTTTCTGTTTGCACCTAAAACAGTTCAGAGAAAACATTTTCAGGCTCTTCCAGTTCTCTGTAATTATTATTCACTCTCTAACCTCTTTAGTATGCTGAGCACAGTCTGCTTTCTATTTGTTCCAAAAGGTGAATATCCTCATCCTCAAACTGTTCCATTGTTAGAAATTGAATTGTGTGGAATCAATTATTTTTCAATGCGACTAATGAATGGCACTGGGTTCCTGTCCTATGAACTGCAGAGTTATTTTACCTAACTAAGCAACAGTTTCTAGCTGCATTTAGTTGCCCTGAATTCAGTTGGCATGTTTCATCATACAGTGTCAGACTATCACTGGGTGCCTAACAGCTCTTTTTTAATTTTAGGCTTGGTTACTCCAATCTAGGTGCAGCTATATATGCTTCAGGTAATATTTGCTGGATTTGCTTGAACAAATGTTCAAGTTCCTTCAGGATACACTATCCTGGTAACTCAAACTGAGATTCCTCAAATTGGTAGACAGTTTGGAAAGTATTCCTTCAGTTCTCTTTTTACTGATTTCCTTAGTGAAAGGGAAATATTAAACCATATACTTAAGTTCTGTGCCTAAATATATTTCATAATCTTCTATCAGAAAGTAATTAAAATTCAATTCCCTCAGATACTCAGGCCACTTAAGGAAATGTATTCAATCATGGAATTGACACCACAGTTTTTTTGGATAGTAAATGTGCTAAATGGGCACTTGGCATCTCTACTATTCTTCAGTCATAAATGAATTTTATACTGTCATTGCTTCGGTGGCAATTTAGGATTGAACTGTTGCCATGCAGTCTATACTATGACACTTATGGAATCAAAACACACTGAGTCACTGGAGTGTCCTTAACACCTCAGTGATTCAGACTTAGAATTTAGAAATATTTGGGTCTGAATCAAATCTTGCTTTATTTATTCTGCTGATTGTTAGCCAGACAAGAAGGCACAAGAATTCAACAGGGTGAGTAATCTGAGTTCTTTGATTAGATAAGTGCTGATATCAGACTATCAAGATACTGAGTTTTTAATGCTTTTAATACATACGACTGCAAATTTTGATTTGCTTTCTAGCCAATCAATGCCAAAGGGCATCCTATCCCTATTACCAAATCACACAAATATTTATTATTAGTCTCTTTTCACTCACATGCTTCAAAAAGGATGAGGTCACCCACTCCTGATTTTTCTTACTTAGGAAATAGTTTTTGAAGAGTTGGCAGAATTGTGTTCTTGTTCCTATTCCTTCACCAACTGATGCTTGAAAGCACCTAATAAAGTAACTAAACTATGAAATAATGCCAGCTGTTCTCAAGAATACGTGGCAGGAACTTCACAAGGACAGTGAATAGTATCTCAGGATCAACAGTGTAATTTCAATTGAAGTCAGGGGATTTCCCTCCTATTTTTATATTTATTTTTATATTTATTTTTTAGGAGATCAATTGCCTGCTTGATATCAGTGAATAATGATTTATCTGTTCAGTTATATAAGAGGGGCTTATTAAAAAAAAATGAAAAACCGAAAGGAACCACCAACAAGAATCTGAAACAATGCCCCAGTTAAAATGGTGATCTACTGCAGATATTCAGATATACCTGAGTCTCCTGTGGATGCAGACACTAGCAAGTTAAGTGTTGCTGTTTATCAGCTGAATTTGTATCATTATCCCATAGTTAATATATAGGGAGAGCTGCTTTGTCCTTACTGCTGCTCTAAGAGCCTTGCAGGGAGATTGACTGTTAGAGCAAATCTGGGATCAGTAGGAGCCAGCCGTAGGAATGTCTCCATTTGTGTTGTTTTGCTTTTTGGACAGCAGATACATTTTCAGTAGGAGCTTAAAATCCCATTTTATAAAGGTCTTTGGCTTACTATGAAACTTTCTTTTAAAAATAAATCTTAGCTCTCTGATATTCCTGCCTTGTGTGCTTTAGGGTATTGTTTAACAAGTGTATCCAACCCATTTCACCCTTTGTGCTGGATCCACGGGAGCAGTGAACTGTGGCCCAGGCCCCTTACAGGGTTTTGCTTTTTCCCCCTAGGAAATGGTCATAGAGTGTTCAAAGAGCCTTTGGTGAACGATTTGATATATTCATACTGTTACTACTTTAAAAATGGGTAATATGTGTTCTGCAGGAGATAATGGTGGGGAGAATAGGGCAGAGTCACTGCTCTGAATTTGCTGCTCTGGTTATGGTCAGTGGTTATATTCCATGTTTGCTTGCTGCTTTAACACAGGTCTGGTGTTTTGTACAGGAGTATGTACAAGTGAGTGAAATATGCTGGCCTTTAGCAGGATAAAATTCCTGACGGCTTCCTCTGTTGCTGTCCTTTGCAGGATCAGCTGTGCTGAGATTTGGATTTTCTTTAATTTGTGGCTTTATTTTTCTTCTTTTGTTTTATAGATAATTTCTCTTATGATACTCACTGCCATACCAACAAGTTGGATTTTTTTTTTCTCGTATGTAGCTAAATGTGTTTGAGAGTCAGGATAATATGTATGAATGGATCTTAATTTTATCATTTAGTTACATAGCTACTTAATTATTAAAAAAAAACCAAAACAAACTTAGCTTTTTTATATTAGAAGGGGGCAGGGGAGAGAAACTCCTGAAACTGTACTCTCTTAAAAGTTTTGGAAATAGTTTGGACTGTCAAAATAGGATTGTAGATAGTATTGTGAGAATTTGTGAAAATTAGTTTTGTGTTTTATTTGCCTGTGTTATGGTTTCAGCCCATGTAAATATAGAAACCTTTGCTTTATCTGTAAATGTTTGTTTATTTTTCAAGAGTAAATCCTTCTCTGCCTATGATGGACAAAAAAGTTGTATTACCTTTCAATTTGAGTCATTGTAATAATCTCATTTTACCGCTGTGATTCTTATTCTTTAGCTTCTGTGTTCTACACCTTTTTCTATCTTCCTAAATGAACAAGAACAAGCTGGCAGCCATGCAGTTTTATGAGAGTGCCATTCAGAAGGGACTTACAGCTTTTAGAATGTAACAAATTATTTACATTCTTGCCTTTTGCATGATGGTCTCCAGAAACTGGCGCATGGCATCAGGAGAAGGCAAAATGCCCGTGTGATGTCACCTGGCTGTGAATGCTTGGAAAAGACATTTTAAAGGAATAAAAATCATGGCCTAAGGGAAGTCCAACACATACCTATCCTGAACATGTTTGCTTCTGGTTAACATAAAAATGGAACTCTCATGCTTTGAGCAATAAAAGTGCTGCTCAAAGCACACATCCTTGCAGGAGTGGGCTCATGTGATGTAACACGAAAGGGAGGAACATTTCTTACAATTTACTGCATTCTAAAAAGTCAGGAATCAAATGTGTTTCTGCAAAATAAACAAAAATAAAGTAGGGAAACTAGTCACAGGGTTTCACAAGTCCTTGACAAAGTGCCATTCATGTTTAGAAAATGAGGATTTGGGTCACAAGATTTTGCTTCTCCCTACAGCCAGGGGTGTGTGAATGGAAATTGTTGACTGGAAAAAAAGTAAAGCATATAAAGTGATGTGAATAAAATTTATTACAAGTTATCTCCCTCTATTTCCATAAGGTCTGTCCTTGAAGCATCCTGATGTCTTTGGTCACTGTCATGCCTTGCATTGATCAATGCAGGATCAAATTTAAGGATTAAAACCAAGGAGCACAGTAAGGACAAAGAATCTGCAGCTGTTCTTGTACAGTAGCATACTTGAAATACATGAATAAATCCTGGCTTAGTCTAAAAGCTGTGTTTCAGGCTTTTCATTAAAACATTTCTCTAGTTCACCATATATTTCTATAACCCGCTTTCTGTAGTAAGGAATTCCCCAGGCTAGCTCTGTTTTGTGAACCCTTTTTTCCAGCTGAGCTGGATGTGTCTTGGTGGTGTTTCATTGAATGAGCCATTGATTCAATTAGGGTTAAAGCCAATTTCTCTTAGCTCCTATTTTGCCCTTTCTGTTGCAGTCTTCACGGATTACTGCAGGAATTCCGAGTGGCAATGCTGTTTGTAGACTGAAACTATAAAGAAAATCAAAGAAACCTAAATTCTGATTCATTTAACTTTTAAATAAACAAACAAAGTCTTCAACAATTAAAATACTTTAAACATATGGTACTTTTTGGGTTGTGAAAATAGGAAGAAGCATAAAATAAACCAGATACCCATCTGGATCAACATCAGTCCTCCTTGTACCTTATTAATCATGTTGTGTGCAAACCAGTGTGTGTGTGTGAGAATAAATCCTTGGCTGCCCTGCCATCCAGTTCCCAGCCCTGGCATGGAATGTGGGCTTTGTGTGCAGCAAGAACCACATGTATAAAGTGCTTACATTCCCATGCCTGCACCATAAACTTTTATGTGGCATTTGTGGTATCTTAATGAGAAAAATTGCTGTTATTTCTTTACAGCTTCTGGGTATTTGAAACCATGATAGCGTCCTGAAGAATTTACTGTGATGGCTTCATTTGATTTCATTTTGTTTAAAATTTATTTACTGTGTATCTCGGAACATCCTGGGTTGGAAAGAACCCACAAGGGTCACCCAGTCCAGCTCCTGGCCCTGCACAGGACACCCAGGGATGGCACCCTCTGCCTGAGACCAGTGCCCAAATGTTTGTGGAACTCTGTCAGGCCTGGTGCTGTGACCATTCCCTGGGCAGCCTGTCCAGTGCCCAACCACACTGTGGGGGAAGGACCTTTTCCAACAGCCAACCCAAACCTCCCTCAGGTAGGGAAGCCACAGAAGGTTTTCTTCTCTGTGAGTCTTTGTTATTAAATGCCTATGAAATAGGAGAAATTCCATATAGATTTATTCTTATGTGGCAAATTATTTTTTTCTAATTCCAGACAAGAGGAATTGGGAAGGATCTATTTCTCAAGCTCTTCATACTGTAGCTCATATATTGTAACAACATTATTTATCAAAATGTAGTTTTAAGGTTTTTAGAAAATTTTTAACATTCTTTTTTCACAAGATTTTGAAATCTGGAAAGGTTTCCCTCTAGACAAGTCCTTCATAAGTGAAGATCCCAGTCCAGAGTTGGAATCAGACCTAGACAATTAACCACGTTTTAGTTCCCCAGTAAAATGCACCTCAAAGGACTCAGTGTCAGGATGTGATAAAAACTCGTGGGATTCAGTGGTCTGGAGCTTAAAGGAGGATTCTTCCTGTGAAGACTTGATTTCTGGGGTGGTTTTGTAATCAGAAACAGAAATTTAAATTGATGACAAAGAATGCTTGGCTCAGTCAGCTGGACTAAATTCCCAAAGGTGAAATATTCCTGTAGATGAAAGCTTAGAAACAAAAGGATCAACCAGTAAGATTTGAACAGCTCATTTGGAGAGGCTGAGGATAATCAATTTGGCTTTAGAAGTGGCCAGGAGAAAGGATGCTTCTTGGTGCTAGCTGACAGTGAGGCAAAAATGCAATGTTATGCAAGTACTGCTATAAAGAATGATCAGAAAAATAAAAGGGCTTTTGTCTGTTGGGAGAAAGGAACAAATCTGAGAATCATCCACAGTCTTTCTCTTGAGGCCTGTTTGAGAACCTGAGGCTGAATGTTTGTTCCTGTATGAGAGCCCCACAAATGGAGGAGGCTGTATGAAAATAATAAACTCTCCACCCTGAGAGTGAGAGAAATAAGAAGAGATTCTCGTTTTTCTCTATATTATCTGTTTTTCTTATCAACTCTGACTCGCTTTAATGGGAGAGGAGAGAAGGCACAATAGGAGAAATGGATAGCACCAAGTGTTAATAATTTTCTCTTTTTAGAAACAAAGATAAAGATGCAAAGCTGGGTTTGAGTAATATGAGTTTGTATTTTTCATTGTTTGTGGTAATAGAGGTGTAACTTGAAAAAAGGCGTTTGGAGTTTTTAGCCATTATCTCTGAAGGGAGGCGACTGTTTTCTCTATGACACATTTGAATCACACTTCTTAAGCACCACTGAAAATTCTAAATACTGGATATTATTTAAAAATAAAAAATAATAATTTAAATCAAGAGCTTAATCCAAAATTCCCTGGACTGAAAGAAAGGATCTCATTCTCCCCATTAATCCCTGGGTCAGATTTGGTTCTCCCTGAAGAAATATAAAACTTCCCAGCCATATCATTTACTAAGCTGAAGATTTATCTACCTCTTCTTAAAACTGGTTGCTTTCAGACAGCCAGGTGTTGTAAATATTCATGCTGGAATAAATTTGCTTGTCAGGGGTATTTAGTGCAAATGATCCTTGCACTTAGAAAAATGTCTTGTCTTTTTTCTGCCCAAGAGCATCGATAAGTTTTTGATGGGTTCTGTAGAAAGAGATAGACTGTTCTAAATACTTGATTTATCAGGATCCCTGACCTTCCTGTCATGCTCTGTGGCTTGCATTATCTTTGGATATTGAAGCAAATAGAATCGTTGCTCCAAAGCACTGTGCAATTTAACTCTCGTAACCTGGGAAAAAGGCACCAGGTTATACTGAGGTCCCAAGTTTCCCATCTCTGCTTTGAACTTGTCTCCCTCCCACATGGTTATTAAACCTTGGTTACAGCAACAACAGCTTCTTTTTGAAGACAGTGACAGGGTTGTCTGATGCTCTTAAATTCCGGTTTAAAATACCATCTAAACCAGTTAAATGGGCAGCACATCAAAGCATGGCAGGAGCTGTAAAGGAAAGGCTGCTGCCTTTTAAGGCAAAAATGATAGCAAGATTAGCATATTTATAAGCACAAATGTTTAGAGGACAGGGGTTTGTCCTCTTATTTAGCCCTGGAATAACTTTCTTTTCTTTGTCATTCAAAACTGTAAAAAACATTGCTAACATCTCCAGATAGAGCAGCCTTAGGGGGTCCAATGATCCCCCAGAGTGTGGCTGTTTTGTAGCACAGGCTCATTTTTCCATGCTGGGTATTGAAGACAGTGCTGCTAAGGTGGTGTAATGTGTCTCCTTTCAGATGTTTATAACTGTCACCAATTTCATAAAGCCCAAAATACCCTGAAGGTTTCTAAGCATTTCATTTTTTCCCCTACTCAATTCATTAGTGAATTGTTGTAGGTTAAAAAATCATACTTTTTTTTTTTTTATTTTAGGAAATTGTTCCAGAAAACAAGTTGTCATATATACTTATATGACTTAACAAAGAAATCTCAGTAATTTTACTTGCTTATGTTCTAGAAATGGATTTTCAGGAAAGTAGCTACCATTGTTATAATTTCCAGCAAAAGCAGAGATCATGAAATAATTATCCTGTCAATTCCTAAGTATTTTCAATGGATGTCATAAAATAATAACTTTTGTTGGCTCTTACTTTCAGAAAAGGAGAAAAACTTGCCATATTCTTGAAGAGGGAAATCTGCATTTCAGCTGGGCAAAATACCTTGGCTAAACAGGTAAATCTTTAAATAAATCAGAATGCTTTAGTTTTTCTTAGCCCAAAAAAAGCAGAATCTCCTTTAGTTTTAATTAAACAGCAATTAAAGATATAAAAGAAATCAGAGTTAAAAAAAATAAAAGTGACTTCTGAGTAGTTTCATATGTTAAAAGGAATGAGGAAATCAAGAGGGGCCTTACTCATGAATGCCCAGTGGTTTTGAATTCCTTCTCCACAGATCATGGCAGCGCAGCCTTTGGCACCTTCATTACCTCCTAAAATCAGTGGATATGGTCCATCAGGCTTGGAGCCCTGATAAAAAGGTTTTGCTTGCCTTGAATCTTAACTGGGCTCTTTCAATCAGAAGTATTCTTATGGTTTTCACTAGCACTTTGTCCAGTTTACTTTGGAGAGGAATTGATTTTGTAGAAACAAAGAAACACTTTCTGTGGTGAGATTTCCATGCTGAACTGGGGTTGGGGGCAGATTTACAGGCTGAAAACTTGAAGTGGTAAAAGGGGGGAAAAAAGTAGCAAAAAGGTCTTGTCCATCCCCTGCCATTTGGGCAATGACTACCAGGTCTCTGTTTGGGCTTCTTTTCTAAGCTGACCATCTAAAATACAAAACAGAAAACAGCAAAACAAAATTGGTTTTAAAAAGGGGGCTACATTTGCTCTCTCTATCTGTGTGTATGACTGCAAGACAACACTGATATTACAGAATGTCAATATTTCATTCTTTTTAGGAGGCTTCCAAAAGGCAGTATTGCCCCACTTTTCAATTTTTAANAAGCTGACCATCTAAAATACAAAACAGAAAACAGCAAAACAAAATTGGTTTTAAAAAGGGGGCTACATTTGCTCTCTCTATCTGTGTGTATGACTGCAAGACAACACTGATATTACAGAATGTCAATATTTCATTCTTTTTAGGAGGCTTCCAAAAGGCAGTATTGCACCACTTTTCAATTTTTTTATATATCCATGTGCAGATATATGCATTGTGTGTCTCTAGCAGGTTTACAATCTATAACAAACTGAGGGCTTTGCAGATGCCATCTGAACTGTCACACAAACAAGTACTAGATGACTTTATTCTGTGATTTATGGTCTTTATTCAGTTCTTTATGGTCCATCAGTCAACAGTAGTTTCTTTTCCCAATCCCCTTTTATAGATGCCACGAAAACTGAAGAATATTTTAGGGCTTGAGCAAAAGGGCAAAGTATTGTCAGCCCAGCTGCAGAAACTGGTCAGACCTTTTCACATCTTGCAGATAATGATTCTCAGCTATGATTCAGGTGCGCCTATTTAGTTCCAGGCTTCTAATGCCAAACCTCAATCACTTGCAGGGATTTGAACTCATATCAGATGGTGGGTGAGAAACATCTTTTGGTGTTCCATTGTGTTTCTTTTCTCAAAAAAAAAAAAAAAGACAAATCAAAACAACAACAAACAAGAACAGTGAAAAGAACTTTAATTCTTCAGAGTTTCCTTCACATAAGTGTAAAAAAAATAACAAGTTAAAGATTTCTTTGACAGTATGAAAGAGTATAAGCATAAAGTCAAGGTTCTGGAAACAAACAGGCCTGTTTTCCCAAAAGCTGACTGGTGGATTGGGTAGAAATACACCTGCAAACACTTCTAAACCTGCTGTTAATTCCCAACTTTAGTGTATCACTTAGTCAGAGTCATTCATGTCACAAGTCAAAACATCTGCTGCAATATTGCAAAGAATTTGGCAACTCCTCTGTCATTTTATCTCAATTTTCTAATGCACTTAGGGACAGACTTCACAAAATATCAGAAAAATGCAATTGGTGTTGGACCACATATGGAAGTTCAGAAGAATTAGATGTGAGAGAGTTAAATCCACATTTTTTTCCTTATATCCTACACTCATAATATGTTTCCTATTTCTTGCTAAAAATCAACTAGAAATGATCCACATTCCAAACTCTCTATTTCTAATAATTGATTACATTGAAAAATCTTTTAAGCTGGATGGCTGGAAAAGTGCATTCTCTGTGTTCTTTTTTGTTGTGAAGCTTTCATTTCACCCTGTGACACTCCAGATGTGAGCGCCAATGATTTTCTATCTCACAGGGAGGAAAACAGCCAATAATGGATGCAGCCACGGGTTTTAATGTATTTTCTTTAACATTAAAAATAAAAGATGGAACTAGAAGGAGAGAGGTCATTCATCTTCTGTCAAAAATATAAATGCAGGAAGAGGAGGAACATATATATATATATATACGTGATTTGGTTTTATATCAAAGATGTATGCAGCACAAATACATAATGGATAATAATGGATACTTGACTGCAAAGTGTTATGGAAAACCTGCAGAAGTTTCCTATAATTCCAATTGTTTTTTACTGAAAAGTAGGGACCTGTAAAGCCTTTATGAGCCAAGATGTTTACTACTGACATTATGAAAATTTCTTTTCACAGAACAGGTAATTTGCTTGAAAACTTAAATGTGAAACTCCTTCTTCTTTAGCTACTTTATGCCAGAATGTAGCAAATTAAATTCAATAGGGAAGAAAAGATAAAATAAGTGGGTTCTGTGTTCAAGATTGTTACAGTAACCTTATTGCTCCAAGGAGGATATAAGAGAAGTAATTGTCTTTCTATTGCAAAATTTCTTTCCATGTAAGTGCCTCATTTTGCTTGAGAAGCATAGCATTGGTTGTTCACCTCTGCATCCATTAGCCACTTAAACACATTAAAGTGCTTTAAAAAAATTTTACAATAAAATTTAGGCTTTTACTAGACATTGTTCATGACAGGTTGAAATAACCCTTTTTATTCTCTATATATTTTCCTGTACTTCCCAGTTCTTATCTTTTTTGATAGGAAAAAAGTCACTGTTTTTAATGAATTGAAGCAATAAAAATCAGAAGTTGAAACAGAGAGAAATAAGTTTTATAAACCTTGACGATAAACTTTGTGAACATTAATGAGCATATTCTATTAAAAGAAAAAACCTAAACAAAAAGAAATTACATGATGTTAAGAGATTTAGGCTGCCACTCTTTACTATGAATTAAATCTCAAGTGGTTTTGATGCTTCCTATCAGCATTACGAATGTTTTTACCTTCAGTTATTGGACAATGTCATAGCAATTAGTAGAGCAGTAGTCTGTGTGAGTGCTTTGGTAATTCCTCCTGTCAATAGAAGGATTATAGATACATTCCAAATTTAATTCAGCTTTAATCCAATTATTCTCAATTTCGGATTGAGTATCTGAGTTGCACAGGCAGGAACAAATGGCAGAGATTTCTTGCCAGCTGAGCTGCTGGGAGTGGGCAGGGGCACACTTTGGGCTGCTCCCAGAGGTGACCAGGGCAGTGCTGCTCTCTTTGGGCAGCACCCTCTGTGACCAAATGGCTTTCAGCTCTCCCTGCAGGCAAACCGACCCTGCTCAGTGACAAACCCCTGCTGCTCCTGGGGCTGCCCCGCCTCAGCCAGGTGTGCTGCTCTGCTCACCCTTTCCAGGGATGTGCTTTTTGAGACAGCTTCCATCATATATGGTTTTCTATGGATAACAAATTAGTTGAAGGAGCAGTAGATAAGCTTTCCATTTCAAAGTAAAGTTTATTGACACTTTGGCATTTTTTCTCATTTCCTGACATGCCTATAACCAAACCACTTGTGTGTCAGGCTGGCGGTCTCTTAAATGTTCTTAGGGGTTCTTAGGGGTTTTTCTTTTGGCTTCATTGAATCCTTTGTCAGAAAACTCCTTCTTTTTACTTCTTTCTTAGCAGAATGGTACTGATGAAAGAGATGTGCAATTCTGGTGTCTTCATGTTCTATTAAATTCATATCCACACACGAGCCAATGTTCCTCACTTTCCTAGGTAATTTGTAATTTGCAATATTTTGCGCCTTGCTATAGCCAAAAACGAGGTCAGAGGAGGTGATGGAATAACATAAAATTCATCAGACATTCAGGCTAAAAAACCCACTAAATACTGGCTTCTGAAAGCCACTGCTCACATTATTAAATATTACTGATCTTCTGAGTGTCTCTTCCTTCTTTAATTCCAAGTGAAGTGATTTGGCTGTGAGAAGTTGTGTGGGTGCTTTGTGTGGGAGTGCTGACACAGCACCCACAGAGCCCTGCTCACTGTCTCCACTGAAACACTAAGCCTTGTTTTGTATGGGCTGTCAATACTCTCCCATTCCAGCTCAGAGCTGAACAGTTTGTTCCACCTAAGCTCTCCCTGCATTGTCAGACAGTGCTGGAAAAGCTGCTTTAACTTGGCACCAGCAGTTGTCACACAGGCAGATGAAGGGCTTGCCTTTCTCTGTCTTGCAGCTCTTACTTGCTGCTGACAGCTGAGATGCAGTACTAGACTTTATGCTAAATTAAATATAAAAGAAGAAGGATTCAGCAGGATCAAGAAAAAGCTCTGGACTGGGGCCAGCACTGGTCCAATTAGCACAGAGTTTATGAGATAAAACCTGTATGTTGTGTGTGCTTGAGTTGAAACAATCACAACCGTACAAATCAAGAATAGCATGTGGGTTATCATTTATCAAGATAATATGAAGAAGAAAAGCATTCATTAAAACAGGAAAAAACACCCAATATCATGCAAAGCACCTTTTCATATTTTTCTCTGTATGCTTTTTCCTTGACCTCAATTGTCCTGTAAGTCACTGCCTTTTGTAAGAGGCAGTAGAATTCCTACCATAATCTATTGCACTGATGCATGGATGCTCAATAATGCTTCTGCTGAACTTGCTTTTCAACACAACCAAGGAATTCACAGGCAGAGTTCTTTTTACTTAACAAGGATTAATGAGTTTTGATGGCTCTGATTGGGAATAGTGCAGATATAAATTGTTTACTCAGCTTACAGCAATTATTCTAAAATCAGAGACACACAGCCTGAGACATATCAACTCAGACTTGCATGTTCCTATCATATTTGTCACTTAATTGTCTAGATTAATATTCAGCTCCTCAGCCACATTATCTGCCTAAGCACTCCAAAAATCAGTAGCTGCGTTCTGCTATGGCAAAAATTAAAGCAAGTAGATTCTAGTATGAGCTAAAAGAATCTGCCTCTGGTGTTCAGCAAAGCATGAGAAGNAGCAAGTAGATTCTAGTATGAGCTGAAAGAATCTGAAAAGTTCAGCAAAGTATAACAACTCCCCTTAGAGATGTAGGCTTTGTATTTTCATTATTTGATAGGGATTTCTTCTCCCTTCAACCCTCTTCAAATGTCTGCACCTAGAGCAGAGGCTTGGAAATATGAGAATATTAAGCCTTGGACGGCTGGCACTTGGAAGAGAAAGACTGTCTGGAAAAGTGACCAAAAAGCACTGCACAGGTCCCTGGTCAGGACTGAGAATCCCTGGGGAGCAAGTCATTTGGAGAAGCACTGAGTTGCTTTCTCACAGGCTAAGCAAGGATGTAAGGAGCACTGGGTCTCTTTTTCAGTCCTCTAGTCCTTACGTGGTTTTTTGTCATCCTTAATTTTTAATTTTCTTCCTACCCCATCCTCCACTTTACTCTTTGTATTGAATTTAACCTTTTCTAGTGTCTTTTACTATTTCTCAGACAGTCTTGTCCCTCTAAGATGAATAAGTCTTCCTTATCCTAGCACCTGGTATCAGTGGAGTTCTTCAAATTAAGCAAAAGTACAGTTTAGCTGGAAGATTGATGTAGCAGCAGACAGGCAGAGTAAGTTCACTTAAATTGCAATAAGTAGATACCTCATAGCTAGAAGTAGGAAAGAGAATTTGTTTTATGAAAATTATGAACTCGGGCACTTTGTAATAATGGCATAATGTTTATTCAGTACATTTTTCCATGAGACAAAAGGATGATGGGATTGATTGTATTAGCATTTACTAACTGAAGAGAATTGGTCTGTTTTCTTCACGTTTGGACTCAGATCAGTGGAGTCCTGCAAATGTTTGCTGTTGGGTCAGAGATGGGGAAGGCAAGGGCTATTACCCCTAAGCTCCTGCTGCCTTAGGGGGAAAACATCTACAACAATTTTAAAAGCCTTGGGTGCTGCTGTAGCTGTGCAAAGATATTTTTCTCTATTCAAGACCACCTCTGCTGTTACCAGTATGTGACAGGAAGCTTTGTAGCATTTGGGTCATCAAAGCCAAACTGATCAAACACGTATAACAAAAAATGTGAGAGCATCTCTATTCTGTCTGGAATCTCAGGTGAGGTATTGAGGGAGTTCTGTATAGCTGAGAAGTCTCCAATCCTCCAGTCTACTTGTCACAAATTCAAAAAAGATTGATCTAAACAGGTCTCTTTGAGAGAATATGATCTCACTTTACTTGTGGGCAATTTAAAATTAAGTGGGATATGGGATCCTATTTTTTCATGTTCTTTGAAATGATCTCATTACACTCAGCAGGAATCTTGCTGTTTCATGGAACGAATTCTCAGTTCTGATGGAATTTGTATCAAGTTCAAGCTTGTAGCTATTTTGGTCTATATTTCAGTATCTTGCAGAGTTTTCTGAGAAAAAGAGGGATGGTGATGATACACAATTAAGGCTACCCCAGTGCTTTAGGTGGTTGAGGTTTATTATTGTACATTTTACATTTCATATGTTAATGGACCTCTATGGGTTGTACACAAAGAGGTTCTGATGTAAAAAAACCCAAAAAACAAAACAAATAAACAAACCCCCCTAACATTTTCATCCCTTGATTCCAAAGCAGCTAGTTGTGAAATTTGGAGCTGCTTCCACGATCACAGTTACAAATCCAGAGAGTACAGTCAAACTACTTAGATTGTAGTGAATTATAGAATATGTATGGCTTTTTCCATTGAGTATGAAAATCTCTCTTGTCAGCATTTCAGCTGATATGGTTATTCTTTATACTAAGGAGCCTTTCTACTTCAGCTGTAGTCTAGGTAAAGAAACACATCACAGCTGTTCTTTAATGGTTCTATTCAGATTTGTATTGTTTTGTTTGCCAAGAATTTGCATTGGAAAGAGCAAAAGAGTGAAGATATCCCCTCATTTGGAGAGGTTTATTCCTGCTGAGCCCTTAGGAGGTTTCCTACTTTCCTAGCCAGATTCCTTTTGTCAGAGGTCTCTGCACTGACCCTATTCTGTCTCAAGCTGGTTGAGCCCTTCAGTGAGCTTTCCTCCAGGTTTGTGCTGCCCCTTTTTGCTGCCATTGAGCAATCCCAAATGGAGTCTAAGCCAAATATCTCAGGTAGTTGGAGTCAAGGGTTCTTTGATTCCTATTAGTTTCTGAAAAGCTGATGATTTTTCATGTAAAATAATTACAAAACTAGGTTTGTTTATGCAGTTAAGAACACGGATAAGACAAGGCTCATCTTTTCCAGAATGTGATTACATTGACCTAAGAGTCTCTGAAAATTCACTCTCTTGAGTGATAGTAACCCCTAGCATTCATCTGTCTGAGAGAATGCCTATTGCAAATAAAGGCTAAACAGTGCCATTTTTCTTCCTTGTCAGTAGACACCTTCTCATATTTTTCAATCCTGTGTGTTAAATTGAATACTTGAGAAGAGTTATAGTAAAAAAAGCTGCTCTTTGCTTCTCAAGATCACAAAGATTTACTTGAAAAAAATTTGAAGGAACTTAGTCTGGGCATTAGTAAAAAAGGCTTGTTGGTTTGTTTTTTTTTTTTTTTCCCTCAACTGGAAATTTAATAATTTTCAACCTGAAATTGATTTCTAATTTTTAAATTTTTGAAGCTCCCTATTCTACAAAGAAACTTCTTCCCTGGCCTGAAAATATCTTTCCTCTTTAACTAAGTGGCTAAATGTGAGCTGGAAAAAGAGGGATGACTCTGAGAGACTATCCAGTTGTGAGGCTTGCCACAAAAGTGGGAGGAAAAACATCTAACTAAACAATAAAAGTCTAATAATGAAATGTATTCGTGTACTACACTTCTGCATGGTACTGTAAAGATGTAAAATGCTGTGTAATTGCTATGATTTATTAACGCATTTGTGTACTTTTGTAATAGCTCTAGTACTTTCTAATAACAACCAATACATTTATAAACACATCGTTGGCAAAGCTGTTTTAGTCAACCAACCACTTCTGAATTTATATAATTTTTGAGACATTATTTTAGCATGCACTTTAGAGTTTTCTGCATATAAAAAGCTCCTAATTTCTTTTAAATGGGACCTTGAGGAATTCAAGCCTGAGAACAAGTTTATTTAATGGCTTACTGAGTTGCTAACACACACTGGTTTATAACCACTTGAAAGTAGTAGCTGATTTGCCTTCTCTTTTATGAGATGGATTTCAGTTGTTTTCTTTTCTAGAACTCAAGGTTTAACAATTATCAGGTATCTTCTCCTGGAAAAGTGTAACCTGAGCAAAGGGAAGTTCTTCAAGTGGGATAAACCCTGTAGCCTGTACAGACTGAGCAGATTTGCTTTGCTCAGTTTCCCAATGGAAATGAGCAGATTTAGGTCTGATTTCCATTTCTCCAGCCCGGCAGGTTTAGCTTGGCACCACATCCTGCTGTGGCAGCTGGAGGGTTTGCTCTGAGCTCCCCAGCAGCTCGTGACAAATTCACTCTCATCAAAGTTTTGGTCACAGCACAGAGAAAAGAGCCAACTCTGCAGTATCTCCTTTACCAGTGAGTTTGAAACAAAGTAAAAATAGTACCAAAACATTTTGGCATGAAAAAACTGAAATAATATTTCTATTTTGAGCACTAGTCTTCCTGACAGAAATCTGATGAACGTGTGTGCCAGGTGTTCCCAGTGGGTTTTGTTGTCATGTTTATTTTGGTAACTCTGGTATCTCCTTTTTGTAACATTTCAAATCTTGTTTATTCCATGTAATATGAGCTTTAAAACATGGCTCCGGGTTTCCAAATTTGATCTCACTGCTAACTCCTCCTGTGATAGAGAAAAACTCTTCCTTCCCTGACAGATCTCTTGTAGCAGAACTTATATTTTTTTCTTTCCTCTTGAAAAATAGATTAATGTTTACTAAAGCAAATTTACAAATCAATTCTTCTTTGTTCTGTGTTTTATGGGGTTTTTTTCAGGGGAATTGGGTTAGCAGGATATTAACAAAAGCTTAAATATTATCTCTAAAGGCACTTTTACCTAGAGATTTAAATCAAAGCCCATAGTCTGTAGCTTTAAAAGGTGTATTGGAATTGTGCTTTGACTCTTGACTTGGCAAGATGTAATGGGCTTATCAGAGTTGAATCCAGGAAAAAAGTATCCAGAGGCCCGTGTCTCTCTCCTTAAATGTTTCAGAATGAGTCTTATTTCTTTACTCATAAAAGTTGAAATGGCAAAAGAATTGAGTCTAGATGGAAAACTTGATTTAGACCATAAATAGAGATTTATTTTTTGTTCCTTTCCCTCTGTTCAAGATCTTGAATGTTCAACTACGGCTGCTACAAGAAGCTTTGATTGCTCTCTTTTAAAACAGGCTAAAAAGAATGTTAGAGCAAATGGGATGGGATGGGATGTGTATCACAAATTATTCTAAAATGTGAAAAGCAGAAAGCAGTAGAAAATTCAGCCTGGCTGGTCAGCTAGCCTGTTAGAGAGGAAAGAATCTGGTTTCCAAGGCTGAGAATGGTCTGGGGTTGATAGGCATGGCAGATGCAGGGGGACCTACCAGCTGCAGTGTGCAGTACAAGTTGCTAATTCTAGTCAGATGAGTCTGAAGGAACAAAAGGGCTGTGAAGTGCTAATTACACTCCAGGACACCTGCTCACACTCAGATAACTTCAGCACACCCCCATTTGTGTGATGACTTTTTGCTGCTGTGCAAGTGTGGCTAAACATTGTCACAGAGCATTCAATTGCTGTTTAGTGCTAGCTGACATGATGTCATTTGACACCATCACCTTTGGCCAAGTGAGAATCTGCTCAGTTGCTCAGGCCTCAAAATGAAAATTCATCCTGTGTATGTGCTGTAGCTGCCAAGTTTGCTCTTTAATCTGAGTTAATAGTCCCTTCATATATAGCACAGTAGCCATTGCATTTCAGAGACATTGAAGCTATAGCCAAAAGTTAATGCATCTAAATTACATAATGATAATTTTTCAGTGTACAAAAATGACCTTAATGAAATGGGATGAGTAAGAAGTCTCCTTAACACAGTCTGTTCCACCCCAGTCTCTTGCATAGTGCCCAGAGGAGGGCACAGCATCCCAGGATGGGATCCCAAGGGGCAGGACTCTGCCCCGAGGAGGGTCCTGGGAGCTCCCTGTGCAAGCATACAGAGGGGTTGGAAAGTCAGGGCCCTGCTGGGATTTCACCTCCACTCCAGCAGCAGGAAGGTAACCCCACCTCTGGCAAGGCTCCCTTACTTGAAGGCTCCTCTCCTTTTCTCCAAAGTAGGTGTTTCTGAACCCTGCTTTTGAAGAAGATGCAGGTGGAGGAAGAGCAGAACTTTTGGGATAAAAGCTCTGTTCAAGAGTGGAGATGACTTGTGATGCTCAAACCAACACCTCCTGGCCTCTGAGAGAGTGCTGAGCCCAAAGGGCTGAGCCTTCTGCCTCAGTGTTGAGCTGGGGCAAAGAGGAGCTGTTTGCTTTCCTCATGCTTTTGTATCCCAAGAGCATTCCTTCCATAAGCATTACTTTAGAAATTGTTATAAAAAATATGCTGCAGATAGCCTGAAGGCACTTGGCAGAGCCTTTAGCTGCAGAGTAAATGATTTTTAAGACAAGAGATGATATTGCATGCCATTTTAATAGATGTCAGTGAGGGCACAGCATTGTGAAAGAGGGGCTCTCGAGCTCTTGAGGTAAATGCTTCACCCTATGGAAACATTGCTGTAGGATTCCTGAGGATTTTCTGCACTCTGGAGGGATTTGCAGGCAGCTCTCTGGGGCTGAATACTTTTCCTGCCCCAGATAGTGTAAGCCAAAGCTTTCCTTAGTCACAATTATCATATTCAGACCACAGTGTGACCATACTTTGAGCCTCTGGTACATTGAAATATGTTTTCATTGATGAATTGCTGAAAAAACTGAGCAGGTGGGTGGGCTCCAAACTCTTCTCTGTGTCAACAGGATTGATCTGACTAGGACAAAAAGGAAATAGTATACAGAGCTATCTTTGGTGTATTTAGATGGTATTTTGTAGCAATCCTCCATTTGTTTTATGTATTTCAGGGTCAAGAACATTTAGCTCCTGTCTTTGTGAGCAGAGGGCTCTTCTGCTTTTTGTGTAATGCCTGATGAAATGGTGTAATGGTTATCATGAAATGATAAAAGGCATTAGCCATTGCAGAGCCTCAGACTCAATAAATGGAACTGTGAATAATTAGACCTTTATAAGTGGTTTCTCAAGAAAAAACAATTGTCAGAAGAATAAGTGCAGGGGATCGCAGCAGAATATTCAAGCGCATGCTTTTAATTTCTTTAGAAGTGATGATTGATAGAGTCAGCCCACAGAATCTTTTATATCTGTTCCTGGCCTGCAGAAAGCACGAGGCACCAGCATTGTCTGAACCATTTGAATTATGAGAACTGAACTTTGCATTTTACAAGACAAATGAACTTTACTTTTTTAATTGCTTTCAGTCTGATCTTGTTCTTGTGTTTAACCACTGACTGCAGTGTCAGGGAAACAGGATATAGAGTTTGTTTCTAGAGTGACACAATGAATTTGTCAGAATTAAGTAGAAATTTGATGTGGTATTTCAGTATTTATCACAAACTTGCAGGTCTCAGTGGTTTTCTCCTCTTTTCTCCCCTTGTTTTGAAATTCAGTTCCCATTGATGGAAATTTGATGTTCAAATATTTTTTTTTCCATAATGTTTTGCTATTGATAGATAAAAATGAAAGAACCATCTCCCCAAATATTTTGTTTCATTTCTGTTACTGAAAGGCTGAAGGGATTTCATTCAAACTCAAAAAATTAAAAAAGGACATTAGACCAAAATCTTCCCTGTTCAGCCATGAGGTATAGTTTAGAGAAAGGTAATATACAGTATAAAATTGTACAAGCTGAGGAGGAGCTTATTTATTTGTCTTCATTAAAATCAAGAAGATTGTTTATTGTCATACACTTGATCCAGAGACTGAGCTTCCTTCCTGATTAAATCACTGGGATTGGGCAAGTGTTTGCAATTTCTTATCCAGCAGGTCTGTAATATTCAGAGCTGTATCAAAGTAATTAAAAATAAATATGTGTCTGAGGCTCAAGTGCTGCTATGTATACCTGAGTGCAGGCACACTCTCAAAGTGAAGAACAGGTAATGAAAAAACATCCTTAACACAAAGCTCTTGGTTATCTCATAGCAGTGTCAGTTTTGTATATCTTATTATTTCTCTAACATCAAGAAGGTTGTGGAGCATTCTGCTATCAGAATGTGTTCATCATTTACTCTGCATGCAGAAGTTTTCCTCATCACTCGAAAGAAAACAACCCTAGTAACTGGTAACCTGTTATTCTTGGTGGCAAAAAACCTAAAATATTGTAAGGTGGGTACCTGATGGATTTCAACCTATAGTTTGCTGATCTTTCTAAAATAAATGTGCACTTTTGGGAAATGTGCTGGCATTAATGCATTTGGAAATGATTATGAATTGCAGCTTATTTTCCTAAAAGAAACAAGCTTTTGTAATTCTATTCAGATTAGAGTAGTCCTATACCCAGCAGTTTCCAGTTAAGGAGTTTACAGAAATCTTTTCTCAGTTTTGTTTTCCAAGCAGTGCCTCTATTTATCCTTCCCTCAAAGCTTGTGTGAGTTATGAATTCTGAAAAGAAAAACAGTTATCAAAAATGGGTAAAAAACATAATTCCCTCTTCCAACTAGATAACTTCTCTTCCTCCCCATCTTCCTCCAGGATCAATTCTCCCATGTACCTAATTTTCTGTTCTGGTTTTGGCTGACTTATTCCTTGTGTTCCTGGCTCATGTGAACAAGCAGACCCCCAAATATTGCCCAGCTGTAGCAAAAATGCTGATCCTGATTGCCTCAGAGGTCCTTAGTCAACAGGGAGCCCCCAAGGCTAAGCAGGCAAGTTTTGTGGCTGTACAAACAGGGGCAGGGAAAGAGGATCTGAAAGTCCAGGGACTTCACTGAGGACACTGAGCTCTGTCCTCTTCTACAGCCACAAAAAGCACAACAGTTCCTGTCTTTGGTACTGCCCTACTGGCCACATCACTTGTGCCTTTCCACCAGGATTTCACACGATTTCCAAAATTCCAAATCTTGGTTTACTTGTCTCCCTGCAGTGTTTAGTCAAGACATCAGTAATTTTAGCACACTAGCATCAAAACCAGGTTTGATTTTGTAATTTCTGTCTACCACAGTGCAGATTTAGCCCCCTGAACTAGAAAATCCCTAGGAAACCAGCAGCAGGCAACAGAAGCCAGCAGCTCCTGGCTCAGGGAGAGAACCTCAACAGAGACAGAGCACCCTCCTCCCCCTGCAATGCCCAGGGAGCTGAGTCACTGCTTTCAATTGTTCCTGCTTTTTATTGATATTTTTTCCTTTGTAATGCTGCCTCTCTTCCCACACGAGTTTTGAGACACAGTTTGGAAAGCCCTTCCTTCCCAGCTGTTTGACACTGTGGGAGCAGAACTCTCTGCCCTGGGGCTGCCTCTGTTCATCTGTCACAGGGCCCTGAGACCATGAAACTGAAAATTTCCTTTCAAACAGACTCTCTACAGGGAATGCCCACATCAAGAGCAAGAAAGAAATCTGGAGAAAAGAATTAATTTGGCCTAATGGTTGCTGTTTATGTGAATGTTTATGTGAAAAAAATCAATATTTGCTAAAGACACAGCTCACAAATGTCTAGTGAATGGCAAAAAATTTCTTATATTTAGGACCTTTCTACTTTTCCTTCCCACAACAGTAGGTTTTTTTAAACCCTTATGTCTTCTTATTTACTTCTTCTGAATTAAATGAAATTTATTTCATTTCCAAGGTCTCCAGGCATTCCCAGGGCTGACTTTCTGTTAAGAAGAGAGATGCCTTATACAGAAAAACTTTGGAATGAATACAGGTGCATGAAACACTTCCTGTAATACAGGATCCCCTTATTCCAAACCAACAGTCCTGAAATATCCAGTTAAATAGCCTAATTCTGTCTAGATCTTGTCTTAGCCTCTGGTCAAAACAGAAATATCATTAGATTGGTTTTCCCAAGGTATTTGACATTCCAGTTTATTGGACTCATGAAGCTTGATACTAGGTATCCAAATTAAACCTTAATTCACTACTTTTAATTTAAAGAAAACATCTTTGAATTTTTTTTTTAAGGCTTGTTATGGTTTGCTTATCCATTATTCAAGAAATCTGTCTCTCCCTCTCCTCCAGAAAAGATTATTTTAAAAAGAAATATTTCTCTTTTTGGTATATTTCTCCACATTTTTATCATGCATGCAAAGCTGGAAAAATTATATGAATGAATCCTCTAGTAAGGAATATCCAACATTTTTCTGGTTGAATAAAATATATGAATCTGTCAGCTATTTATTAGTGTCTAGTGTATGTTGAATGTATGCCCTAATAGGCTTTTTTCAAGTATCCTGCTTTTTGGAGCAGATGGAACTGTCTTTATTATCTCTGTAAAGCAAACTTTCCTTTAGCACATTTGTATAAATCATCCTGTAATGTATTTTTAAGTTTTTCATTACATAGCTTTCTTAATACAAATCAGACAGGGATAAGATAGCAGAACAATAATTTTATTTTTATAAAGACTGAGAATTTCTGTACTTCATACTCTTTTGCTTTGGAGAAAATTAGAAAGAGTAACCAGTTCTTTTCTTGATGTATCTGAGCGAATATCGATTTTGCAGGGAGCTCTCTCTTCAGGTAGCAGTACTGTGTTGCCCCATCTCTTGAAAATGCTGGAGGTTCTGGTGAATTCTACTCTGTCATGGGGAAAATCAAACACACTTGCCCACCTTGAGGCTTAAGAAAGACTACAAGTACTTTTTGTTTCAGTGTCCCCAGTGGCAGATATATTTAAGGATAGTACCCAAAACAGGTGCTTTAAAAAAAAAAATAAAAAATTATGATTTTGTCAAGAGCTGGATAAAGCTCCTCTGGAGTCAACACAATTCTTCTGTATAACTCAGTGTGCCAGCAAGGTCAGGCCTTCACAGAATCATCTGAATTTCTTGTTTGCCTAGAAAAGCTCGGAGGGACCTGGTTCTGCTCAGTTAGGCTTAATGGGGGGTGAATAACTCATTTTGCAGCCAGGTGTTTGCAGAGGACACATCCTACAGAATGTGATGTTGTAGTGGGATGGGGAAGTTTCTGTGGAGCACACCACAATGCATTCCAGGACATCAGTGCTTCCCACAATATGCACAGATGTAATTGGTGCTCTTTCTTCTATGGATCTTATCCTTGTAGCATTGCAAGGGAGAGACTGGATGTGTCTTTACTTCTGACCTTGCAGAATATGCCCACGATGAGGGAGGGAAGTGGCAGGGTCAGAGTCCTGGAGTCCCCTGTGGAAGAGTTGCTGTTTTTGTAGCTGGGTGAGAGAAAGCAATGGAGCAGCAAGGGCTAGGAGCAAAACAAAACCCCTGGAGACTGCAGGATTGAAATCCTTCATTGTCTGACAGCTCCTGTCCAGACCTAATACTCAGATCAGAAAGTTCTCTCAAGGATAATTTCCTTAAAAAAGAAGATTTGATATCTCTATATGTGACTTCTACTGAGATGAGTTCTGACATGAACTGGTGTTGGCTTTTCTTTCTCCATACAAGCAGGTTCTCTTTTATTTTTCCACTACTGTTTAAGAGCAATATGCTGCTCTGAGGGTTTCAGCTAATGCTGGCACTAAGAGCTCACCATATGGCAGTTCCATCACAGTTTACATTCCCTCCTATAGTACTCTCAGAAGAGGTATTTTAAAAATTCAGTATTATGCTGTTATTCATCCCAAACAGCACTTTTTCATATTGTCATGGTAGTTTAAAAAAGGATATGTGCTGACTTATAATTAATGAAGAATCAAATTAATTTTTTAGCAACACAGCATAAGAATCTTTCCACAGACTCCAAAGTACTCTCAAGCAATTCCTCATTTCAGTACTAGTTAATGGTACTAGTTTTGCCATAATGAGCAATAAGCAACAGAGAATTGAAATTTTTATAATGAACTAGATCTAAGCCATCTGGTTCCTCAGCCTGGGAGAAATGAGCATAGAGGACTCCTGAAAATTCCTTTGCCACAGAGCATAAGAAAGCATGGACTTCTCACATTCTAGAGGCATGAAAGAGAGTTCAGAGGTTTTATAATGAAAAATATTTCAAATAATTACAGCTTCTATATCTACTGTATATCTTCTATATCTACATCAAAATGTTTTGAATATAAATAAATCTCTTGTGAATGCACTGTTTACTTCAAATCTCCTTGATGGAAACATTGATCTCTTGAGGCCTAAATGCCCACTGTTGTGCTGCAGCCTTATTATTCACAAGGAAGTTGAAAGGAACCCAAACCCCAACCTCTTATTTAAAGAATCCACCCCACACTTAACATAAGGCAGCAGACAGAAGAACCTTTACACTGTAAGGAAACTTGCTCTTCCTATGTCACATTCAGAGAAATGTATGTTTAATTAATTTAACACAATAGTTTTCAAAGATGTGAACTTATAGTGCTTTATTGACCATAATGCTTGGTGTCTATGTCTTAAAAGGGTAAATCTATGATTTATTTTCATCTCACTTGGTTCCCATTGTTTCTAAAGTACGTGGCTCTTTCGTGAGTGTATTTTTTTCCTGAACATCACTACTGGATGTGGTACATAAGCAAAAGCTATCTCAATTAAAGCAGAATGTGTTCTGAGCTATGTATGGCTTCACACATTCCTCTGAAATCCGGAATACACACTTGGAAACTCTGTGCTTGGTGTTAAATTAAATACAAATGCTTGAGAGGAATAGCTGATTTATGTACAAATGAGAAAGTCCATGATGTAGTTTATTGGATTACAGAGCATATCAAGACATGTCAAGTGTGTCTGTAAATCATAAGAAAATACCTGTAAAGTATATATATGGATGGAACTTAAATCATAGGGAGTGATCACATTTTGAATGTTGATTTCACTCATTTTTGTGTTATCTATACTTTGTTTGCAAAAAATCCTCCAAAACTCTCTCTTCATTCAAATACTTTTACTGAAAATGATATTTCTGTAAAGTCTTGAGCAATGCTAGTGGATGAGTTTTGCAAATTGACTAGGGAGGAAAGGAAATTTACTTAAAATATGTTCAGGATTGAGACTTGGACTGGAGATGTCATGATCTTGATTTATATGCTGGTCTTTGCATATGTATCAGTGACGAGAACCAAAACACAACTTTAGAGTAAACCAGACTTTACAGAGCATGACACTCTTTAGACAAAGGCCAAAGCACAACCTGCTGCTATCCCAATGTTTTCCAATTAGAATTCCACCTACAGGGTTAGTTCATCACTGCACCCTGGTTTCCTAATTTTAGAATGATGGGGGGAGAAGGGGACAGAATTGGATGTTAAACAGAATTGGGGTATATTTTTTGACAGCTTCATACTTTCATCTTGAAGCCTTTTTAAGTGATCTTTCAGTTCTTCTGCCTCTGGACTTGAATCTGGGTAGTAGAGTATTAATACATAACATTTGCAATAGTTGTGTCCAAATTTATGCGTCAAATAACTTCCATGTCAATATTGTTAATTTATATATCTGCCCTTGAGGCTATATCATGAGAGCGCCATATGAGTCAGTGGAGCACTCCTCCAAGTATTTCTCAGATTAATGTGGAAATTAATTACTAATTAATAATGAGATCTCATTTCCAAGGTTTCAAAAAGCAGAAAAGGAAGAATTACACAGAATAGAGGAAAGATTCAAAATTTTATAAATGCAGAAGCCTCATTGTTTCCACAGTGCCATGGCAGTAGTTAGAGTACAGCAATCTAAGAAAGTAAGGAGTGTTAGACTAAAAGAAACAAATGAAACTGGAAAAAATCCACAGAATGTAAAAGTGGTACTAAAATAATTATGTAGAGCCTCAGTGTAACTTCATTCCACAAGAGTTCAAAATTTAGTAATGTAATAGGTTCTTCAATAGGAAAAAATATCAAAGAGAATAATACCAAACCAATGCACTGATTTATGTTATGCTTGTAAGCAGTAATTAAATTTGGATGAACAGCTTACATGGATATCATTATGTAATAAATAATGAATTTATGTCCTTGGAATAATATGATGATTTCTAGATACAACAGAATCCCCCCTTTTGTTCATGGAAAATAAAATCCTCAAAGAGCCTCAGATTCAAACTATCCCAGTCCACCATTTTTAATCAGGTGAGTCTGAAATCAATTAACTATGACAGACATAATTGAATAATTAAAGGTTTGTCTAGAAGTGTAAGGGTAGAATTAACAAAAACAAAGTTTATTCCTTTGTTTTGGAAGTGACTTAGGCAGGAGGAATGTTGTAAAATAAGGAGTGAGTTGAGTTATATTTGAAATAACCAACAAATTTCAGTCCAGCCTTCAGAGAATTGTAACAACCTTTTAGAGTAGCAGTGGTTGTGTCAACACTGAAAACAACACAGGGTTTTAAATTCTCCATCTGAGAGCACAGGGTTTATGTATCATCAAGAGGATAACCAACCAACCAACCAACCAACCAACCAACCAACCAACCAAACCCGCCCACAACCAGAATGAAAATAATATTCTAAATCTGGAGGTAAAGCTCAAAGTATACCTCAAAAATGTAAAAAAAAATCAGTTAACTCTTATTTAGTAAACTAAAATCAAGAAAGATGTATTTAGATATCCTTTAAATATAAAGATTGTAGAGGAAAAGCACCAGCAAACTAGAATTTTATTCTTTCCAAACAGAACAGAGTAGTGCATGCTTCTTTGAGGAGTATGGCACTCATTAATCACTAAACTCCTTTTGGGAAGGGGAGCTTTACTGCCCAATTTAACAGAAGGAAAATAAAATCCTACAGTGACAGAGTGCACTAATCCTTTCTTCAAGCACTAATTCCAAACCCACAAGTACAACTCTTTTCAGTAGGTCCCAAAACTTTGAAAGTCCTTGTATGGTCTGTGCTTACTGCTTGTGTTCCACACAAGCCATAAATGCATCCCTTTTTTTTCCCCTTGGTGGTGGTGCTCCTCAGCACATCCTGCAAGTAAGCAGAGCTGAATATGCTCCAAATGGAATTTAAGCCTAAATCTTTATTGACATTTTTCTGTCCTGCATTTAGTCAGCATAAATCCTAGAGAAGCTGTAAAGCAGAGATGTTTAAATTGAAGACAGTTCCAACTTCTAGGCATTTTCTTGTGAAGTGGTGTGCAGAGAAGCTGTAAGCTGCCCTCTTGAGTAGGCATGGTTTCAGAAAGATGAAAAAACTTCCCAAAATATCTGATAAGACTATTTCAGTGGAACTGCTGCCAAAAGCCAGCACTAAGGCTATCAAGTGTGAAATGAAAATTAGAAAGTCATTGGACATTGATTTGAATTAACTCATAATGACCTGGTTTATGTTTTTGGCCTCTGGAAAGATGATTAGAACATAAAAACAACTTTCTGTGAAGGGCATAGGAATATTAATGAGCAAGTCATCTGAATAAGAACAGGAAGTGTCTTCTGTTAAGGTCCTCAGAAAACAATCACCTTGCTAAAAATTAAATGAGGCACCAGAATGGGATGGAAAGAACAGAAGAGTCCAGAAGGGAAATGCTTGAATTTCAGAAGCAGGAACAGTGACATGTGTATATCAAAAGTTTTTTCAGCTTTTTAAAGTGTAACTGAATCATAAACTAAGAGCTAAAGCAGCATATGGTGTTGTGGATTATATGATGTTGGAGCCTCTGCAAACTGACTGAAGGTCAGGCTGTAGGAGAGAGGCAATGAAATTCAGTGTTTTTCCATTTTAAGACTCTTGGGTGCCCAATATAAACAGTTGTGTTGTCAGTGGAGCTGTAACAGTTGGTATGGACTGAAAATCTGTGATGTCATTGTGGTTGAGAGAATGTTGTTCTTTGGATACACTTCATAGGAATTTAAACCTGAAAATCATTATGCACTCCTGGAGATATCCTCAAGAATTAAAGAGGAAATTGGTGTTTATTTATGGGTTGCACCATTGCATTTCTTCAGTTTCATTATCTTTGCATTTGTTAGTGGAAAAATAACCACCCTGAATGTAAAGATAATCTAACTCCAAGGGCAAAGTGTCTAAACTGGATTTCTTTTTCCATAGAATTCTAGCCTTGAGAAGATAATGCTCTCAAGAAAGGAAGAAACAACAGAGAATTCACATGTTGAAACAAACATGTAATTCTGATTATTTAAGTGTTATCAAGATTAATTCCTTAAAAGCACCCTCAGTTTTATTCATAGCTCTTATTTGAGGGTTGTTACCCTATTCATTCTTCAAAAGATTCCAAGAAATCAGATTTTATAGAGACAATATGCAGGCATTGTAGAATTCCATGCGTATGAATGCTTAATTCTGGGTTTTCAGTGGATTTTAATGTAGTTTTTATGGGACTTTTAAAATAAAAGCTTTATATTTCAGGGAAAAAAAAGCTAGAATTAATTTAAAATCTGTAATATTGTGAAGAAAAGGTGTTATGGTATGTGAGCTGCTTGCTGTCTATTTTAAAGGACAAAACAGCTTTGGAAAGCAAGGCAATCTTTATAGGATTTTTCTGTTTAGATATTTGGCATTGAATATGGTGTCACAAGGAGGGTCTTATTTGAGAGAAGAAATGTTTGAAACTGATAGCCAAAACATCTCTAATTGACCCCTGGTAATTATAATATTGATTGAACATGTTAGTCATTCTGCTCTTGTTTTATTCATGAGGTTTATGGTGAAAGCAAGTGTTCAGTGTAGATTTCTCCTTAACTTACAGTCCTTAATGTTGAAGACTTTATATCTATATATTATTAAAAGTGTATCTTTTCAGTACTTGGAATGGATAAAAACCCTTAGTTGGCAACACCAGATGGAGATTTAATTCTTGTGCTCTATAACCCTGAAGACCTTCTGAAACATTTCCTCTAGGTCACAATTCCCAGCCAGACCACCAGTGAGAGAGCTGTAAAAATACTGGGGTATTGCTGGAGCTTCATTCTAGAGTGAGCTGCTAAATCAGCCCTTCCTGTCAGCACAGGGTCTTTAATGGAATAAATAATGTTTTAGGATTTAGCTGTTAGAAAAAGAACCTGGTTTAAAGTGACAAGAACTTCTGATAGTGGGGACACTCTTAGCTGCCATTTGGTGAGGTCTGTGCCTTTAGCACTTGGGGGTAGAGTGGAGGGGAACAGGTGATTGGTAAGAGAAAGGGTGACTGCACAAACACTCAAAATATGGGATTGGAGTGTTTCTATCTCCTGCTTTTCTTCTCTGGGTTCAGAATATGGCTCAGGATCTCTAGCAGAAGCTGACAAATTCATTTTACAGGTGGTAAAGGTGGCTTGGTTGTACATAAGGTCAGTTAGCTTAATTTAAACTGCTGATGTGCAATAAATGAACTAATCCAGCAGGATTTTGCCTTGCTGTGGTGCTCTTGTGTTCTCCACTGCAAGCCTCCCCTGTGGATGTTGTCAGATTGATGAGCAAGTAAATTGTGAGCCAAGTAAGTTCTGATTTTTCTACCTAAATGCTGCATAAAGCATCTATAAATGTTAAGATATTTAAAACTACTTTGATCATATCTGTTCTAAGAAACAAACATTTTTTGAAGGGGAACTTCAGGTTTTAAAGTTTGTTTCTTCTGTGCAAGCCTCCTGGAAAAGAACATTCTTCTCCACATAATCAGGAAATATAAATAAATAAATATACATTGTGAATTTTAGAAAATATGTGGAACTGCATACACTATATATATTGTATATACATGATACCAACACTCATTGATAATAATGTTATGTGATGGGGCATGGATTTCTCAGTGTGTCATTCTAAAATTAAATTTTTCACGGGGGCTATTGGAAAAAACTATTCTCAAAACCCAGAAAATTTATTGCAGACTGCATGGGATATTCCCATATATAAATATTATTGCAGATTCTATCTAATCTGAGGCTCACTGTGTAATATTTTATTAGACTTAAAATGGGTAAGATTTTTAAAATTAAATCTTATTTCAAGGCCAGCCAATGGTGCATCTGTTTTTGCTAAATAGGAGAAGAACACCTTGGAAATCTCTTTCCAGCACAATTTTTAAATATGTTGTGGCTGAAATCAGCAGGTGAGTTGCAAAGGTGTGCTGAGCAGGTGCAGGGTACTCCAGAGCTCTGAGGAAGGCAGAAGGGCTGCCAGGGTTGCAGGCGATTTGCCTGGTTGATGTCTCTTTATTAATAATGCCCAAAAGCTTAGGGAGATTCTCATTTCTCAAAGGTGAAATTGGCAACAGCCTAGAAATCTCTGCTGTATAATTCTCCACTTCTCTTTTGGTGATCCTTTTCTCTCTTTAAAGATTATGTAATAGCCAGCTGATCTCTGTTTCTTGTTAGTTTTATTTTTGGGTGTTCATTTAACAATGTAAGAATGCAAACTCTGAGAAAACAAACAAACTAAAAATCCAAGAAACAAAAACAATTGAAGGCACGTCTTTGGGGGGTTCATTTAATTTGATTTTCCGTGGTGTTAACTCCTTAGTAAAGGCATCTCACCTTAACAGTGTACTTTAGAGAGTTTTTCTGAAAAGCCTAATCTGAAAAGCAGGTTTCTCTATTAGAACAGTGACAAGGATGGAGGGAGGAGGCAGTTTTGTACTTTGGTTTGAGACCAGTAGAGCTTGCAATTTCTAAGGGGTCATTGTTCAACACAATAGATCTTTAAAGAAATTCATTGAATTCTCCTGTATTTGCTCATATGGTATTTATTTAGGTAGTCTCCTTGGATATTTATTTAGGAAATTCTCTTTGATATTTATTTCAGTATTTTCCTTTGCTGTTTGTTTTAAAAATGTATGGGGAATATTTTGTCTAGTAGTACAGAATTGCATGTAAGTCACAAACATAATGTTAAAAATGGCAATGGACAAAAAACCTGAACAACCTTTCTCCCTCCTGTGCTAGTCAAGGTTTTGCACCTGGATAAAACTGAAATAAATACAAAGTATCTGTTATGAAATGAGGTCTAGGACCTAAAAGTGCCTGCAGTAAAATCTAAATTCAGTACGATCTGAATTATATTCACAGAAACTTCTCATACTCCAGATCTTCTTGCAGTGAAACATCTTGTGCATCCCAGCTGAACTTCTCTTGGGAATTTAATCAAGCAACAAGCTCACGAGAAGGACCATCAGTTCAAACAGAAATGGTACTTCTGTGCAGAAGCTAATGCTTATTCAATTTTAAGATAAACTGCCTGTTACATTAAAATAGCTGAGGGATATTTGGAGGAAGCAAAATACAGGATTTGAGCCAGGAAGAACAGTTGGCTGCAGCATCAGGTGCATGATGGTTCAGAGCTCTTGGCCCCGTGCGGGAAGGGCAGAGGCACCACTCCAGTGTGAAATCACAAAGGTGGAGCTTTCAGGATGCAGCTTTGGAGAGTGATTATGACTGAGAATACTCCTCACCTAGCCAGGAGAATCTTCAACTCTCTGTCACAGCAAAAAAAAAATGGGTTTTTCTCATTTTAAGTGCAATAGATGCTGTTTGTGTTCCTTAATGGACACCATAATAAATAGCTCCTACACAGAGATTGTTCTCTGAAAGAGAATGTTCTGTTTAATATAAAATACAACAATTCCAATAGAATACTTGGAAAATTGTTTCTTAGATAGTGCAATTCATTGTCTTTATCCTGATACAGGGAGAAAGAGGAGCTGCTTAGTCTGAAGAGAGTATTTGAGCTTTCACAGTTGGGAAAAGAAAGGTACACAAACATCTATACTTATCTGCTGATAAATTCCTGTCCTTGAAAGTTATTTTCTTTTCAGAAGTCATAGTAGCATTATAGCAACTTTAATCTGAATAGTGTTTTGCTACAAAGTGAAAAATTTAAGGGTAATCATGTCTGCAAAAGTGGAAAACAGAACTGTTAAATAACTGCTGGATGCTTTATTCCTCTGTATTCTTTTAAAAACTTATGTTTTCTGAGTTATGGTAATTTTTTGTGTGATGGATGATATTGAGGTATCATTCTTTTATTTTTGTTTTGTTATTATTTCAGGGAGTAGACTTTACATATTTCTATTTTTTCTCTTTGAAAATTATTCAGTTGTCCAGTCAAGAAACTTAGAGGGATTTTGCAACTGCTATGAGTCATTCATGGCAAACATTTGTAGTGGGAGCATAGCACTTAAAATAGCACATTTTGTATTGTATTCCAGAAGGCAGTGGGAAGGCAGTGAAGGGAAGGGAACTTTGCCTGAAGAGAACGTTCCCTGAGGGGCAAAGTGCAGGGATAAATGGAAGAATTATTGTCTCAGAAAGGATATAAGGAAAATTACAGGCAGCCCACAGGAAAAGATGTATCCCATAGAAAGCTAGATCTTTAAGGTGAGGGATTATCAGACCTAAGCAATAATTGTCAAGGTAAAAACCCAATTATATTTTAGGAGGGAAATTAAAACGGATGAAATTGTATTTTAGTCATGAGATAAAATGGTCAGTCCGTGTTTGGACAATAAGGGTAAGATTGGAGCTGATCAAGATATTGTGGCTGAACTGAAGGAATACATTAACTCAGTTTCCAGCAAGGGTGATAATGTGGAGCACAAGGATGGAGGCAGGATAACTGCTGAAGTGAAAAGAAGCATATCTGGGCAAAACGGAAATTAATTGTCACAAAAAGGATGAAGGGGAGATAGACAATTTCCATTCCAGAATACTGAAACTGCAAAGAAACTGCTCTTTGAAGAATAAATAAATAAATAAATAAATCTATCAAACTGGATATAGTATTAGATAACAGATAGTAAACAAATATACTGAGGTTGGAAGTTATTAGTCTGGTTTATTGAAACCTCTAATACTATCACAAATACTCTGAGAAAGAAACTTAAAGACTGAGGCAAAGGATGAAAAGAGAATTACTGGAAGCTGGTCATACAAGACTGCATGGATTGTAGATTGGACAGAAAATTAAAAACTATGAATCTCATGCTAAAATACTTGACCTGCATTTTTCAGCTGAGATTGACTCTACTGTCTAATATCAGCAGCATACAAGCAGACATCTACATTTCTATGTAGAAAGGAATTCTCGACCTAAATAATGCATTATTTCATGTATACCTTCTCCCTCCATGTCTTTTAAACTGCCTTAGGCTAAAAAAGAAATAGGGGCTTAATATAGTTATATTTATTATTTGTTCTTGTGGTGTGAAACTGTAGAACATAACTCTGTTCTACATTTTACCATTGTAACTCTTTAGTTATTAAAATTATTTTAATTTTTCCAGGCCATACTCATATATTTTTCTGGAGCACAGAGGGAGTTGTAGCTTTCAGAGCTGTGCTTGTGTAAAACTATCTGCAATTATTAATTGCCACATTAATTTTTAATTTTTTTTTATCCCCATATCAGTTTAAGAAGTATCAAAAATAAAAATTGTACAACTGTAGTACAAAACATGCAAAAGCTATTTTACATTTTTTGTCAAAAAAGGTGGTTCCTCCCTAAAGGGAATAATTACACTTGTAGTGTAGAGCCAAGAGCAACTCAGGCTTTTCAAACTGAACACAGCTGACTGCTCTATTTACTGTACTAAGTATTTTCTAATTTTTTCCCCTTATTTTGTGATTAAATCTCACATTTTTTGTAGGAAACTTTACTTTCCTTCAGAAAGAGGGAACCGAGGGAATGCATTTCCTTGAATATATCTCTTCATTTTACACTTGATCTTTCAAACACTGGTTTTCCTTCAGTCTTGCATTACAGCTTTCCTGTTTTAAACAGGCTAGTGGATTTTGTTTCTCTCAGAAATTAAGATTTTACTGGTTAGAACAAATCAAAAGGGGTTTTAGCTGTCTGCTAGCACACAATCCTCTGCTTAGGGGTTTCATTGTACCCGCGTGCCCTTGCTTGGAGGTGTCTGGGCAGGTTGTACTCGGGCACTCCCGGTGTTAAACATGTGGAGAGTGCTGTGTCTGCTCCACATTAATGCTTCACCCCAGCTCTGCTGTGGCTCTCATTCCAGAGCTGTTCATTCCACCACTCTGTGTGCTCTGAGCTGCTGCTTGTTTGTGTGAGAGGCTTGAGCACGAGCCACTGCAGTGGAACATTTGCAGCTGCCCTCAAACCGCGTCGCTCCTCATACTCCATTTTTCTAAATATGTGCTATTTTATTTCTAATTGGGCTCAGTGGTAGCACTGCTCAAAGAGAGCCCAACTCTGCAAACCACAACACCTCTGCAAACATTCTGCTGCACACTGCAAGGCTCTGCTCGTGCCAGGGCCACCACCACGGTGGCAATTAATGGCCCCATGGTATCGCCTCAGAACTGTCAGTTTGCTAAAAGGTGGCCTCACAAGGGCCCAGGACTGAGCTATGGCACAGCTAAATATTTAATTCTGCTGAATAGTTTATGCCTGCAGCAGAGCAATGTTTGTCAAGCAGACTCACTGCAGAGCAGAACTGCTGGACACTTCCAGGGTATTCCTGGCATTTGTATTCATTTCAGCTCTCTACACAATTTTTATTACATTGTCACCTGCTGTTTTTCAAATGACAATTTATTGGTAGGAAATTCATGTCCTGCTAAGCACCATCCCTCTCTCTCTTCTTTCTCCTCCACACTTGCTCAATTTCTCTCTTTTTTTTTCTTTTTTTTTTTTTTAATATATCTTTTGATGTAATTTATAAGTTACATGTTCATGTTGGGGAGAGACAAACTGAAGTGGCTACAAAGCAGCAGCTGTAGCTGCAGCTGTTTCTTTCCCTGTTTACAGTTGATTTTTAATCTAGTGAAGTTTAACTCAAAAAAATGGACAAATTAAATTAAATCTCTGTTAATGAGTGCTGTATACTCACTTTCTAGTTCGGAGAGGTACATAAATATTGAAGCACGTATTTTAAATTACTATCATGCATTACTTTTTCATTAATGGCTCTGCAGCTATTTAAATTTGAAACATCAGGCTCATGATTGTTTGATAGGAGAGTGTTAGCTCCAAGAGAAAGATCAATACATGTAGAAGATCACCCAAATGCAGTAAATCAGCCAGCTGATGAGACCAAGGTGGCAGCTGGGAGCTGTGTTGATTAGCAGGGTTCACAAACCGTGACTGCAGTGTGTGTGAAAAGGATGGAGAAACCATCCGCAGGGCAGATGACCAAACAATTAAAACAGGTTTTGTTTTTGCTTTCCCCCTGAAAGAAAGCCAGATGAACACTGAATTGATGTCTGTTCAATAGAGGGGGAACGTGGGACACAGGAGTTTTATCTTTTGTTTCGTACCTTGTGTGTACAGAGGGACAGCTACACAAGGTGCTCACAGGATCTCTGTGTCATCTCTCAAGTCATGTTCCACTCAGTCATTTCTACAGGATTACTATTTCCAGTGTCTGAACAGCAAGAGGGGATCAGGGAAACTTCCAAATAAAATACAGACAACTTATAAACGGTCAAGTTGTAGGTGGCATTATCCATTTAGAAGAACTCTAGGAAAGTTTTTGTTTTGTGCTTCCCTAATTCCACTTCCTGCCCAAGTGTCAGTCTTGTGCTGCTATGTCAGTGTCAGTGCAATTCCACAATTCTTACACTCATATGGAAGGTTGCCACAGTTCTCATGCTAACCTTGTTTAAGTGGAAGCTGTATCTAAATAACTCAAATATCAGTATCATTTTTCTGCAAACAGTGAGAAGTAGGAAAAATTATTAAATCTATAAATGCACACACATGTAGTATTGCTATTCTTCCTGAATAAGATACCATGAAAATTGAACAAATAATGAAACTGCAGTTGCCTGTTCAACCACCATGAAAACGTGTGTCAAGTGAAGAGACTTTGCTGCCATTGTCACGAGCTTTTAGTCCTTGCAGAGAGTCCGTGGCACCTGCCCAGTCTGTGATGCCTCCCATGTTCAAAATGTTCTGAGCAGATAAAGATTTACATCCATACTTCAAAGAAAAAGATGGCCAAAGTGTTCTTGTGGTATTTATTTTGCTTGCTGTGTTTATTCCAGTTGAATACAAAAAAGGCACTGTGCTGAGGGGAGGGAATGGGATGTAGATTCCAGGGATCCACCATGCATATTCATCCATGCCATAGAGACCATGAGACTGTGCACAGGCTGAAGCTTTTGGTTTGTGGCTTTGTGGAATTAAAATCCGCTCCATTTTCTAGTACTGCTTAGACACAACTCTCTAAGCTACATTCAGTCTATAAAACAGGATTCTAAATAACATTTACATACGATTCTAAAGAGACTGAATAAATGTGAACTGTAGTAGAAGAATTTGAGTTTAGTTTATAATACAATATTAATGGCAATCAGCTCATTTAAGAATTTGCATATCATTAGGCTAGTGTCTTCCTCTAGGCAATATCCCGATTTTGCATGGATTATTAGCACAGGAAGCTTTTGCTAGTTTAGACATGTTCCAAGCACCACGGGTTAGATGAAACACTGCTCATATTGGAATTATAAATCAGTACTCAAACATCTTCCATTTACAAGCCTAAGTTAACTTTCAATTTAAGGAATATACTATTCTTTTTAGAGTTAGAATTTGAGAAAGGAAATAACATGATACAGTCCAACAATGTACTGTGCCAAGAGGAATTGCACAAAAATTTAAATTGTGGATAAAGCCAATGTGATGAATTGTTTAGGTGTTCCACCTCTCTGTAGCTGCGTGGGTTAGAGGGCAATTTCCATCTTCTGGTTCAGCTGCTGATTCCTACTGCATAAAGTGTGAATTTAGCTGCAGTTTTTCTCATGTGGATCAGCATGAATCACCAGCATGAGTAAATTAATACTTACGGCAGAAATACTCCAATTATCTACTGTGTGAGCTAAATATTTAACAATATCATCTGTCAGTAAAGGAATGCTGCATCCTCAACTGTGAATTAGCCAAGAAAAATGAATATATAAGATGTTGATTTAGTGAGTAAATTCACAGATATAACTTTGTTTCACATCATCACATCTGAGCACAAAGGAAAAACAATTACTTCTTAAGAAAGTAAAATTAAACATATAGATCTACAGACAATACATTGAAGATGCCGTGTATATTGATTTGCTGGAATAAATTTCAATCTGCTTCATCCTTTCTCTGTACCAAAATTATCAGTAGCATCTTAGTGTCCCTTGAAAGAAACAGAGAGAATTGGAAACTGATAATTCTTCTCTTTTATAAAGTAGATAAGAATTTTCCTAGGCTATAACCAGTGAGATTTAATGGTCTGATTTATTTGTCCTATGTTTACACCGATTAGAGTGAAAGTGTCTTGTGTTGAACATCTCTGAAAATCAGTCTGAAAGCACTGAGCCTTAGACCTTGGGAGTGTTTTATTTCAGAACTATTATTTGTGCTCCATGGGTAAGAAATCATCCTTAGAACCGCAAGGTGGAAAGGCTATATCTCAAATGTAACAGAACAAAGTTTAAAATTACTCTATTTGACTTAACTAATCAGTGCTAAGATGTTATAGAATTTTTGTAACCTTGTCATGGAAAGAGAGAACGTGTCTTTTAATACATGAAAAATTACTCTGGTCTGGTTTAGTAATAAATTTTATATTTTTACTGTTTTCTTGGTATAGCTCAGTGATAAAAGCTTTCAGTCTACCTTGAGCTATTAAAGAAATGCCTGCCTTCCATGTGTCAGCTAAGATTTTTCTGTTTACAAACATGAACAGGGACGGGACTGCTGAGGGACATGTCTTGAGCTATTTATTTTTCCAAAATCTAATTACATGATTGAGACAACAGGAAGATGACAACAGCTAGTGTCCACAACAGCAGGCACTGAGTTCTGTGTTACAAAGCACTTTAAAACTTTTTCAGCCAGCAGCAGAAAGCAACAACATCCTGACAGCAGCTTTAACCAATCACTACAATTACACATATATCTGCTTTTGACAGCAGCTTTAAATGCAATGCACAGAGCTTCATTATTAAGCTTAGACCTTCCTAATATCTTGCTAGATATATTTTTCTGCTTTCCTAAGGTTTGCATGAGCTAGATTCAAGACACTGCTTATTGTTTGATGTCCTTCCTCACTATCTCATGTAACTTTTGCTTTCAGAACCAGCATCTTCAGCATAGCTCTAAATTTTCTGTTCTTTTCTGCTTCTGAGGCCTGCTCCCACTGCTATTCCAAAACCCCTTTTACTTTTAGTGATTCCCACATTCCAGGGTTAGTAATCAATCCCGGGATTCCCTGCAGCTTTGGGACACATCACCTAGATTTGATCACGTCCACCCGGTGTTCGCCACTTCTCCAAAGGAATTGCAAAGGAATGGACACAGGCAGAAAGGCTGCAGAGAAAGGGAACCCTGGGTACCTTTTGGGAACAAATACTTTTGGTTTGTTTATTGTGGTAGGGTGCCCCTCTCAGCTGCCATGTAACCCTTGATAAGCAGTTGTAGTTCCAGGTCAGCCCAGGATCCAACCTCTGCTCAAACCAGCTCTGTTGGTTTGCAGCAGCCCCAGCTCCCTCTGGTTTCCTGAATTCATCAGACTGCTGCATCACAGAGTGCCCAGAACCTCGTTGAATTAATTGAAAAATCTGAGTGATTAGTTCTGTTTACAGCACAGCAGAACTGTGCCAAAAAAAGCAGAGTCCTGCCATTGCTATGATGCTGAGTTCCCAGTGAAAAGCAAGATTGGTGATTTTGGAGACAGCTTGTATGTCTGAAGAAAAGGGGTGGCCAGTAGAGACAGTCATTTTAAGGAATATCTCTTCTGCAGTCCAAAGTACATATCTGGATTCTTTTACTCAGAAGAAATATTAGATTGTTCCTGGAGTGTAGCTATTTGTTTGGAATGTGACTGCACTTACATTAAATATGACACCTGCCAGTTTTGGGTCCCTGCTGGATTTTTACAGCCCTCAGAGACTGGGAGTTATGGCACAGAGACTGAAGTGAGAGCTATGTATTATTTCATCATGAGGATCTTCTGATTCAGTGTGATGACAGGAACATGAAATTAAATTCTCCTCTCACTTTTAGTTTTCTGAGCTGTTTGAGAAACCTCAGTTATTGTTCAGAAAATTGGGGCTCAGCAGACAAGGAAAGACTACAACAGAGGAACATGCCAGGAGGTCACTCAGAAAGAAGGTTGTGATGGAGGATTTTATTATTATAAAGGACTTGCCTCAGAGATTTTTCTCAGCTCTCAAAGTTGCAGAAAAAGGGACTTATGTTTGAGTTCATCCAAGGTAAAAAAGGACAGTTTTATGCACTTTATTTGCAAATAGTCTCATTTTCCAGCTTGAAATTTGGTCAATTACTCCATTATTTTTTTTGTTGTGCCCACTTTATACTTTTACTCATTCCTTCTGTTTAGAGTGCTATGTGGAAAGTCTGCTATTTATTTGGAAAACTGCATGGAATATAAGTGTAGTATTCCAAACTCAAAGGTTTTTTTAAACTAATGAAAACGTGTATTTTCCAAGGATTGGTTTCACAATATCTAACACAGTTACACACAGAATTTCCAAGAAGCAAGTTGCACTGGTGTCACAAACTGTAGTTCTACGTGGGCATCAAAAATTTCCAAAACATAAAAACTCTTCCTTAAACTTATGCTCTAGAGCAAAAACATTTTTACCACCATTATAAGAATGTGACTTGTGGAAAAGCTGCTAAAACCTATCTTGAAGAAAAATTTTCTCTTTAAAAGTGAAGAAAAGAAGTATTGCTAAAGGATTTTGAAAGCTTAAATGCAGCAATACATCATCCAACTTGCCTGCATAGTCTTATTTAGTGGGGGAAGTGAGAAAAAAATAGATCAATGTTAACAGAAAGATGGGAATTCTCATTTATTTCATGCAGAAAGTTTGTAGAATCATTCCCAAAAGCATTTTGGGTGTTATCTTGTCTATCTTTTGTGATCAAAAAATCTTGGCACTTCAGCGAGAGATTTGCTGGCTCACAGCACAGGGCTGAATCTGCAATAGTACAATTTGAATTTAAAAAGCAGATATTTTAATCTTTGTTTATTAATGGTTCAAGTTTTTTTCAGAACCAAGACAAAATGTGTCATTTTCCCAAATAACTTGAAGGATCAACAATTAAGATAATCATAAGGAGGAAAAAAAGGGTTGTCTCACAGGGCATTTTGGGACTGGGAGGGTCAAACCAGCAGGGATTCTGGCATTTCCTTTGATATGTATGTTTTGTTTACCTAAATATATTTAAAACAACATATTTTTCCTACATGCAACTATATTTTTCAGTTTGGGCACTGGAGGTGAATAAGAGGCTGAAATTAAGCAGGTTTTCTACCCTGAGCTATCTTTTTTGAATAATAAATTGCTTTTTTTGTATCATAGCAGTTTTATATACTTTGAATAGTTTTGGGGCTTTTTGTGCATGGCTGTTTACACATGTTTTGTAGGTCAAAAAAATTCAAATTATTTGTATTTTTTAAAATTTTTCCTATGGTTAAATTCATGTGCAAACTCTAATCTTTTTTGTTGTTGTTCTGTGTTCTTAGGATAGACTGGGACATGTGCTCTCACTAACTGCATGGGAAAAGTTCAGCTTGAAAAGTGAGAGCTGGCCACACATCAAGCTTTGCCCTTCAGACAGGCAGTGTGAACACAGCCTTTTGCAACCTCCTGAAAAGGCTGTTTTCACAATCACAGGAAAGAATAATAACCAGCACACTGGAGTATTTTTGTTATATTTTACTTGTCCAACTTCCCTGTTAGCCAAAAGATATTTTCCCATGTGAATTTGATGGAATTTTGTTTCCTTTTGGACTGGTTTTCTCTTGTTAACAGTGTGCAAATCCTGTTCTCTGACTCTTGCCTTCAAAGGCGTTACATTTCTTATTTAAGCTGTGGCACTATTTTCAGAGAACTGGTACCAATGCTGTGCCTGGTTATGTACTTGTTTGAACTCATTTTAGAATATCCCAGGATGATACATTTTCAGAAATAATGGCATCTAGTAGGAAAGCAGTTGCTGTTTTGGTACATGGGTGAATTGGTTCTGTTTTTATTCTAGCCACCAATCTGCTCTGTTTTACAGAAGTGTTGAATGACTTGCCTTGGAAAGGACCTTAAAGCCCATCCACTTCCAACCCCCTGCCATGGGCAGGGACACCTTCCACTATCCCAAGTTTTTCAAAGCCCTGTCCAACCTGGCTTTGGACACTTCCAGGGGCAGCCACAGCCTCTCTGGGCAGCTGGTTTCCTGCTCTTTCTGAATATTTGTCAGGAGTGTGATCTACTCCTGTTCTTGATGAGGTTTTTTGGCATGTTTTGTGTGTTCTATCAGCAGTTCAGATCGATGCAATAACTCTCTGTAGCGTAAGGTTTTTATATTTTTCAAGATTTTGCAGCTCTTAAGGCAGTGCAGAAAAAAGTCTCTGACATGGCACTGCAGTATAACTGGGCAAACTCATTGAGGAAACCTGTGGCTGCCTTAAAATGAATAAAACTGCAAAATGGAAGCTGCATGGTGGTAATGATGAGCCAGGTGAGTGCAGTATTTCAGCACTTGTGTGTTGCAGATGAAAGTGATGACTGAAGGTTTTTCTCAGTCTTGCTGCTCTTTACCTCTCTACAACTTTTTCCAACAGCCCAAGGCAATGCAGATAGTTTGCACAAACTAATCCTTTTAAATACTGCTCTAAAATACTTCTCTGTGCCCCTCAAGTGGGACAGCCATTTAACTGGTACATACACCTCTCCACCAGAGTCTGGCCCTGAGATCAGCTCAGCTTGTTAAAGCATGGTGCCAATAACACCAAGTTTTGGGGATTGATCCCTGTATGGGCCATTCACTTAAATGTTGGACTTGATGATCCTTGGGGGTTGTTCCAATTCAGAACATTCTGGGGTTCTCTTCTGTACCAGCTGTGCTGTTTTTCTGTGTTTCAGCTCAAACAGCAGCTCCTGAAGTCCCAAGCAGTGACAGGAAAAGCTCTGACACAGAGTGCTCCATTTGCAGCGCTAGAATTTAATTTTCGTGGTCTCTCAGCAATATTCAGTCTCACTGTACACCAAACAAGTTCCTTTGAGAAGCAGGCTGTAAATTCTTCACTGCAGATTCTCATCCTCTAGTGTGAAAGCTGGTCTTTGAGGTTTTTGATTATGTTATTCTACATTCTTCATTGAGTTGAGTGATAGCTAACACCTATTTTTATAAAATCTTAAGGTTTTCTCTAGAGCCAGATCCCTGAATTTTCGTGCCTGACCTCTTTGTAGGTCGTTATCTGGAATATATAATAGTAGTCAATGTTTTTTCCAAAATCTTTTACAAGGGGGTACTTCATCCAGCTTCATTCAGCTTCCCATTTTTTTCTGTTTACAGAAAATCAATTTTTATCCTTGCTCAGCTTTAAATTAGGCTTAATATTAACTTGTAAGAGCAAGTGCATATAGGTAAACTCAGGTTTCTGTATTTATTCACCATATTCTGCTGCACCCTTGCTTGCTCTACAGAGGCCCATGCAGTGTTGGTAAACACTGTATTTTCTTTTCTCAGCCTGTTTTGATGCCAAGCCCATTGCCAGAGCTGAGTTCTGGGGACTGACAAAGAAATATTGATGTCTCTTAAATTTTTTAAATTTTGTTTGCAGCTCTTTGCCTTAAGTCTGAACCAATGTTAGAGTCAAAACAAAAATATACTGCCTTGGGATCTGACTTTGTTTAGTAGCCCAGGAAGTTTTGTGCCATGTTTGTACTTAGTCTGAGATTAGTGCATTTAATGCAGCCAAGATTCAGTGGTCAACAACATTATTTAAAATCAGAGACCTCAGAAAATGCTAAAGAAATAAAGTGAAATATAACTACTAAGCATCTAATGAGTTGTGCAATTCAGTATAAACTGTACCAAAGGAACCAACTGAATTAGTACCTCTACCTGTGGAGCACATTCTGCAAGTGTTTGCAAAACATCTCAAGTATTAGCAACTAAAATTAGAGAAACCAGAAAGGCTCCAAATAGAGTGGAGGTATCAACCCACAAGTAAAATGCATAATTTAGTGTAGTACAACTATACACCAGTAATTATCCTGATAATAATATTTTAATCACTTGTAATAAATTTATTTGGTTTTGTCCTCATATTTATTTTTAATTAACCATCTGGTGCTTGGCCTGTGATCTCTGGTTATGATATTCTGTTTCTATATTAAATTTTTCTGCTTATAGTAACTGGGTCTGGCTGTGTGTGAGGAGTTATTATAGGAGATTTGTTTTGCTTGGCACAAATAAATCACAGGTTGACAGGGATGGCTCTCTTGCTTCTCCACAGAACATGATGTTGATGCAAAAGAAAAGATTCTTGAATTTTAGTAATTTTTAGAAACTTTTTAAACTTGTTTTAAGAGGTCAGCACTAACTCCTAGAGTTTAAAGTAGACCATAAAGACCATAGAGATCTAGGTATCTTATCACTTTCATACACATTATTGCCTCATTATAGCATTTGTATTTCAGTGCTCACAAGAAATAGATGTGGGTTTAAAAACAAATGTACAGACCTTAATGAATTATTCAACTATGTTTTAAAACTTGTTTCAGTTTTTGTTTTTAAGAGCATCTGAAACAAGAACATGTAGAGAAAAATAAAGTCAGTACATGAAAAGCTTTTATCATAAAGTTTTCAAAGTCCACTTGGCTGAAGTAAGACAGAAGTCCCTCTTGGGAGAAATTGAGAGTTATTTCACAAGGTCCATGCTGACTGCAGCTCTGCCTTTTTATGAGCCAGTTCTCATCAATAATATTTATTGTTAGTGATCCAAGCTGTGTGTGTAGTCAATTAACCTCTTTCAATCCTCTTTGGCTAATCCTTTATGACACTATCACAATGTACAACTGGGGATCAAGTAATACATATTTTAATTCTCAGGCTGAATCTTTACAAGATGCTGATGACTTCAATCATACTTCTAACACCATGCTGGAAAAAATGTGATTTTTTAAAAGTAGAAGAAAACAATTGTTCCAATTTCCTTTTGCATATCACAGGGAGTGATCATCTCTCTTTGGCGAGCTCTTTCTGATTGCATTGGCTCCTGAGCACACCAGATGTCCTTTTGGATATTCAATGGCAATAAAAATTAGTAATTCACCTGCTTGAGAGAGAAGAAGTAAAATATTGCGCTCTCAAGTAGTAAGCTTCAAAATATTTTGAAAATATTTCTGCAGAATATAGACCTCTTACTATTTTCTCTGAATACAAGAGCCCTTAGGGTGGGCGTTCCACAAGATTCCTACCACCCCTTCCATCAGTGAAATAAGATTTATGATCCAGATAAATTCTTACAATAGCACTTGAAACCAAGCCAGTTTCCTCTCTCATGGAAAGCCTTCCCACTCAAAGAGAGTGCATCCGTGTGCCAGCAGCAGCTTTAGTGGAGTTTATCTGCCTGGAATTAGACAAAACTCTGAGTGATCCCAAAATGTATATAAACCAGTCACACCTTGAAAAGGCAAAACTGTTCCTAGGCCTGAGTCATCCATAACTTCTGATGCTTCCTGAAGCTGCCTTTTTATATTGGCTCTGTTTATAAAAGTGGGCCAGCAACTTTCAAGTGATGACTTTTAGCTCCCTCACAACCCTCTTTCTCACTGTGCCATTCCGATTTTGCTTCTCTCTCTCTGTTGCTTGTGTGGATTAATCTCTTACAAAAAGACTGAAAAACATGAGAAACCTTCCATTTTCTTCTAGCAGATGTGACAAAATTCATCTTCTACCTTACCAAAAATGGCTGAGATAACCTGCAACCTCTGAAGGAGCTTTACTAACACAGTGCTGCTCTTGGGAGCTGCTGAAGGAAAGGGCACTCCTTACAAATTGCAAACTTCTTTTTTTATTATCATACACAGCAAGGCCTGGCTTACAGAATGAGCCATGACATGAGGTAACCTTAGCAATGAAGTACTGCAAGATTTCCTCATCAGTGAATTTCTCAAAGTGTTCCTCTACTTAATTTCATGATGCAGGGAGATGAATAAGCTGAAATACTGTGGAACAGCACCCACAGGTCTAAATTAAAATTTAAATTAACTTTATTAAGTCTGGATAACATATTCACATTAATTTTTTAGCAATAGAAGGATGGACAGGTGAATGGAAACAACTCTTACTCTTCTTTCAGATGCAAAAAAACCCCACAAGACACTCTATGAAACCAGCTAATGGGAGATCCAAAGAAATGATGGAGTCTGGTGATCTTTAACAACACAGATCTTTACCTGGGGTGGTCCATGTGGTTTGAGAGATAGTATTGAGCTAGCAGGTTTCCTAATCTAGTATGCCTGTTCACTGTGACAGATAAAACCAACTTTTAAACAAAATTCTATTACTAATTATAAGTCCTTTTGAAGCCCAAACCCCAATATCAAAGGCTCACTTTCTTCCTATTTTTGTTTTGAAAGTATAATTATATATGATATTGATCAATCCCAGTCTCTCAGTAATTGACATTTAATTTCTTTTGTGTCTTTAGCAAAAGCATCAATAGAGCATTCAGCTCTCAGAAATGTACCTCTTCAGATGGAGACTCTTCTGCAGTTTTGAGCTACATGAGGTATTTTAGACAGCTTGATTTTTAATAAGCACATTTTCCTCAGATGTGGAAGAATGAAAGAACTGCAAAGAAAGACACTTTAGAATGTGTGGGAGAATCATATTTTCTTTAATTTGATAGGTCCTTTGAAAGAAGGGAAGATATTCTGTGACCTTTATATTTTAATTAAAATGAGGAGAGACCAAGGTCCATCCTCCCTCTTGAGTCTTTTGTCAGCTCCCAAGTTTCATGAGACCAGTGCAGTTCACCCTTTCCCAGAGAGTCAATGACAGCATTTTGAGGGTGTCAGTATTCAATCCTTCTGAGTTCCTCAAGGGAACAGCTGGGGACAATAAGTCACAACTTGCTTGAACTGCAGATCTTGCATAAGAGCTTCTCTATAAGTGTGCCTGAAGTGCAGGGGTTTGGAAAGTGTCCTAAGAGAGAGGCATGAATGTTCACAAAGGATTTCTGTCTCAGCAGCACCCAAACATTGAGGATTGCTGTTCAGAAAGGCACTGCCTGACCCTACACAGGTGTGCTGTGCAGCAGCTCTGAGACCACCAGACACAAATGAGCACTATGAAAAATGTCTGACACAGGGCATGTAATAAACTCTGAAGGCCCAGATTTACTGACAGAAGGAAAACGTGCATCAAAGAATGCCAGCTTACAAGGGCACTATCTCTGAGAATGATTGAGCTAAAGTTTGTCCAAGGCAGGAAATGTATCCTCCTGTATCAAAGACATCACCCATTGAGTGTTGTGTCACAGGTGACTGCTATTCAAAACAGTGCATTGCATACATTATTGAATTAGGACAAATCTTATTTTCCCTTTCCTACTTTTCATCATAAATGAAGAAAATCACCAGACAAGTTTTTATCTGGCATTAACATGCCCGAGGCAGGCAGTGATCTCACTGTCACTGGTCACCACCCAAGGCAATAGGGACACCATTCTTCCCCAGTGTAATCCCACTTGTGTCCAGCAGTGAATTCATGCTCACTTTCTGTGCTATATATGCACTTTGTGGACACAAATCAGAAAGTTTCATCATCTCCATGACAGGGACCTTCATGTCACCACTTTTTGTAAAAGCTGGTAAGTTGGAGAGATGCAGTTTGATCCCATTTTATCTCTGCTTATGTCACTGAAGAATCTTTCATCTGATAAATCAGCTTCAGAGTGAGACCTCTAATGTTATTTCCTAGTGCAGTGTTTCATACATACAATCACCTAAACATGTTTTTCTTTTTGATTAATTAGCTATTAAATATACCTGAATAAAAGCACTAATTTTCTCCAAAGCTTGAATCACATTCATTAAAAATCTGCACTTTTCCATAAATAGTTAGTAGGGATAGGTGAATTTGTAAGAACTTACAATAAGGCTTTGCACAGAACTGGTGGCTGATAGCTGCTGCATGGAGGAGCATTTTCAGTCAAAAGTTGTGATCAGTGCTTTCTGTTTCAGAGGTTCTACCAAAAACAAGATTGTATGATCAAACAGAGGAAGGAACTGTGTGTTTAATTCAATATAGGAGATTTTATATCCTTATTTATGGAAAGCTGCTGTAAAGCAGACAAAACCAAAATCAAAAGGGATCAAGCAAATCCTAGAGATAGAGGTTATTTTGCAGTATAAGTGCATGATTTTAAACTTGAATATAAACTTCCAAGTCTCTTAGTAGTTGCAGATGCAATCTTAAAGCAATAAAAAAATAGTTCCCACGTCCAGGACTAAATGTAATTTTGATAGATAAATCTCACTCTTGGGGAAATTGCATATTTTAATTGTTGTTACATTTGCTTTGGCTGAACAGGAGGCACTGATCCTGAGTTTTGTCTTCATATGACACCAATTAAAAGAGAATGGTTTTGGTGACCTAACAAAAATTACTCCCCTGAGTCAATACATACACATTTGTTTGTGCTGATTGGGTGGGGGAAAAATGTTTTAATTTAATAAACAGAATGTCTAATATTTTTACTCTTCATTACTAGAAGATACAATGGTGAAAGAGACAATTACTTGTAAACTCTGCTTTTGCAGTGTCCTTAACATTAGAGCACCTGATAACACACAATTTAGTGGATATGAAGTTAAGTCAGCTGAGTGGTACTTGGGTAAAAACAGCCTCTTGAAAAGCCACAGTACATTATAAAAGCAGTAGAGTCAAGGAACACCTAACCAAAAGCAAAGCTGTAACAAGGGATGTTAAATTGCAGGCTGCCACAAATGGCTTTCACCATCTCCAGGCCATCCTTAGGAGCATAAGAGCTGAAGTTAAAATGCTCAGGAGCAGAGATTTGCCCATAGTCTGACATCAGACTCTTCCCAAGAGTCACCCAACACACCACGTTCAAGCCCTTGACTAAAACAAGACATTTGTCACCCCACTGGATCAATATCTTTCACAGGCACTGTCACATCAAAGCCACTGCTGGAGCAGCCAAAAAAAAAAAAAAAATCTGCTGTGCAGGGTTGAAATCCTTTGCCAGAAGTGATCTGGAGATGCCTTTGTCTGGGAAAATTGTCATTCAGGAAGTTTTTGGTGTGTGAATTCATGAATTCTTACAGAATTCTCTTAGTTTTCATTATGGTTTAATTTTACTCTCCAGAAAAACAAAGAGAGATCAGTGGGAACTTTTGGCTGGTTCTTGGGGTTTTGCTTGATCTTTATGCAAAGTGGTAGCTCTGAGATTTGATGCCATGGATGCTGATGTAAGATCTGAAATTACTTGGATTCAAATCGTGGCTGCTCACATTTTCTGTGTGTGGAAGCTTTTTAACTCTGTCTCTCAACTCATAGTCATGGTGCTGGCTTACTGACTTCTGAGGGATTTTCAAGCAGAATTAGATCTTCAGCTGGTCCTCTTTAAAACAGTTTCACTGGAGTAAGAACACGTGAGGATGTGGTTCTGTGTTATTAGTGCAGTGCTGGGACAATGATTAAAACACCTTGTTTGAAGTGGCAGTAAGATATCACCCAGCAACACAGAAATGCCATCTAAAATGATTCTAACTGCATTCACCTTGCCTTTTCCTTTTTTCTTCTTTGCATACAAATCTGGGAATGTGCTTGTGAGATACTATCCATTCAAGTGGCTTTGTACTATTTGACAGTAGATTTCCACTTTTTAACAAAAGCTTTCCTAAATGGAAGTGCTGGCATTTCTCTGCTAGCTCTGGTGCTGTGGAAATTGGAGCTGTTTTCTTCTCTCTCTCATCTCCTCAGTATTCTAGTTATAGAAGAGCTAATTTGTGTGGAAATGAGAGAATTGATAGTCTAGCCAGCTCATTAGGTGCAATTAAAAGAAAACCATCCCTCAGGGTCAATGAAAATCACTGCTGGAGAAATAAATGTTCGTGTTGGAGGGCTGTCTTCCCTCAAGCACAATAATATTGTATTGGTGGGTATTTTTCATGCACTTCTTATGGCTCTATGTGAAACACTCACTTTCTTGAAGGGGTAGTTTGAAGTTGGCCCTCTGTCTTTTGTTTGAAGCAGAAGTTAACTGCCACAGATTGGAAAACTGCATTTAGAAAGTTGATTTTCCAATGTCACTTATGTAGTTTGGTAATTCAAGATTTTTCTTAAACTTTTTAATGAAAATTTCTGTTACAGAAAATAGAACATTAAAGAAAATAGTATAATAGCTGGATGAAGTTAATGACTGTGTATACTCGCTGAAAGATAACATTTTGCAGTATAGATTGCATTACAAAATATCCAATGTAATGATTCTAGAAATCATTCATCTGAAATGATTCTTCAAAACAAAATTATGGAAGCTATGCTGAGATCAATTATATTGAGACTTTCTTGTCTTCCAGCACAGGAGTTTTTTTGAGCAGTGAATGTTTCTGGATATGCAGATCAATCTGCTGCAGCTGTCCTTGAAACTCTGATGTGTGCCACAAGTGGCTACTTACTCCTGCATTTCCTCAGCTACTTAAAAACACAACACTGATGTATTTTCATCGTTACATTCAATATTGATGTGTTTGTTATGATGTGCTATCAGGTGTTGGTGTCTATCAGTTTCTGTCAAGTGGGCTGTAGCCTTTTCTTCAGGGAGACCCTTCAGAATTTAGACCCTTCAGAATTTAGACCCTTCAGAATTTAGCAAACCTCAGCATCAGTAAAACATTCCTAATGTTCATCTTAAACGTTTCATTTGTTCTCTTTCACACTATGGCCCCAAAACTGTCTTCTTGGACCTTTGTCAGTGACATCCAGAGATCTTTGGGAAAAGCCCCAACTTTTTCTTTTGTCTTTTTCTTTTTTTTTTTTTTCATCATAAAAAATAATACTATTCTTTTATGATTAAAGATAATAATAAGAAGCATGATTCTAATTTAAAATTCCTCTCTCTTTTGTGTTTTAATGCAGAATTTCACTGCACAGACAAAATGATAGGTACCTTTAAACAACTGAAAATAATTGCTGTGATACATGAAATCCTTCAGTGTAATTACTATCTGAAAGCAACAAGCAAACCTACTTGATCAGTTTCTTCTTTGCAATAAAAGGCTGACACTTTCTAGAACATCAAGATGACTTAATTTGGTTTATAATAAAGAAAAAAATTTGTAAATGACAGATTTAATTTTTTTCCTATTGATCAAGGTTGCAATTACTAGAGCAATTAACTTTTTGATCTCCATTATGGTGCAAGTGAAATCTAAAAAATTTAAAAATGATAAGAAGTTATTTTTTGCAGTAAAATGGATTAGTAGTGGTTGTCAGGAACTTTAGCAGTGAATCAAGTTCTGACACACAGACAGAAATCGTTCTGTCCTTCCAAAATGCATGTGTGCCAAGTACAGGAAATAGTACCTCCAGACATTATGTTACCATTTTTGGTGTTTTTCTATTAAAACTGAACCAATTGGTCTTCAGATTCTGAATTTTTTGTTCAGGTAAATCAGTTAACAAAATTTTACACAGCTGCTGTATGGTCACATTTGACCTTTGTTTGCATTCATCAATACCATAGGGCAAAAACTAAGTTCTAAGATTAATATTTTTTTAAATAAGGCCAAATGTGTATTGTACACATTTGCTACGTAAGTTTACAAAAAAGAATCTTTAAAGGAGCAGTGTAGTGAAAAACAGAATGCTCTGCCCTGTGCATTGTCCAAGGTCAAGCCATTTGAATTTAATATTCTATTTTTGCTTGTGAGCATGAGGTTTAATTCCACTGGCTCTGGTTATCACAGACTTTCTCCTTCCAATCCTAAATGAGGGTTATCATGGAAACACTGAAACTAAAAAAAATGAGAAAAGAAGCCCTTCTAACATAAATATGAATTATACCAAGAATGTCTATTAGCATCATGATCTGAAGTAGCTCTAAATTCGTGATTTTCAGAATGAGGAAGAAATGTCAGCAGAATGCCTCGTTCTGGTATTTAGGGTATTTTAATTATAGATCAAGAGTAGCAATGTCACCCACCTTTCTTCATGCCACGATGCCCAGCAGGACTGTCCATTATTGTTAACCTAGGTTTTGGAACAATAAATTAATAGGATTTGGGGAGGAGGGTGGGTGGGGGAAAGAGAGAACTAACTACACAAATTCCTTTTGAAGACCTAGGGGGAAAAATGACCCAAACATGATAAAAATCCTATGGATCTTATATGACCTTCTGAGTGACACAACCTTCCACTACCTCAAAGCACCCAGGAGAATCTTCTGGTCAGAGTCCTGCAAAATAAGAATGTCTGTCTGATTACCACATATAACTTATTTGGAAACATAATGGTGGCAATTTTTCTGCTACCTTGATCAATTTTTTTATACCTTATCTACATCTCAGATGAAACTCGTGGTGAGACTGGCCATAACTAAAATAGAGCACTTCTTGAGAAGGTTATTTAAAAGTTTGAGGTAGAAAATGAGGACTACAATATTCTAATACAAGTACAGAATGTATCTAGAAAGGCAAAATAGTTGTTGAGACTGGAATGTGGTGTTTTGTGCTGTCAGTGAATTGATTTGGTTTTTAGGGTTTTTTAAATTTATTTTTTTTTATTATTTGTAACCAAATACAGTTCATGTCACAAACAAAAACCCAATATTTTGGCCCAAGAATAAATCAATTGGGAGTCAAACAGATGACTGAGACAAATGGGAGGGAAAATGGAAATTCATTTTAATTATTTCTTTTTTCTCTAAAAAATTATTACAGTACTAAAGTGTAACTGGAATCTTTATAGCTTTGAGAACTCAGGCTGCACCACATTAAGAGCCCTTGTAGTCCTAAATAAATGGGAATGAGAAAGAGGAGAAAAAGATGGGTAAACAGCAGCAGTAAAATTGAAAGCAATTTAGCTACAATCATTCAATACATTAGTGGTAAAATGGGAGATACAGATCTCACAATCACTAATGAGCCATTCATTATATCAAACTGTATTTCAATTTTTATTTTTTTTTAGTGAAATTCAAACCTGAGGTATTTGTTGCTGTCAAACCTGTGCCTGTGTTCGTTTCCAGCATTATTTTGTTTGAGCTGCCTCAGCTTTATCAGTAAGTAGTTTCTGAAATAAATGCCATTCTTCACAAGTAGAGATACTGAAAGAAATGAAAATACACATTGCCTGAGCGGCTGCTGCTGGTAGACAAAGCAGTGGGAGGGGGAAAGTATACAATGTATAAGGTCTTTGAATTGAAATGAATCCCAAATTGCTTAAACCTCTCTGGAAAAAAACCTATGTATGAAAGAAATCAGTTATAATCTAAATCCTGAGGAATAGACTCTATAGGAAAAAAAAAAAAACAAACAAATTCTTTAGTAACTAGGATGCTAAAGAGTAAAATTCCTTAGATTCTACTGGTTAGCTGCTTTGCTTTCTCTGTAACTGTTTCTGTCCTTCTAAGCTTTGCATATTTTAGTGAGGTAACAAAGAGAAACAAACAGTACGATAGCAGGAAGAACATTTTGTATTTCTATGATTGTATGTTTCTTTCTGTGCTATTTTGTGTTTGGCCTGCAACAAGGCATTATCAGAACTACCATTATTAAAATGTTTTCAAGTCTTCAGCTCTCAAGAGATGAATGAACCAGTTTCAGGAATGCTGAAACAAAGCAAGGAAATCTCACGTGTGAAGTACTGCTGGAGGCTCAGCATATGTCTTTGACTGAGGCTGTTTTGATTTGGTACAGTGTGTTACCTCTGCTTGCAGAAATTTACTGCTCTCAGGTAATGAGAGCTCCATGGGAGCACAGGTATAGTAATTGAGCCATAAAAGATTAAAGCATGAAAAAACCAAACCCTGTTACATTTTGTTTTCTTTGTGACTTCCAAGTGACTGCCTCAGTAGTAGCTGCTCTTTCCTTTCCTAATCTGAAACAATTTCTCAAAGATAAATCATACTAATCATCACATAACCATTCCCTACACCCACTTCAAAACCAGCAAAGCTGCTTTGATCACATTCCTGCTCAATTAAGGTTTTTGCATAACAATGAATAATATGAAATCTTTGGAGACAGGGAGAGACTGGAGCCACAGGTGAAGCAGAGAGCTGAGACTTTTAGGTTTGTTGCCAAAACCAGACTTAAACATTTGCCTGTCTTGGGAATCTCCTTGTATTGGGTGTATGCAGTCACAGGGCAAATGGTGGTCTATAAATGAATAATTCTTCCAGAGGGTTTCAACAGAATAAAGGTGAATGAGGGGCTTGGGGGAGGAGCTGTTGGTGCACGATCAGAGTTTTCAACAATGTGGTTTTCATTGAGATGCTAAAATGGCTGTCCTATAGGTTATTATATATAATAGCTCATTACTATAGCTCATTAAATGCTTATAGATTCTTAAGAAGAATTCATTTTGGATTAAATTTTGAAAAACTTAAATACTTGAGAAGAGACTCATTTAAAAGAGAAAAAGGCTATTTGTTTTGTTTTTATATTCTCATCTGACAGTATCAGTCATGTCTTGTTGAAATAGACTCTGAGGGGAAACAGATATTTGTTAAATTGCAGATTTCTGCTCACATTGATCTAAAAATAGGTCAATAATTTTTATTCTGACTGGCTATTTCTTCTCTGCATGAAGTAGAGGATTACCTTACTTTTGAATCTGTTCATAGGAGGTGAATCTGCTTTTGCTGCCTATCCCGTTAGAAAAAATTCTAAAGTGATTTTCTTCTATTCATTATGGATAGCAAATTAAGAAATAAGTAGCTACATATTCCTTACAATTTCAATTAAGATTATTTTTGTACCAGGGTTTCCCTGTGCAGGACATAATTCTACTTTGTTTTTTTCCTACCCTCAATTTGGTTATATTCTTTGTCTTATTATCAAAACAGTTCAATTGTAAGTGGAGAAGAGTCCCAGAAATTGCAAGATCTGTTGAAGAGAGCTTGCTGCACTTTGATACAAGTAACAACAAGCAGTGCTTGACCTGTTTGCATATAGAACAAAGTGGGGCAACAAAGCAAGAACCACAAATTATTGACTTTTTCCTGTTGTTTTTTCTTTTCTTTTTATTAATGCACTGATCTCCACACAATGTGATGTTCTGTTACTGCTGTATTGAAGGTGAATTACTATAAAAAGTGAAACTCTCTAGTTTGAGTCAGTGTTTTCCTTTTTTTGTTGTTTGTTTTTAATTGCTAACAAAGATAGGGAGCAGGTGGTTATGGCAATGGAAACCATTACAATATTTCTTGTTCTTTTGTCCCTGTGCCAGGATCAACATTGCTGCTGCTATCAAGAAGCCCATAAAAATATTTGCTCTGGGAAGAGGTTAACAGTGAGAAAATATTAAGGTGAACTTTAAGCAGTGAAGGAGCTACTGAAAACCCTAAAATTAGCCTTAGTAGAACTGGAGATATTTTATGACTTAATCTGTTTCTGCAGCTTATTTCCCCAAAACTTTGTCTAAAAACACGCTTTGGTTCTCTTCCCCCACCTCCAATTTTAGTTCTGTTATGGAACACATGCTCTAATAAATAGACAAAATTGATGCATAGATACATTTCCTTTCTTAACCTGGCTCTCCTGTAATGCTTCTTATCACTAAGTTGGTCTTTTTTTACTCCACCCACTTTTTGTCCTGCGTCACTGTGCTCACTTTTGGTCATATATAAACTGGACAGGATTTAATACACAATGAATTGCTTTGTGTTTATTGGAAGTATTTCAACCAATACACAATCAATTCAAATTTTCAAGGTTAGGAGCAGTTGAGCAAAAAGTCTCTATACTACCCACAGGAATAGGAGAAGGAAGTGTCCTTGAGTATTTACAATATGATTTCATGGCAGATTATGAAAAGTCTCTCTCAAGGCAGCCATGGTATCTGATATAACAGATATAACAGACTCTATGTTATTACTATAATTTCCCTTCATAGAATATTTAAGTTAGTTTTCCAAATAATACAGTACAAAATTAGGAATTTTAAATTACCTTTATTGTGTCAAAAAGCAACCAAAATGCACAAAGTGTCTCTCTTAAGCTACACAAAATAGTTATGATCTCAGTTAATAGGTCTGGGATGTCATCCTGAGTACCACAATAGTGATTTACTCACTGCACTATCTACAGTCATGAAACAGAATATAATAATTCACTTTCTTGGCTTTTGTTTTGAAGTAAACAGTTTTCCATTTCAACAAAAGAGGAACTTTCCATTGATCATGAATTATGGTCATTTGAGGGGGCTTTAAAAGACAATCTTATCTTCTAATTGTGGACAGTGAGATGGCTACAGCTGTTTCCATGCAGCATAAATACAAGTTTACTGCAGTCTAAACAGAATTCAGGGTTACCCCAGATTTTTTTAAAAAATTTGAGCTACCCGTTTGTCCTAGTTTCAAATTATTCACTCCAAATCGTTATTCAGTAACTGATAATCACTTTAGAAAATTTTCAGACAATGTTTTTTTCCCACCAAATGAACCCAAAGCCATATAAATTTGTACTCATTATACTGCACTTCCCTGCTCCTGTCAGAAAGTTACTTAAGCATTTCAATTTCATTTCATTATACCAGCATTATGGTATTTAAAAAGTTATTCAAAAGATGTCCCCTAATAGATTGTCATCCAATCTTTGATTAAAACTCTACAGAAGATAATTTTATTATGAGCTTACGGATGCACAACAAACTTTTATTGCAAATTTTCCTAAGCTTTGTCACCATCAGCTGCTCCTAGTTCCACATTATCTCAAAGGGTTTTGTATGGAACCAAGAAACATCTCAAAATCAGCATTTACAGGGCCTGCTCTGGGGATTGTTTCAGAAAAAGCCAATAAAGAAAGAGAACTGGTCAGCTGGTGGAAAGAGCCCTCAGGAAGTGACCACCTTCAATCTGAGCATTACCTAATAAGGAAAATGGAAGGGCAAAAAAAAAATGAGCAATGAATGAAACAATTGTGTATCTCAAGAACTTATACTATCAGAAAAGTAATTTCTGGGGAGATGATTTAGTGAGGAATTCTGTAACAGCTGTCATTTCATCCTGCTATAGATAGTCTAATGGTACAGGAGAGTGATAACAATTAAATGGTTATCAATAATTCCTATGAAATGAATTGGACAAAACTTAAGGGTGCTGTGAAAACAGGGTGGTTCTTCCTCTCCATTATCTTCACAGACAGAAGAGTTCTATTCCTTAAAACTCCAAATCTAGCATCTTTTAGTGTTGTTTTCATTGCTGTTTCAAAATATGATGTGAAAATAGACAGCTCTATCCCATCCCTCTTTTGGATTGTATTTATCACAAAATTGGATGGTCTTGTTTTTATAGCACGTGCCAAGTAATTTTATAATAACATTAACTCATCTTTCTCCCAGTGAAATATATGGATGGCACAAGCATTCTCCTCAAAGAGATTACATTCTCAGAGTAAAAGCAGTAATATTCAAACATGCTGAGAAGCAATATGAAAGAGATCATTTGTATTTATTATTCTTTGTGTGAAATTAAAACTAGCAAACACAGCAAAAGCAGCCAGCTTAGTGAAAGTGTCACATAATTAGGAAATGCATGGTGAATGAATAAAGATACAAACACATTTATTTCCATTATACTCTGATCAAACTTTTCTGATGGTGAGCCCTACACATATAGAGGAGGATAAATACATTAAAAATGTGTTTTATCCTCAGTCTTTTCCATGGGGCATTATAAGTGTTTTATTAGTAAATAGTCCTTATATTTTAGTACCAGCCTGGGTCCCTTTGTGGCATTCTTTCACCTTTATTTCAACAGCAGTGTTTCTACAAAGACATCAGCATTAGGACACATTTCATTAGCATGAAGCTACATAGATTTTTCAGATTTGGAACAATGTGTGGCCTGATTGAGTTTAGTGGCCTTTCAACAATTTAGTTCTGTCATATGGCTTCTATCTAATGGAAACAAAATGACTGTTGTGCTCCAGCCAAAAATGCTGAAGGCTGATAAACTTTCCTGGTTGTAACACCATTTAGGGATTCTTTAGGTACCTCTCAAGATACCCAACAGGTTTCAAGAAGCAGAATATTAAGACTCTGGAATCAAAATTGCCATTTGATTTGAAGAAAGGAAAATGTTGGCAACTCCCTTGCTGCTGCCAATACCATTACCAGTCTTCCCTGCATTTCTTTGTAGATGTGGAAAAAACACAAGAAAAATACCCTCAAATTAAACAGCAGGATGACGCTGGGTTTAAACACAGTTGGGAACATAATTTTCAGTAAACTGCTGGCCAGACTGAAAATAATTGCTTTATGCCACTGGTTTCCATCAGGAAAACAGAGTGAGCCCACATTGAGTAAGATTTTATAAAGAAAATAAATTAATAAAGCTCTTGTGTGTACTTTGCATGTACAAAACCAACCTGGATTTTTTCTTTGTTTTGTTTATTCATTTTTATTTGTTCATACATTATTTAATACTGGGACTTACAAGAATTGATGAACCTTGTCATGCTTTTCAGAGCCTGAGTTATGGGAAGTGACACAATTGAGAGTTATACTTGTTTTATGTGGCCTGCAGGCTTTATGAAGAATGCCATGATGTATTTTACTCACATCTCCATAATATGACTGTAAACAAATACTAGTTATGAATGTGGTCCCTGTGAGGAGAATTTGTATGGAGTCTGTGTGTGAAGGATTATTGATTCCTGCTAGAGCTGAAAGTGAGTAACAAGTATGGTAAATAAATCAGGAATCCATTATACCTCTGCATTACTGCCAGAAACACTTGTTTGATTTTTTTTTTTTTTTAACACATGATTATTATTATCAAGTTATTTGTCTTATTGCTTATACAGTGTTTTCCACTCCTTCACCCTTGGGAGCAGCTGCAGAGTCCCCAGGGCAGGACTTCATCTTCTGACCAGGAACAAGGCAGAGAACAGAGGTCCATGGCTCTGAGCAAATTTTTTAGGCCTGGGGAAGTGGTGGAACCAGAGGGAAAAATAAGAATTAATTTCTTCCATCCTTCCAGAGTCTTCCTTCTGTCCTGCTCATTAAAGCAGCCAAAACCAGACACAAAAAGGAAGCACCTCTCACCCTGTCTAACAAAGCTGTCCATATTGTTCTGTCCTTCAAAGGGCTCCTCAGGTCCTGAGAACCAACTTCCTTTCTACTTTTTTGCTGCTTTCTTAAAAAATTTCTCTCAGTCTCAGTCCCATATTTGTTCTTGTGCTGCAAGGATACAAAATAATAAAAAGGTTTAAGTTGGGAGCTTAAGACTTTCTTTCTCAATTTTTTAGGAATTATTGCTTTTCTAAGTGTATTTCAAAACTCTCATTCCCAGGTGGTCCCAAGTTGGTGCAGATTGTTTTCTTTCCTTGATGCAATGCTATTTTTTTCTAACCTGCCTCAGACCATGAGGTATTGAGCCCTTGACTCAGCTCCAGTGAATTTTACTGAGCACCCAGAGCAACTGTCAGCAGTGGTCAAGAAAGCTGCTTTGGCATTTCCTCCTGGGATCTTCATCCTGTCTCCTGCTTGATACCCTGAACAGCTTAGACCTACCACCTCACACACCAACCTTCCTCTTTTTGCAAACTTTCAGTAAAGATTTTCCTCAGCTTTTTGCTCCTTCACATACTACTGTTCCTTCAAGAGCTCTCTGTTTCATGCTACTCCTTCACCCAAATCCACGGTGGATTTCTCACTTGATTCTTCAGCCCTTTTTGCCCAGTGAATCAGCTGGCATACTCTTTATGTTTATTACTGTCCCCTGAATGCTTTTCTGAACAACTCAGTATTTCCTGCCCACATGCAGGAGTAACACCTCAGTTCCTCCTGCTCAAACCATTCACACACTGCAAACTCTTCTGGACTCTGCTGAGGAAACCCAAACCCTTCAGCTCTTCTCACTGACATACATCAGTGCCCTACCCAAACTCTACTTCTGGAGGCAAACCACAGCTTCCCACCCAAATCTTCTCAACAATCTGACAATATTTCTATTTTTCCAAGACCAAGGAATGCACGAGTGTTATATTTTTTGCAGACTGGACAAGAGGATATAGGGTGAAAACAGAGCAGGGAATGAGCAAGGCAATTGTCTCCATTTCATCTCCAATATTTTGGGGATCATCCTGCATAGTCAGGAGAAATAATCAAGCTCAGGAGCACTGTTAAAAATGGAGGAAGTAGTAAGTGCTAAAGAGATTTTAAACATGTAGTTCAAGAACTGGATGAAATTAATTCTACTGACTGGTATTTAACTCCTTTGGAATAATCCTCCACCAGCTTGCTTCTAATCAGAGGTGGCCTGCCTCAGAATGAGCTTGGACACCATGAACAACCAGAGCACGTTGTGAGAATTCCACCTACACCGTGGAGCCAAACTGTCTGCAGCTGTGGGCATCAGGAGGTGTCCCTAGAGCCGAAGGAGTGTGTGAAATCCACCCATGAGAGCGCTTGTGTCATTCACTGCAGCTCCCTATGGGACAGTGCAGGGCTGCAGCTCCCTGTGCTCGGTGCCATCACCTGAGACGCGTTTGCGAGGGACACCCTGTGCTGTGGCGAGGTCAGGGCATGGGTTGTGCTGAGTGGGGTGTTGGGGTCTTGTCAGGTGGGCTAATTATGGCTCAGACACTCAGGTGGAAGCAGTAACACCAGGATAAATCACACTGAGCCACAGCGAGTGCGGCGTGACTGCAATTGTAGTCTTTGTTCTCTCTTTCTGTATAAAACATCTTTTCCACAGGTTTCAAAAGAGTTTTATGCTGATATTTGAAACCTTGATTCTTTAAAAAGTTACCCGTAATCTCTTGAGGAAGAAGCCTCTGCCTTACTTTTTTTTTTTCATTTTTTTCCGTATTCCCTGCAATTTGAGGACCATTACAGCCTACAGGCGAGGCAGTGCCTCTGTGACCGGGGCTGGGGGCTCGGGAGGCGCAGGCTCTTGGCTCCCTCAGGGGCAGGATCTGTGCCATCCTTCTTCCCTAGAGAAGGCAGGGCAGCGCTGGGCCGGTCGCAGCCGGGGATGCTCTCGGCCCGGCGCTAATTGCAGTAATTGATTGCAGTAATTAACTGCAGGTGAGAGGCGTGCGGGGTTTATGAGGCAGGAGGGGCTGGGGCGCTCCCTCCCGTTCCTGCGGCCGGCTCCAAACAGGGTTCTGTGGGAGCTGCTGCTCTCAACTCCCGGCAAAAAGGTTTGGATTGTGTTCTTTGTATGGATTTGGGTATTTTGTCGGCTTGGTTTTGTTTTGTTTTATTTTTTCTTAGTTTAAGTTAAGAACGAGGGCGGCTCGAAGTCCAGCAGCCTCCCTTGCAGGTGAGCTCAGTCCTCTGTGGGAGGAGCAGGGCCGAAGAGTGACTTACCAGTATCGCCATCAACTTTGTACTAAGCACGTGGAAAAACTAAGAATTTACTCGCATGTTTGAGTCTGTCTTTATGTGTTGTCTTTGCCCAGTGCTGCTCTACACAGGCTGATGGAGGAGCTGCCGGAACAGCCGCAGCCGACAGGAAAACCCCAGGGGAAGCGCAGGACCTGGGCGGGCCGTGCCCCTTTCCAGGTGAGGTTTGCAGGGCAATGAGGCTTTCTGAGGCTTTCTGAATCCTGACATTCTGCAAATGCTGGGTGCCACTTACGCTGCCCGTTTTTCACCCTGGCAGACTTTGCTCACTGTGTTCAGTGGCTCAGCTGATGAGGGCTGTAACTAATCAAATTCTTGAATAATTTGGAGTTGTAGCGTCTGCTGCGTCCTGATAGGAGAGAAAGCAGAACTGTGTGTGGCTGGGAATAAGTTATTAATGAAGTGATTACAGAAACAATGTTTTAGTTCTGCTTTGTACCTCATGAAAGCTGTTAGCTGCTCTGAGGCAGGAGGAGGAGGAAAGTGATGTTTTCATTAGTGGCTGCCAGCATCCCAAAGCGCTCCTTGGCTATTGCAAAGCAGAACAGGATGAATTGTAGCAGAGATAAGGGATGGTAGAAGCCACTCAAGTCTGCTCTGTCCTTCTCTAGATACCATCACAGTGTGTTATGAATGAATTAGGGTAGCAGCATGTGTTTGCCATGTATGTAAACTAGAAAGCAAACTCCTTGAAGGTAAGGAAAAAATGCTTCTGTTCTGAGCATGGCAACACCTTTTTGTCTAGGTGTCGATATAATAAAGAAAAATAAACAATAACCCACATGAATATTTAAGTAGTTTAACAGCTTTTAGTAGGCTTTAGGGAGCCTTTTTAGTGAATAAAGTAACTTTTGTGTTTATGAACAGGGTGCTACAACAGTCTGACCTCAGACTGGGTTAATGGGAAATGATGGAATGAATGAAAATTTCAGTTGTATCATCAGATGCAATATAAGAGGCAGTTTCATTCCCTACCTAGTCCTGAAAAACTAGATGTGAATTCTGAGTGTATTTAGTGGAACTGTGCGTTACATGCACTTAATCATTAGAATAGAGCAAAGCATTTATAATTTTCCAAGAGAGGAAGTAAAACCATTCATAGAATATTGACAAGACAAGGTGTTTAAGGGTCAAGATTTTCTTCCCTGTGCAGTTTCTGAGGCAGTCCATGAAAGTCCCATTCCCTCCAGTCTGGCCTGTAAAAGTCACTGCAGTTTAAACTTTCCCTTGTTCATTGTGGTTACTGTAGATAGAATGATTAGATAGTGACAGATTACCTTAGCAGAGTTCTCATGAATTGTGCTGGACAAAGTAGTTAAAGGATAAGCCTTGTATAGTGGTTGTTCCTTTGTCTTTACCTATTTTTTTCCCCCACTACAAAAATACATACAAATTGACAAACATTGATTTAATGTTTATCAACACTGACCAACCCTGAGGACTGAGTATATGGACTGATCCTTTCTTTTGCTATCCCTTGGTGCAGTCTTATTCACTTAGGATGGTAGTGCTCTGCAGAATTAGGCATCAAAGTTGGCCAGACTGACTGAAACATGGGTTTATAGACTAGAAAGAAAAAAAAGAGTATGGTTTTTCAGCAGCTGTTATCTGGCTACATTTTTTGTCTTGCTTAGATTTGATGTTCTTTTTGGGACAATAACCTTTTAAAAGCTTTTCAGAGAAAGGGCACACAAGCAATGGAATGAGTTATTTGTTCACCATCAGTATGAGCAGTAACACTATTCAAGAGAAATAGGTATGCTACAGTTGGAGAGCAGAATTTTATCTGTATTTTAAGATTGCCACGACCATTAATATGACTGTTTCCATTTTAGCCTTTCTTCTACTTCTGTACTGTGCTGCCTTGCCATTAACAGGCATGATTGTGACCCCTAGGTTTGTTTCAGAAGAGAATTCAAATTTCAGTCTGAGATTAGCACATTGAATAAGAGTAAAATCTGTCCAGGTTTTAAATTAATGAATAAATTCCATTTTTAAATTTGGTAAAATTGTTCTGCAATGAACAGTACCTATTTTGTTCTGTAATGACTTAGTAGAATGGTGTAAGAGGATTCATTATCAAGCAGCCTCTCCTGGAAATTTGGCCTGTTTTTCTTGCAGTCAGTTTGGTGTTCCTTTGACTGAGTAGTGAGAGCTCAACTCCCGTGCCATGAATAACATCCTGAGCCAGTGTGAACTTAGGGAAAACATGGTACAACACTTATATCCTGTAGTTAATATGTTAGGGTTTTAATAGATACACGGTGGTTGTGTCATGTGTAGGGAGCTGTTTGTACCAGCTGATAGTGATTCCTTGATGGAGCAGCTGATGTCTATAAACAGCCAATGTGTAGGTAGGGTAGCAGGAGGGCTGATGGGAGGAGTAGGAGTCGTGTTTTTATCGCTGCTCATAGTCATGGAGTGACTCTGGAATATGGGGGCGTGCAGAAAAGGTAGATGAGAGTTTTATGATATTTCTGAAAGCAATAAGAGAAAATCTTCCCAAAACCCCTGGGGTCGTTACTATGCAAGAGGGAAAAGCAGGTGAGAAAGGCGTGTTTGCTGGTCATTTTCAGCTGCAATTGTATTGAAAACACGCGTGTCTATTTTTAAAGATTTTTATAGCTGCAGGTGAGGGCTTGCAAATTTGAGAATTAGGCGTTAATTAAAGGTAAATGGAAAACAGGTGTGCTGTGAAATAAGGAAACTGAAAGTGATGCTGCTGGAGCCAAGCCAGTGCAGCAACTCAGCAAAAGGGGAGAGAGTCCCTGTTCCTTCCTCTCCTCACACATCCACTGGCAACGAGATCCTCTCCCTTTTGTCTGAGCAAGGTTGTTGATTATCTTTACTGAGCATCAGTGACTTGGGTAAGAAGGACAGCAGGGTGCATGTGATTGCTGGAAACAACGGGAAAAAGCAGAATGTGGGAGGCTGGAGATGTAGGAGGATGTCAGCCTTTTGGAGTTTTGGACTGTGATAAGCACTTGAGCTGTGAAATGCAGCACCTCCTCAAGAAAATATGTATTGCATTGTTAGGAGGGGGGAAAGGCAGGTTTTTCCCCAAAGGAAGAGAAGGCAGGCAAGGGAAGTGACAGTCCCAGAGGATGAGGGGAAGACAGAAGGAATAATAACTTACCTCAATTCCTGCCACTGGCAAGCAGGTTCAGAGGACTTTGAAAGAGAAAGTTGTGAATGAAATATCCTGTCTGAGCTGTCTGCAGTGAGAATTTGACAAATGAGATCACTGGTTCTTTTATAACGTGAAAAACAACAAGAGTTTCGATAAAGCTTCCACTTCAGTGCTGATGGCTCAAATCTGGTTGCACTTACTGTCTTGTTTTCCCTCAGCTTCTCAGATTAATGGCTGTACATGTGCCAGATGTTTTCTTTTCCCACCCTAAATGTATCTGGAAGTACAAAATGTAGTCCTCTGTCAGAGAAATGGTACACAGAGCAATTTTGGCATTTCACATTTTTAGGGTGGATTTGGAATGTGGCTGCCAGCACAGAGTTGGATTACTGTTAAACTGATAAAAGATATTATTGAGCCTGGCATAGTACAGGTTGGGTCACAGGTTGGGTCGGAAGAGAAAGATCACCCGGTGGCCACTCCCCTGCCCAGAGGATCTTTTACCTTTTGTGGATAGATATGACCCCACCAGGTCGTTGTGATTACTTTACTGTGAAAAACGAAGTTCACCTTTTGCTAGGATTTAAAAGATTTAATAAAAGACAATAAAGGCAAGACAATAAAACAAAATAAATGACAGGGATGTCTCTGGCCAAGAGCACACCTGTTTCATAGAACCCACCCCTTAAATAGGTATATTTGAACTTTTCTAAGAACTTATTTTCGTGTTTCTGCGAGCTGCCTTACGTGACCACTCTTTGGTTCCGCCTTTTTAGAGCATGTGTGTTTCTTGGCTGTGGTTTTAATTAATTCTTCTTATCAGT
>VYXF01009290.1:0-15383 GCA_013397295.1 Polioptila caerulea | reverse complement strand
GCCAAAGATCAGAAAATAGATGGCAAACATTGCTATTCTTGTTTTCAAGAATTAGTTTTCTCAACTGCTATCAATTTGTAATCCAGTTTTTCCTGCTAAAGTATGTGACCCAAGTTCAGGAAGACATTAGGAGGCAAAACTGAAGATTAACAATGCCCTCTAATTCAGAAAGAACTCTGAGGAGCGGTGGACAAATATAGGACAGGATTTTCCAAAGGAAATAACTGAGTTGTTCATCCTGTGCAAGCTTGCAACATTTTTCAGTGAGATAGCCTAGATAAAAATTGATATTTGTTTATATTTTCATTTCAAAACTAGGCCTGGAGATAATATCCTTGTATATCTAGAGCAAGGGTCTGCTTAGCTGTGAAGCAGCAGCGTGGTCTCTGTGGATTTCATATCCTATTTTCAACCTGTCTCTGTGTGCTGCACTGCTTTACTCCATCTTGGTCATCTTACACTGGGTTTAAACTTCCAAATTACCTACAAGGGAGCTGAAACACCTGAAAGATGGTGGAGGGAAAAGAAAACATGGATTACATCTTAATCAAAAGAACAGGCTGAGTGAAAGGATGATGTACATCTTGTGGTGAAGTACACCTCTACTTCCCAAGCTTGCCATGTTTTTTTGGTTTTTTTCTGAAAGTAGCTTAAATTTGCAACTAAAGGAATGAAAGAATAAATATCAAATTTCATACTTCTTTTAGACATTTTTCCATTCTTTTAGGAACTTAACAAAGGAATTTTTTTTTCTCTTATTGAGGGAAAATTGGAGGGATGAGTGTAGCTTTCTGCATTTTGTGGATTTTATAATGAACTGAGGAAAAACCCTTCTGTGATTTGCGGTTTATGATGCAAGATGGAGAGGCAGCTTGGTGTTCTGCATGTTTTGGCTTTTAAAATAGACAGAGATGTATTCAGGGACTAAGTAGGCTCTTAAATTTCATGTTTTATGTCCTTCAACTGTTTCATGTGATGTGCACAAACTTTTGTTCAAATACTTTGTAAGCATTCAAGTATTTTTACAAGTTTTTGATGGCACATTTTTCCCCCTGTATTTACCTTTTTCCATATTATAGAAATATTAAATTTGTTTATTTTGTTACTGTAACTTGTTTCCTCCAGTTTCATCTTTTACAAGGCTGAATAGAATCTGGAAAATGTTGAGTGCTAGCATTACAGGAAACAGCTCAAGCTATGACTTTTACCATAAACTGTGTTCATAATTGTTAGCACTTCAGTTTCTCTACAAATAAGCATCAATGTGGAATTATTATGTATTTTTTGAAACCAGAAAGTATGGATTCATCTGGTGCTGATTATCACTGCATGTTAATTATGCCTGGCAAAGGTTTTGTTCTTTTCCATTATATATTTGTGGAGAAGCCAGTTAGTTCTGCTTGATTTCAGCAAACTGGGCTGATGCCCAGACAACTATTAGTAACTTCACTGTCATTATTTATACTGAATGGCAAAATTTATGGTTATTAGGGTGAACTGTGCAACCTGAGAGGGAAATTCTTGGTGAAACATGCTTGTTTCTTTCCCTTTGTCATTATGCCATGTTCACAACAGCTACGTTTTCACATGCCCTGTTGTTTTTCTTGGCTATTTCCATCAATTAAAAAACAGCCTCATATTTTACAACTACAGTCATGGCATCGTGAGCATTTGAGGGAAATCTGTTCCGATAAGTACCTGAGGAAAACGCTAATAATGCACTGAAATGGTGATTCAGCTGCGTTGCCTTGAGGTAAATCTGCACAACCAGGAGTAAAACCCATCTTAGGGGGTAGCTGTGCTACAGTCACTTGGGGATTGTTCCTTTTTTAAGGAACAGTTGTATTTCAGCACCACCTATAGGTATTTAAAGGAAATCTACTGAGGTCTGTGACAGGATTCACAAATGGATTCTGCATTGGAAGCGAGAATATTTGTGACAATTGCATAGCTGCTGTTGCAGATGTTTTTCATTTTTAACCTTGGTTCAAAAATGTAGTAACATGTTATGTACTATATATATAAGAAACATGGTGTAACATTTAATTTGTTTTATTGAAGAAACATTTAGTATGAAACTACATGATCATGTAGATCATGACATGAAGCTTCATGGGATGCAGTTTTCACAAACAGTGCAAGTTTTTCAGGTTTTGCCTCTTACTCTAAGTAAAGGACTGGAGGAAAAATGGAAGGTTTTTAATAGTGCTGAATTTTCTCTGGATTCACATGTGAATTTTCTGTACTTTATGAAGCACTTCTACTGATTAATACCACAGAGTCTCTCTTCACCCTTCAACTTACTCAAACATAGCTGAGATTTTTAAGTACCTGGTACATTTCTTTGATCCACTGTTTCCTTTATGTTGAATGATTCATGTTTTTGAATTGGGCAAGAGTGGGAGAATTACCGACCTTTGGAAAGAGAGAAGATATGAGGACTCATGTTCCCTGGTTCTCCCAGAGAGAATATCTCAGAAGTCACAAATGCATGAGATCTCTGAATGCAAAGTGCCCACTGCATTTTATTTTAATGTTTTGTGCAGTATCTTAAATTTACATATAGCTTAAATAAGGGTCTTTTTTTTAGGTTTTAAGGGGTTTTTTTTAGTGGTGGGTGTTTGTTTTGGTACTTTTAATTGTAAGCCAGAATGTCTCAGATAAGCTATACAAAATATATGCTCAAACATGAAGCCTTAAAATATGTTGCTAGGCCTAAGGTAAAAACCATTCAACAGGAATAAATGTTGTATTTTCCTGGAAGGGAGAAAATCTGATTGGAGGGAAAAGTGACAATGTTTCACACTTTGCTTCAGTGAATCTTTAGAAATGATTCTGTGCTTCAGTGTTAGCATTGCTGCAAAAATTCAATAACAGAGTATATGCCATACAGACTCTCTTCAGAGTTGTTGACCCTTGCTCTGGATTTACTCAAGAGGAAGAAATATGTTAAGGGCTCTTCTGGGACTGCCTGGGTTCTCCAGGCTAGGAATACCAGTGGATTTATGTTCATCCAGTTATCATTGCTGCACTGCCAGAGCTTAAACACACCCTAAACATTTGAGACATAGAATGGATGGCAAATATAGCTCAGTAATGCCTCCTGCATAGTATTTGGGAATCCTGAACTCCAGCCCATAGAAGGCAGCTCCCTGTCTCACTTGTAATTTATATTTACATGGAGTAAATAGTGCCACACGGGGCCAAATGGAAGAAACTGTCAATGCCTTTGTGGACAGGAGGCTGAAAAGTGTGGAGTTTTTCTCATTATTTTGTCAAAAGTGTCAGAAAAGAAGTGAAGGGGAAGTAGTTCTGCCTAAAAGCAGAGTGTTTATTGCATGAGGTGTAATTTGTAAATTTTGTTTTACAGAGGTGTTGTTTGCTGTGTCTGTACATTTTTCTGCATGACTGGCTAATAACAGTTGCAGGTGCAATTCAGGTTATGGAGTGAAGGCCTGTGCCTTTGGATTTATTGATAAATGCAGTAGGGGTGGCCTTTGAGTTTACTTTGGACTTGCCAGCTTGTACTCCTGAAGGTGAAATTGTTGTTGACCAAATTTTTCTACCAGTCTGCATAGTGAATATAGACTGAGCTGTCTCCTTGTCATGCCCAGCCTCTTCTTTCAGTTCATTTTTGGTTTGACTACACACAAATAATGGAGAATTTTTTTTTTTTTTTTTAACCCGCTCTGGACAGATGTTAGTAGTAGCACTGGTCACCTTAATATTAAGAAAAACAAGGAAACAAACAAAAATCCCCCCAAGATTAAGCCTAATTCTTAAAACAGTGAGCTCCATCAAAGGAAATTAAACTTTTTATATTTTGGGGGGTTTTTTTTGTTTGTTTGTTTTTTACTGAAAAAGCTAAAGATGAAATTATGCTCACATCATGGAAATTTCTTTTTACCCAGGAAAAGTTACAAGGCTGCCAAACTTTGGCAATATATTTCTCCTTTCACCCAGAAAGATGCAGTGCAACAAGCTGTGTGGTTTAAATGAGTAAGAGATTTAAACAAGTATCTCAAGGTAATAAGTGAGGTCATTCAGGTGGGAGAGACACTGCTTATCCTAAAGTAGTCAGTCAGAGAGAATAATTTTTGTATGAAGGTGGATGGGAAGGAACAAAGAGGGACAAATAGAACTCTGGGTGATCCCAATTGGGTGTGTGTTGTATGTCATGTGCTGCTCTCTAAGCTGGATGTTATCCCTCGAGGACACTGCTCAGCACACAAATGAAAAAAACAGCTGTTGGATCACTAAAAGATTTTCATTTTGGTCTTTGGTAGTAGGGAAAAATTGGATTTTATTTAAATTGGAACCAACTTTATGGGAAAGGCACTGCAGGTTGTTTTTCAGTGCCAGCTATTACGAAGACTCAATTTTCACAGGGAAATAGATGCAGCAGACTTCATACCCAGCTCTTCAAGGAAATGAACCTTCCTCATAGTCTGCTTTTCATGCAGCACATTGCTCTATCCAAGACAAAAGCAGAAATCATATCTGGCTTTTGTATCAGCAGATATAAATACCTTAATGAAACTTGACAAAGTCTACTTGTTCTGCTCCTTTTATTTGTGTCGTTTATTGGTTTGAAATCATTTGTTTTCCTGTGGAGCAGATTTCAGCAAAAAGAAAACTGCTTCCAAAATGAGAGGAGGCTTGGGTAGCTGTTAAACAGCAGCATTTCTCTTATGAGCAGTTGAAACTATTCATACCTCTACAAAAAAGCAAAGCCAGACTGCAGTGACTTCTTTCTCTGTTACATGGTTCCAAGTTCTGTTGAGAAGTTCCAAAAGTTTGGCACTTCCTTGATCTGTCTTATCATTTTATGGGTGTTGGGGATACCCTTGCTTTAAAAGTCTGTCAGACTTTTATAGAAAAGCAGCTTTGCTGGAGTAAAGAGAGAAAATAGAGTGGGCCTGTGTTCTGTGAATGGACTCAACAAAGGGAGAGGGCTGCAAAGGAATCTAAAAGATAGGAAGGGATATTAGGTCTCCTTTATGCCAAATGCATGGATGGGTTTCTCTGTCTAGTGTCTGAATATTTTAATCCTCCTTTGCCTGCATCAAGTAAAGAAAAATCTAAAATTAAGTAAACTGTCAGATTCTGTTAGTGCAAGGGTTGGTAGAGGACAGACAGGTTTATCTTGGAATAATTTTCCATTAGAGGAAAATTTCCAAATTAGAGGATGTTTTTAAGAGAGCAACAGACCTTGTTTATGCATTTTTTTGATACTGCAATCATTGCTGATTTTTAATGATATCTATTGCTTCCACCTCAGAAAATCAATAAGTCACCTCTACATCTGTAAATTGCAATGTTATGTAATTGGTTTGTTTTTTTACATTGTGTGCTTTGAACATACTTAGTATATAACAGAGGTTACAAAATCTATATAAATTTCTGGGTCGGTTTGTTTTCTTGATAAAAAATTTTTCTGTGAAATCTAAAGTGTTCTCTCAAGCCCCCAGGAGAGAATACATGATAGATATATTAATATTTCAATTAAGGTTTAATTCTCCAAGGTTGCTTTGTGTGAAAATAAGGTAGAAGGAAGGAGTAGTTGTGTCCAAACACTGATGAAAAGTTCTAAGAAAATCTTATCAAGAAAATAAGATGACCAGACACGATTATTTTATACTACAATGATAAAAGAATGTCATGAAATTAAGTTATGATGTTTGCATTGTACCTTCATTAAAAGCATGGGTTGCCTTAAATGCAGTGCCTAGTTTATTTACTGTCAATCAGATAGGGTACAAGTGGGGAATCAATAAGATTAAAGAAGAAAAGATTTCTTTAAAAAAAGAACATCAGAAAGATAAGTTCATTCAGTTTAGATAGAGGTTGCAAGGAGCAGAGCAAAAGAATATTGAATGAGTGTGATTTAGAGAGAGTCATTAGAGGATTTTCCTTTGTTGTTTCATGTCAGAGAAGGCTGTAAATACATCCTCAGAGATAAAAGGATGTCAAGTTTTTTTTCCAGGTAAAACAAGGTTATAAAAGTTACTAAAGTCATTAAAAGAAAAAGGCAGAGAAGGGAATGGACCACAATGCACTCTGTATGTGGATAAGGCATTACCTATAGATGTCATAGCGCAGACAGAGGTGCTGCTGATAGGGCAGCAATTTTGGTTCTCCTGATCTGTATTTTTTCTGGTTTAAGAAACCTCCAAATGGGATCTCTCTAGAAAGCTAATTCAAGCAAACCCTCCCCCAGCTGGTTCAGGAAAATATTTCCTTGGAGAAAAGTGGAAAGAACTGTTTATTTAACAAGCAAAGTATTCAAAAGCATAAAAAAAAGGAAAAGACTATTAAACAGTAAAACGTTTTGCTGTTCTGAGGAGATGGCAGATTCAGAAAGTCCTTGTCATGGGGTCTAGCTTGGCTTGCTCAGTCTCTTATCAGCCCCTCCAGCACTGGACAGTGCCACATCCTGGGTCCCTGTGGCCACAGGTGTGAGCTCCCTGTGTTTTGGTATGTGTATCACAAAAGGAAGGTCTCCAGCAGAACTGGCTTCAAACTGAGCAGAAGCAGTAGCTGGATTGGTTTTAGAAGCATTCTAAACATTGTCTTGTCCAGCAGGAGAAACTCAGCTGTAGAGATTTTGTTAAGAGTCAGGACACAAAAACTTACCAGGCAAATATCAAATGCTGAGGCAGGACCTGCCAGCTTGAGCTCAAGTGAGGGAAATGGGTGCTGTGAGCCAGCCTTCAGCTGCAGAAGGCAGTCTGTCTCGTGTTTTGGTGTCCCCATCCCATAGTCACACTAACTCTGCTCCATTCCCAACAATTGTCTGTCCATGTCAGGCACCTGCCCAAAGGGGACCCAAGTTGGCTGTGCTGCCCTTTCTGCAGCAATTCCCATTCTTTTCCATCTTAGAATGGCTTTTTCCCTTTCCCCACTCTAGCCCTAGGCCAAGGCAGGCAGGATGTGAAAGGACACTGTTGTTGCAGTGTGATTACTAACACTTAGACATGCAGTCATTCAGCTTCCATTTCAGTTTGAGTCCTGATCAATTTTTGCTATTAAATATCTCGTCTTCTCTCTGTCACGTGGTGTGATTCTGTTGTAACTGATGCCAGTCTTTCACCAAAAAATGGTCAAGAGATATTTGTCCTGCTGACTTCATCTGTTTTGATAATTTGTTTTTATCTCTATGGTCACACCTGGACTTCCACATTTTCCTTAACAGTAAATTCAGGCAGAGAGGGAGGCAAAAGGACAACAATTTTTCAGTAGCTTTGTTGCAACTCCCAGTGGCTTCTAAAGCCTGTTCATCATCTAATGCTAGAAATCTAAATACCAAAAAAAAAAAGCCCCAAGACCAAAAAATGTCTCACATGGCTTTAGTAATATCACATAATGCTGAAGAAAGAGGAAGCCTCAGGTACTTGATCCACTTTCTCCTGTTACAGCTTTATATAATAAGTATGGCCCATGCCAGAGAGCAATGATTTTTTTGTTGTTGTAGACAAATCATCCTTTGAAACAGTGAACTTCCAAGCTGGACAAAGCACTTGGAACTTTGGATCAGTTATAATTTTCTGGAGCTGAAGTACAAGTCCATAAGAAGGTTTGAAAGAAGGAAAGAATTTTCTGTGTTGTATAAGCAATAACAGCTTGCAGATTTTTATCTAATTACAGAGATGAGTTTTGTATTTAATTATTTTTCTTTTTTTTTAAAACAGTTCCAGAATTTTATTCTGCTGTGGCAGATGAGAGCCCAGACTTCTCCTGTTGCTGCTAATATTTTTTTTATAAGTCACCCAATAAAAAGGGGAAAATGCAAAGGAGACTAGCAAGAAGGGTGCTTGCAGAAGACCATTTTCTCTTTTAAGTAACTAGCCCTAAATAATACTGGTACTTCTGGCACATCCCTTCAGGTTCTGGCTTTCTGCATAGAATTGATTGAAGCTTTTCATTGGTATATTCCCAGGGAAAATTAGGCTTTATTGGATTGACATTTTGTGATTGAAAGCTGTTTCATGGTAAATCATCACTATTTGTACAGCCTACCCACATTTAAAGGATGTCTGACTTCCCAAATCCATATACAACATTTTAGGTGGTTGTTAATCTCTATGAAGACATGATTTAAAAGCCTTGCAGAGAGAGAAGTTTGAGAAAGATTCTATTTTTTATAAAGAAGTGCATTAATAAGATTTCAGTGCAGAGAAGCTGTACAAAAACTTTCATTTTGATGCATAAAGAACATGCAAGTTTCTTTCCTATTTCTTCTTCTAAATTCTTTTAAAGACTTTATTTCTTTTTGCAGTAAGTCCTTTAACTGTACTTGCATTGAGGCATGCTGCAGTAGCTGAAGTAGAAGGAATATTTATAAAATATGGTATCTTATCTTATAGCAGTTTTATAACTTCAGAATTGAACTGGTAAATCTATAATCACTATGGAGTTTTAATCTTTATAAATTTCCTTTTTTGTGCTTCTATGGAATCTGCACAAAAGGGGAAGTTGCAAAAGACACAAATACATTTCTGTCTTCCTTTTGCTGAACTGTTTAATAACTCCTTATGCCTCATTCCAGTGCAGGTAAAATATCTGACAATAAGTTAATCTGTTGGATTATGTGGGATATCAGGTGCATTTTGCCAGTTAACCCTGGGGGAATATTCACTCCATCACAGAGTAGCCATTCAGGGGACATGATTTGGGTCTGTATTAAATCGAATTAATCCAAAATCCCTGGTTCAAGTTGTACTGCTGGTTGAGCAGCTGGGCTTCAAGGTATTTTTACTTCAGCACATAAATAAAATGCAGTAAAAGGGCTTAGTTATGTTATTTTGTAGTTAGCACACTTGTCTAGCTCTGTGATGTATATTTGGTCGATTGATTGGAAAAATTATTAGGCTTTAGACAGTGGCCCTCACATTACCCCTGGCAAAGGTAATTAGTTATTGGGCATTATCTGGGGAGGAAATGAGTGAATAAATACGAGAAATGAAATAATTTAAATTCTAAATCAAAATTTTGTTGTCTTTGTGCTCCTCTCATAGCTTGGGAAGAAATTGCTTATGGCTGGATTCATAACAAGGCAGCTCTTTATGGGCATCAAGAGCAGCATTTTGTTTTTGGTTTGTTTTTTTTTTTTGTGGTGAGGATAATCAGATATCAGGTGTACTTGTGGAAGTGCATAGGGCTAACTTGGTTATCTCAAGTCTTTAAATCAAAGGTTTTTCTCAGCTGTTGAAAGTTCTAAGAAAAAGTCTTCTCCTTTAATGTGCAGCCTTCAGTGCTCTCCCCATGTCCCACTTGCAGTTGATTCCTGGGCCTGTCTTTCCTTTCTTCCAGGCTGTAAGTGGTGGGTGAGGCACAAAATGTGTTCTCAGGGTACTGAGCATCTCTGCTGGACCTTCTCATCTCAGGGCTTAGAATTACTACTTTTGTTTTCGAAATTTTGTTTTTCCTTTCCATGCTCAGGTCATTTTGTACAGTTGTCACATTATGAGAGGTATTTGAGTAAAGTATCTTCCTGCTAACTTGTCTGAGCAAAAATGAGAAAAGAACTAAAATGCCTTTTGAAGAAATAACTTCCAAAGGTTTTAAGTTGAAAATAAAAGCTTCACTTTTTTCACTGAAGTTCAAGTCTGAGTTCCAGTGACAGTGCAGGTAAACAGGGAAGTTACCAGCATGGGTTACATTTTAGTGTGAAAATTACATTGCAGACACACAAACTGAAGCTTCAAAGGTTACAACTTTGCAACCAGGAACTTTTCAGCTGAACTCTGTAAAATAATAAGGACAAAAAGCAAACTCTCCAAATAGTTAATTGCATCAATGTGAGCTGGAAGATATTTTCTTGAGTTCTGACAGACTTTACATTTTCTGAAGGACTACATTTTGTTCCAAATATTCCAGGTTAATTTACTGGTTTGTTTCTATCTCTAAGACATAAATTCTCTATTTGCTTATACTTTGAGAGCTTTAATTTTTGTGATTTTGGCAATCTAGTGGAAATCTACTGACTCAACAGTCAGAATTATCATGGTCAGATGCAAAACTCTCCCACTGTCCTCAAAAAATCCCACTAAGGTTGCCCAAGTGTTGTCTTGTCCCTTTGGCTTACAGTTGGCTTTTAAGCTGTAGTTAAATCATAGTGCTCATCTCTTGGGGAGTGTTAGTGTTTGTGACAGGCTTCATTCAAACCAGTGAAATGTACTGTATGATCCATTCTGAAATGAGATCTGTAACAGGGATTGCCTCTCCACTGGTGCCAATTCGAGCATGTGGCATATTTAAGTGTATTATGCATTTTATTAGGAACTGAGGAGAAGGTTAACTAAACAGACTTTTAATGTGTCTCTAATTGTTGCAAAGAAGAGGATGAAGGAGTTTGTTCTTCCTAGTCAAGCACCATAGTCACGAGGGAAATTGTCAGGACCATAGAATGGATTGTCCCTTTTATGAGAATGACCAAGAAGTTCACAGTATTTTTATTTATATTATGTGAAAGATCCAGCAAGGAGCTAAAAGAATTACATTTTAATGTGGTTGTGTGTAAAGAATGTGGTTCTTGACAACCAGCCAGCAATGTGAGCACATTGTTCAAAACATGCTTTGTAAGAAAAGCCAGTTGGGGAGAGTGGCCCTGCTTCTCTGCTCTGTGTTTCTGGACTAGAATGTGTTTTATAACCTTGGGGAGCTTGTGGAAATGAATAGCACACCGGTCCAATGAAAAAGAAAATTTCTTGAGCTCTGCTGCAGTTCTCCAGAATTCTATTACTGTGAGCCTACTTCTTCCTTGGCTTGAGAGCTGTGGGGCTCAACGTGACTTCACTCTTTGGCCATCAGATTAGTGTTTCTAATCAAGGATGCTGAAAGCAGTGCAAGGGCTCACCCTCTGCACAGTGACAGAGCTGAGTTGCCTTGCTTTAGGCTTAGCTCCGTTTACATCACATTCTGTCTATGATTAAAAGTGCTTAATAATGTATTCAATTTGCATATTTCATGCTGATTGAGAGCCTGTAGTACAGTTATCACTTTCAAATCCCGTGCATGTGAATTAGGTCTCTTCTTTCACAGCTTGTAGGGCTACCTTCTTAATTCCCCAGGGGCTATAATTATTTCCACTTACCCTCTTATCAATGGTTATTTTCTTATTTTTCTCTCTCTGATTTATTTTGTCTTACGAAACTTTATATTATATTAACAGATAGGATAACTTGTTCTATAGCTTGTTAAATTATTGTATCTTGCAGGAGTTAATCTTAATTAGGTCTGGTAGTCCTAAATTGAATGTAGTTTCTGAAAGCCCTGTGTTATCCCTGGAAGCATGGAACACTTAAACATCTCATTTTGAAAATAAGAAACATCAAGAAGTGAAAATGGATTCTAATTAAATGATACACTTAATTTGTTGCTTCCTGAAATAGAATGCTGCAGACCTGTTTGGCTTTTGGTTTTTTTTCAGTTATAGTATTTCTTTTTGCTAAGATTGTCTGCAGAGATGTGTTTTTTCTGGAAGTTTACTTTGTGTATAACCACATTTACTTCCAGACAAAGAACTTTTATGGCTATAGTTCAGACTTAGAAACCTGAACTAATAAATAAAAGAAAAACTAGTCAAAAATTACAGCAACTGGGCAGGAAGAGTTTGAGCACTTAGCAACTAGGAAAACTTATTCCTTGATCCCCTGTTGTTACATTTCAGTAGTGAGCTGGAAATAGCTTGAGTTCAATACACCATTGACCTTTTGTAGCAAATAGATTGAAATCTTTTAGCACTTTCTTAACCCACAAAAATAAGCTGGACTATTCATATACACATCTGTTTTGGTGTGGGTTTTCTGCTTTTAATCCATCAGCTGTGGATGAGCAGAGCACCTCACACACAATCAAAAAGATTCATTCAGGTATTTATTTCATCTCCTTTAGATCCAAAACTATGGGTAGGAGCAGTTAGAAAAAGGTCCTTCTACCAAGATGTTTCTCCCTTTAATTGGAACAATCAGGCCTTTGTCAGCTACCAGATGTGCAGGGAAATTGAGAGGTGACCTGTGGATTGATCCTGCAAGACAAAAAGGGGCTTTATCTCCATTAGCTGCACCATTCATTTAGAATTTTCTTTCTGTTGTCTTGGATTTAAATCACCACTTTAGAAGAAGAATTTGACTAAAAATACGCTGAAAAAAAACCACTTTTATTTTGTACAGGAGGATTCACTACTGTTAGACTAATAAATGATTTTCTTCTTTTGAAGTGATTTAAGTGATTGAGCAGGCCTAGTGGATGTCCCGTATATGGGGGCTTCATGTGTTTGTGTCTGCTTTAAGAAGCCATGAATTATAATTTGGCATAGTTTTGTAATTAGTCGTGATATGCTACAGGTGTTCTTGAGGCAGATTCCAAAGATAAAGTCTTTAAAATCAGAAGCATTTGTTCAGACAGGAAACTACTCTGTGTAGAAAACAATAACTGTGTTGCAATGACTTTAATAACAAATAATAATAACAACAGTTGAGTAGAGACAAATTTAGGAGTGAGAGATAAATTTTTATATCATTTTCTGATGATATTGACCAAAAGAGTAACCCTAGAAGTTCCTGTAGGAAGCTTTTTAAAGCAGTCAGTATGTTTTTGAGTGCTTCAGAACTGCAAGCAGAGCAAGTCTGTGAGTCCTTTACTACTGAGGTCTGCTAAGATATCCAGTTTTCAGGTTCTGGTTTTCGTTTTCAAGGCCTTAAAGCTTATACCAACAGCAGTAAGTAAAGCACGGTTTCTTGTCAGGTTGTGTTATTTGTGTCACCCCACACAAAAAAAGAAAGTGTTCTAAATCCTGGCTAGTGCTTGTGCATACTTTAGGCTTTGCCATGAATAGGAACCCCCTGTCTACAGAGAAGTTGAACCTCACAGGTTTCTGTATGGTCCAGCTTACTGAAACACCTCTGTAATTTAATTAAAATGTAACTCTAGGAAGGTATAGAATATGCAAATGAAAAAATGGAAATGAATGAGCACGTGCTACAAAACTGTAATGCATCACGTCATGGCCGTGCTGTGACACAGCTGAACCCTCGGGAATGATTCCTCCCCCTCTAGTGGCTAAACTGCCTTTCTGAGCAGTGGGCTTCCAAAATCTGCCAGAGACAAACACTTGCAGATGTGCCAGAGGATGTTGGAGCATCTCCAGCTGTCTGGTGGTAATTATTCAGCTATTTTATTTAAAGTCTGCTTATTTTGGAGGAGAAGAGATGTTCTCCCAAGTAGCCACTGTAATACCAGAGAATTAGAGTGGTTCTTTACTATACAAAAAGATACTCAGTGCAGGATTGACTTTTTTCCCCACAGCCATTGCCTGGTACCACACACACAGAATATTTGCAGTATCACCTATAAGAGGGAAAAACAGTTGGCAGTTGGTGTTTGGGGGTTTTTATTTGTTGAGTGGTGTTTTTGGTTTTTGTTTGTTTGGCTCCTTATATTTTAGACAATCCAAGCACATGAACAAAAAAATCTTCCTCTATCATAGAGTGAGTAAACAAATCACAAATTCTGTTTTCATCCAGTAACATACTGTACTGTTTAACCTCAGATGTGCAGACTGCCATGGGGCTGATACAGCTGCACTGAGCAGGCTGTCTGCTTTCAAGGCTACTTTGAAATAAAAAGTGAATTATTTCTTTGCAGACACTTTGCAGGTATTGGCATAAAGCATCAAGGTCCATCTGTGAGTTGGGGGTGAGCTCCTGGCTCAGTGCTCTGCACAGTCCTGCTGGTTATTGCAGAGCTGAAGGAACTTTCTTGGATTTCACAGGCAGAAGGAGTAGTTGGCAACAAAGAAATGCCATCTTCCCTTTTTAATAGCACTGAAACTACACCTAAGTCACAAATGACCTTGAAAAATCAGTCACAAGTAATCAAAGGGAATATTGGTAGGTCTAATTCTTTTCACAAAAGAGCAGTAACAAATCACCAAGAAGCTCTTCTCATGTTTGGTGTTTTAAGCACCCGAGCCTTGAAATGCCTTTGTCATGCCAAGTCTTGACAATAGATCTCCTAATTGGTTAATCAGCACTCCTTAATTTCATAAGCACAAGGAACTGGTAGCCCATTATTCACACAGATATTTGGGTTAAAAAGTTTCTGCTGTCTCTTTTGAGAAGAGCATTGATAGCTGAGAATGATATTTTTGGTCAGAAAAATGTGTGTTCTCTTTCAAAATCAAAGGACCTTCTTTCAATGATATGAATCATCTCTATCTAGCAAAACACACTTTAATTTCAGAAAAAATGCTCTTCATTGAGGGAAGTCCTATTTTAGCATGACTTTTTTTTCCCCAGCAATACTTACAAAACCTCTCCAAGGATTCATCTTTAAATAAATTTCTCTTGTTTTGAGCAATTAAAACTTCTTTCTGTTGTTTTCTTTTCCTTCTGCTTTCCAGCTGGCCTGTCCACCTGCTTACAGTTTGTATCCAAAAAGCAAAGTAGAGAAACTCATAAGATCACACTGTTTTAAATGGAACAAAACAGTGATAATGCCTGTGTTCTTCATTTATTTCGAAAATGTTGACATAATATGAAAAAAACAAACTAAACCATACAAACCCAACCAAAAAAGCCCAAATTTGTATCCTGGTCTATAGCACTAATTTAACCAACAGTCATAGTGTAAGAAAGAAAATTGTACAGTGAAGTCCAAGATGCCTGTGTTGAAAATGGTTAATTATATTAGTATATGTTCTCTTGAATAATTTAGAAATTGTTTTTTTCTCATGAGCAACTGATAATTCTGAAAAACCCTCAACTTTGCTTTCTTTCTTGTGTTTGATCTTCTCTTCCCTGCACTACAGTAATAGAAAGGAAGGAACATCCTGAAATTTAAAAATACTTTTTTATTTTCTGTGTAGATAACACTTCATATTCCGTGGAACAAGTCCTGAAAAACTTCATTTTCTTCTTGCATTTCAGTGTAGAGCAGTTCCACCCCTAGCCTGGGTCCATAATCTCTTCAAGCCTCTCTTGTTCACAAAACTTCTATTTTTGTCAGTTCAGTAGTAAGGAAACAAAAATAAGTGAAGTTTGCCATTTGTCACACTTCTGAAATGATCTACCCTCAAAACTTGGCATCCTCTGTCCTGACCAAGTAGGGAATGTTCCTCATGCTATTACTGCTCATTGTAAAATAAAACTGGAAGGAACAACTGAAGGATCAGAGCCTTCTTAAAGGGAGCTGGTAATCACAATTTGTCTTTCTGCATGTGTAGCTCCTCTCTGTTTTCATTCCTGGCTGGAATCTATGCCAGTGTATTCCAGAACTGCAGGGTGGGAGGGGGAAGATGGACCTATCTATTGTAGCTATCCCTCAAAATATTTAAAATTAGAAATATTTAAATCAACCTATTAGTTACATGCTTTCTTTTG
>VYXF01009283.1:139700-155111 GCA_013397295.1 Polioptila caerulea | reverse complement strand
GGCTCTCATGGGCGGGGGGAGCAGCTGTGATGGGCTGGGGAGCGCCCCGGGCTGGAATTGCAGCGGTGTTTGCGCTCGGGGGACTTGGCTGGGCTGCTCAGGAGTCGGAGGGAGCTGGGTGCTCGGGGCTGGCGAGCAGCCCTGATTTCATTTGGGCTCCTGAATGCCGTTTTGGGTACCCCCAGCCTGGAAGCAGGGCAGCGTTCTGCCGGTGCAGGAGCAGCAGCTGCTCATGTACTGGAGTTAGAAGACTTCCCACATGGCATTCCTGAAAGGATCAATAATCTACAGGGATGTTATGGAGAGAAAAGCACTTAGAAAATTCATGCAGGAGAGACATAAAGTCATCTTACACCTAAATGAAATGTTAAACGAGAAAAAGTGATCTCTCTCCATTTTTAATGCAAACATAATGAACACTGCAAAAGAACTCCAGCCCTCAGTTATGATCACAAAATTCCTGTCTGTTGTTGCTTTGGCAGCTCTGTCCCACAGCACCGCTCTATTTTGGATTCCTTACCCGTTGTGTTTTGGAACTTTGGACCTTTTTTTGGGAAATTAACATGTTTATGCAGCTGAATAGCATCAAAGAGTGTTTTGGGATGCTGTCCTTACACTGAATGGTGGAAAGATTTGTGAACTGTGCTTCTGTTCTTAGTATTTTGTTGTCTTTTCCTTTGTCTGTGAAATTAATTTCAGTAAGTTAATGATATTGACCTTTCTTTGTAGGATTTGTCTTTTAAGACACAATACATGTACATTTACCTTCCAGGGACTGTGCCAGCTGATGAGTCTGCACTCTTTTCAGGCTAGGAGTTTTTTAATATAATAGGAGCTTTTTATAGAAATAGGTTTTTATAGAAATACTTTTTATACAAAACTATTGCAGAAAAATAGACCTCTTCAGAGTTTCCCTTCTGCCAGGGACAGGTGACTGTAGGTTTGGCTGTATCACTTTTCCACTTAAAGGAGGGTTTGTGGGGATTGTCTGTATTTCTAATGAGGGGAGAAATAGGGGCAGTAAGTTTTATTCTTTAAAAGTCAGAAACTGTATCAAATGGGTGTTTTGAAATCTGGCTGCTAATTTTTCCCCTCCTCTGTTTGTGGCAGGGTGAGTGTGCAGTGTGACCCAGCAATATCAATGCATTTCTCTTGCAGCTGCTGGTGCTGGAGGGGGTCAGGGCCAGGAGCCACAGAGGGCTGGGAGCAGCCCCCCAGAACTGGATGAGGCCACCTGGCTGTTGGCAGCTGCTGAGCTGGAGGAGGATGACCTGGACATCATCCCTCCCTCCCCTGAGGAGGAGCTGCCTCCCTTCTCCCCCTCTGTCCAAAGTATCAGGTAAGCAGAGTTCACTGCTCAAACCATCTGTCTGTTGCATGGTTAGAAAAGTACCAAAACCAGCCCAAAACTCCTGCTTGGCGAAAAGGTACAGACTGAGCTGGTGGCTCTTGGCAGGTGGATGCTTGGCAGCTGCAATTAATGCTTTATCAAATATTAATTCTGTGGCTGATGTTTTAGGTGGCTTTCACTTCAGAAAAAAGCAGAGTTACTTTTGTGGTGGGATGGGGGAAGATTACTGGGGCAAGATTCCACACGTTGGTACACAGGAGGAGCTTTAGGTTCTGCCTGGGCCTTCAGGATTTCACCTTTTCCACACATCTGGAATCCCACAGTTCTGTGGAAATGCCCCAATTTACAGATGTCTGTGTTTTAATGGCATTTTCTTCTGGTGTTAGCAGTGTTTTCAGAGACTCTCCCACTGGTGGAGGGTGCACACCTGGCAGCTCCGAGGCCAGGCAGGAGAAGGTTCCCACAACACATCCTGGAGCTGATCCCAGTGCAGGGGATTCAGGTACAGAAAATCTTCTGGAATTTCATATCTCTGATTTTGGGGATAATTTGCAACTATTTATTATCCTGTGTAATCCAAGAGCATTAACAAGCAGATGGAGAATTAACATCTGCAGATGGAGAGTTGACACAAATGGATTATAGACAGATAATAAAAGACAAGGGCAAAAATATGGAGATTCACTGAGTTCCTGCACACAGAAACAGTTTCTTTATGCACATGGACTAAAAATGTACTGAAGCAAATTGTTTAGGCTGATTTACTGTCCTCTGGGAGAGAGGTATCCTGTTGTGAAAATGTGGTGAAAATGACTGTGCTGAACTCCCTCCCTGTGCCAGGTGAGGCCGTGCCTGTGGCCCCGCGGCTGCTGGGAGTCATGGAGGCCATCTGCGAGCTGGTGGATGCCATCCCCCTGCAGGAGCTGCAGGCCCTGGGCTGTGCCCGGGCCCTGCTGCAGCACAGGGACCTCAGGTAGGCCGGGACAGCTCCGTGTGTGCAGCTGGGAGCTGCCTGCAGGTGTCCCCAGCACACTGGAGATGGGGCACGAGGGGCCGGGAAAGGCTTGGAACGCCGAGGGAGGGAGGGAACAANGACAGCTCCGTGTGTGCAGCTGGGAGCTGCCTGCAGGTGTCCCCAGCACACTGGAGATGGGGCACGAGGGGCCGGGAAAGGCTTGGAACGCTGCGGGAGGGAGGGAACAAAACACCCAAACTGCTGCAGGTCTGGGGGGGATCCAGTTCCACGGGCAGTCTGAGGAGCTGCCTGGCACCAGGTGCTTCTGCACCAACAGGTGATGTGGTGTGACCTGACCTGCCAGGTGTCCCCCTCAGTCCTCCTGCCACCTCCAGGCCTTCAGTTGGTGTTGTCTCCCCTCTTGCTGACTGCAGGGGTGGTGATTCCTCCTCATAGCCCTGAACTTGCCATCTTCCAATGGAATTATTGCTGCCACAACCTGCTGCTTTGTCTCCTGAATCACACTGATGGCACAATGCATGGACAAAGTATTGGGATGTGGGATTTTGGTTAGATTTTTCCTGGACTGGGACTATGACCTTCTGTAAATGTTCTCAGTACAACAACTTATTTTATTTCTCGTTGCTGTAGTCAGATATAATCTTTAGAAAGTACCTAAAAACATAATTTGGCTCAGGCATACTTTTAACATCAGGTTTCGCCTCTAAGGATTTATTTTTTTATATTCTACCACGCCTGGGTCTGTTCCTTGCTCTTAGGAATTCTTTTATTTTATGTCTGTAGAGATGTTGTCACACTTTTGCCATTAGTTTCTTCTGGTGGTATTCTCTCTTCCCTAGATTTGTTTGAAATCATTTTCAAACGTGGTGACTCAGAACACGATGGAACCACCATATGTTAATATGTTTAATAGCAGTGAAACAAAACTGTTTAATCAATGTTGTAGAGCTTGGTAAATCATTGCTTGTGACTAAATTTTTTTTTCCTTCTTCCTCCCCTTGTCATCTCTCCCAGGAGAAGATTGCTGGCTACTTCTGTCAGTTTGAACCAAAATGGCATGAACACCACTTTTCCTAGAAGCTGGAAGTCTCCCATGGGGCAGAGCCCTCGTGTGTGTCCTGGTGCAGGTCCAGGTTCTGGCCCAAACTGGAGCTTCAGTTCTGACAGAAACTCCCCCAAATCCACAAACCTCCCATCGGTGCTTTCTGTTCATTCCAGCAGCTTTTCTGCCAAAACAAATCAAACCTCGGCCGCCTCTTGTGCTTCAGAGCAGAGTGCTGGGGAGGTGCCCTGCCCAGGGACTGCAGAGCTGCCTCGTGCCCGGGGAGGTGGCAGGGAGGGAGCTCCCCGCAGGCTCAGCCTCCAGTCCCGTGGCTGCAGCTGGGACAAAACTCCGGGGAGGCAGAGCGGGACCCAGCCCCTGAGCAGCACAGCCCTGAAGGCTCAGGGCACAGCCCCCACTGCCAGTCCTGCAGGGAGCAGCTTGGGCCCACAGGACCCCGACTCCGACCTGGACCTCCTGGACATCGATGCCTTCGATGAGGACTGGGAGGGCCCCGTGGCTGCCCCGGAGGCACCGCCCGGCCCTGCCCCATCCCTCCTGTCCAAGATCCTGTCCAGAGCCAAAGGGGCAGCCATGGGGCCCAGCCCTGCTGCTCCAAAGCCAGGCCTGCTGGTGGCAACAAAGAACCATCCAGGTGAATTGTGCTCCTGAGGGCTACTGGGGGTTTCCGTTTTTAGATTCTTATTTATTTCTTTTTAAATCTAAGACTGAGTAACTACTACAGATTACATCGATACCTTTTGTTTCTCTGGAAGTTTATTTTGGTTCCTTTTTTGCAAAGTCATCTTGGTGGGTTTTTTTCTCTCTAAATGATGCCAAACTTGAATATTCCCTTCCTGTGCAGGTTACAAGCTGCTGGAAGATGAAGCTGCTAAAATTGGAAAGGAGGGTGTTTCTGTGTTTTAGTTAAATAATGATTCTGCAGTTTTTGATTCAAAGCTGTACAATGTTTTTCACTGCATTATGTTCCAAAATGGGTTTGTGGGAGCAAACTCAGTCCCCTGGGGCCTGGGGTTGGTCAGTGTTATTTCAGATTAATGTAGGGACAGGCTGGCAAAAGGGGAGGTGAAAATCAGAGTCACAGAATGGTTTGGGGTAGAAGAGACCTCAAATCCCACCCAGTGCCACCCCTGCCAGGGCAGGGACCCCTCCCACTGTCCAGGGGGCTCCAGCCCCAATGTCCAGCCTGGCCTTGGGCACTGCCAGGGATCCAGGGGCAGCCCCAGCTGCTCTGGGCACCCTGTGCCAGGGCTGCCCACCCTGCCAGGGAACAATTCCTTCCGTAACTTGATGTTGTAACTTACTCTAATTACATTTATTTTTTTTTTGTCTCCCAGATCCAGTGGTTCACAACCCTGCACTGGAGCGTTTCAGGGGTATGAAATTTCCCCATTCTGCAGAAATGATGAATATATTTCACAAGAAGTTTGGATTGCACTGTTTCCGGACAAACCAGCTGGAGGCCATCAATGCTGCTCTGCTGGGGGAGGATTGTTTCATCCTCATGCCCACAGGTGTGTGCCCTCCCCAGCACAGGGTACAGACCTGCAGCTCCTTTTGCAAGCTTTGGGACAAGCTTTTCTCTTCCCCTGTGCCTTTGTGCTGCTGGAATTCTGTGACTGCAGGATTTCAGGGGTATTGTTGCTCTGGGGTGTTTTGAGTGAGGGATTGAAATTCTGCCTTCCTTAATAATTCACACAAAAACTCTTTTTTTACCCTAGAGTTGTCACTTTGTGGCAGGCACTGGTAGAAATGTATTGTTTCTAAAAGTGCTGTAAAATGGGGAATAAGAAATAGGTCTCCATCCCTTTTCTCTTGATATCCAACACTTGCTGTGTTGTGTCTCATCCTCACAGGAGGTGGGAAGAGCTTGTGCTACCAGTTACCAGCCTGTGTCTCTGCCGGGGTCACTGTTGTTATTTCTCCACTGAGGTCGCTGATCATCGATCAGGTCCAGAAGCTGAAGACTTTAGATGTAAGTTCCAGCAGCTTTATTGAGTGAAACTGCAGGTAACTGGATTAGAAATCTGAAATTTTTCAGCAAATCTTGTGTCTCCCGAATATAAACTGCATAAATTGATTAGATGGACACTGTGAACGGCACAGGAAGTTGCCTGGGAAGAACTAAATTGGATGAACTCGAGTATCTTGGCAGTGTGGCCACTGGATTTATTGCTGCTCCTTGTGTTGGGTGTTGTGTTTTTCAGAGCAGCTGCTGGTTCTGAGATCCTGGGAATTGTAATCACTCACCTCCACAGGAGCAGGCTGACTCTGCAGTGGAAATGAGCCCTAAGGGTTCCTGAGTTAGGGGGTTCTGGAGGTGCTAAACACCTTTGGAAACATGATACACAGAGCAGAATGCAGGTGCAGGAGATCACAGCATCCCAGAATGGTTTGGGTTGGAAGGGAGCCTAAAGTTCATCTTGTTTCACGGGCAGGGACACCTTCCCCTAGCCCAGGGTGCTCAGATGTGTGTTCCCAAACGTGTGTTCCCAAGTCTGGCTGCTTAGGAACTGGTTTGTAAGGAGACATAGGGCTGCATTTGGAGGTTCTTCTCTTCTGCATGTAATAAAACTCCATGTGTATGTTTATAATTTTTTATGTAGATTGCTGCAACATACCTGACTGGTGACAGAACAGATGCTGATGCCTCAAAAATCTACATGCAGTTGTCAAAGAAAGACCCTGTCATAAAGCTGCTGTATGTCACCCCTGAGAAGGTCTGGACTTCATGGGGGCTACAAGGGGGGGGTTGCTGCAGGGTGCTAAAAACCTGCACTCTGGGGAGAAAAAATCTAGGTTATAGATAACTCAGGAAACTGAGTCTGCATGGGTGTAGCTAATTTCAGTCAGTAATTAGCCAAGGATAAGAATTGAGTATGTCTGTAGAATGTAAACTCCTAAAACAGGCTCCTATGCCCACCTGTTTCAATCTATCTTGATACACATGAGTGTTAATCACTGTCCAGTAGCTAGGAAATCCAGACTGCTCTGAATAGGGAACTGCAGGAAAAATACACCATTCTCAGGGTGACAGGAGACTGTCAGGGCTTGCCTTGGGCTGCATTAAATGCTGCCTTAAAAATATGTTATTGCACAAGAGCTTTGCAAGAGGGAGCTGGCAGTGTGCTGATTGTGGTCCTCTCTGCAGCATTATTTTCCCCTCTTTTTCCTGACATAAATCATTTAAATTTAGTGACATTTCCTCAGAATGAGGGGCCCTGGGACAGGTGATCCCAGGATCCGACGGGAGTCCCACACCAGCAGCTTGGTTAAAACGCGGCTGGCTGGCACCCTCTCTGTGCCTTGGACACTCACCTGTGCAGTGCAGCACCTGTGATTCTGCAGCCCAGGACAGTTGTTTCTGTATTCTCAGCCAGGCCAGCTGACACTTTTAGCCCAGGTGTTTTATTTCCATTGCCACTGGTGCTGTGTCCCAGGTGTGTGCCAGCGGCCGCCTGATGTCCGCCCTGGAGAACCTCTACGACAGGAAACTCCTGGCACGTTTTGTCATCGACGAGGCCCACTGTGTCAGCCAGGTAAATCCTCTGCTTGCTTTTAGGAGTGCCAGAAGACTCACTTGGAGCATTTTACTCTGTGGCATTTAAATTTTGTTTTTCAACCAGTGGGGCCACGACTTCCGACAAGACTACAAGCGCCTGAACATGCTCCGCAGGAAGTTCCACTCCGTGCCCATGATGGCCCTCACTGCCACTGCCAACCCCCGCGTGCAGAAGGACATCCTGAACCAGCTCGAGATGCTGAAACCACAAGTGTGAGTGTCTCGGTTTGTCTGTGCCACAGAAACCTTGAGTGGAAAACCTAGTGAAGCAAAACACGCATCACAGGCCCATCTGAAATCCTTGTGTAGCTGTATCGGATGAAATGAAATTTAATTTAATTTAATTTAATTTAATGCATGCATGGAATTTAATGGGAGGTAGATAAAAAATATTCACATAAGAAGCAAAAAACTTGCCAAGCCCTTCCTTGCATGATGAAGGAAGCTCTTGAACAGAACAGAACCATACCCACAAGGCTGACAAGCACCGTGAACTGTCACATTTCAGGTTTACAATGAGCTTCAACAGGCATAACTTGAAATACGATGTGTTGCCCAAGAAGCCGAAGAAGGTGGCGATGGATTGCTTGGAGTGGATTAAAAAATATCACCCCCGTGAGTACTGAGCAGCATGGTGCCCACAGGCCTGTTCATGAACCACTTCTCAAGGCAGTAAAAGCTTTTATAATGCTGTAATAATGATATATTTACCAGAAAAGCAAGGTGGAGGTAAAAGTGATGTTATTGAAAATGGGAATCAGATTTATGTGCATTCTGAAGTTGAGAATTTAAGTTAAGATGGAAAAGTAAATTATGGTGATGCTCTTGAATAACCCTTCTGGAGCCTGCCAGAGCTTTCAGGATCATGTCTTCAGAGCATAACGGTCACCCAGTATCTTAATTGTTTAATTGTGTTGGTCTGCTTATCTGTAGATCCCCTGGAAGCTATCTTCAAAGATTCCCATCTTTCTAGGCTCACTTTGGAGTCCTGCAGCTCCTGCTGGAACTGGATTACACCAAGCTCCCTCAGAGCTTCTCCCATGCTGTACCCTCAGGGAGCATTTACTGAACTCCTCTAGCTCTTGAATTATATCAGTTTTGTTCATTTATTCTAAATCCTGAGATTGCACAATACTGATGAGGAAAACATTTCTTTATTCCACCTCCCCAAAAGCCCAAAAAGCCTGTGTAGGAAAAGCTGTCACGACTATCTGATATTACTAAAATAAGTTCTAAAGTGAAGCAGTTGTATCTTTGCTCTTATCTTTATTCCACCGGGGAGAGGTCGGCACCTGCTTGGCAGGTTGAGCAGGAAAAGGAAATGAAACTGGATTGTAGTTCAGATTTCTTTTGCCATCTGTTTGCAGATGACTCTGGGATAATCTATTGCCTTTCCCGGCACGAGTGTGACACCACAGCAGCCATCCTGCAGAAGGAGGGGCTGGCTGCCCTGGCCTACCACGCCGGCCTCACCGATTCCAACAGGGATCTTGTGCAGCAGAAGTGGGTTAATCAGGAGGGATGCCAGGTGAGGAAAAACCCGGAGGAAAAGGGAAGGAAATCTGGGCACTTTTATCCCTCTTAGCCTGGGAAATAATAGGGAAGTTGTGCGGTGTTGTTGCCAAATGTCTGCAGTACTGAGTGACTGAGCCCAGCAGACCTGCTGGGGCACAGCAGCCACCTTTCACTGGGGATTTTGGCAATAAAAGGTTGTAGCACTGTACCCAGGTGTGCTACTCCAGCAGGGAGGACCTGAGCAGTGCAGGGCTTCAGAAACAGCTCCTGGCACGCTGCTGTGCAGAGACTGGAATTTGGGGTTTTCCCTGACTCTGGAGTGGCTCCTCTGACGGGAGAGGAGGTTGCTGCTGTTTTGTCCTTGCTCTGCACCGTTACAGCTGAAATCCTGGGTCCTCCAGGTTTCCTAAAGCAGGTCACTTGTCTGCTTTCCATGCAGTGTTGCAGGAGTCATGTCCATAATGTGTGTCTAGAACGTGACAATTTCTTTCCCAGGTGATCTGTGCCACAATTGCCTTTGGAATGGGCATTGACAAGCCCGACGTGCGCTACGTTATCCACGCGTCCCTCCCCAAATCCATAGAAGGTTACTACCAGGAGTCTGGCAGAGCTGGGCGGGATGGAGAGATGTCCCACTGCCTGCTCTTCTACAGCTACAGTGATGTGACCAGGCTGAGAAGGCTCATCCTGAGTGAGTTCTCCTCTGGGAGCTTGGAGGTGACATTGCAGCAGTCACGTCGACACTGGTCTCATTTAGCCTGTGTTATTTCTCTTTCACAAGTGCCATGGATAGTTCAGTGTTGCAGGGAGGGGAGAACTGAGGATCCTTACTTCTATGGTTTTCATTCAGGTGGTAGGAGCAGGATTTTTGTTGCTTGTACTTAATTTTAGTAAAAACTACTTTGCTTCACAGAATCGTGGAATTGTTAAGGCTGGGAAAACCTTTAAGGTCATCAAATCCAGCTGTCAGACCAACTCCACTTCCCTGTTCACCACTAAAACGTGTCCTCAAGTGCCACATCCTCATATTTTTTGAGCACTTCCAAGGATAGTGACTCCATTCAGGGCATCCTGTGCCAGGGCTTTGCTACCCTTTCTATTCTATTTGAAATTCTGATATTAGAAAATATCTAATCTAAACCTCTCCTGACACAACTTGAGGAGACTTTTTCTCATCCTGTCACACATACCCTTCTCTCGACTTTCATCCTTCTAGGCTTATTTCCCTTCTCCAATTCTCTGAAACTTCAGAGATGAAATCTGTCCTACATCTGTTCTGTACTAACCCACTCACCTTTCCTTAAGCAAAGCCAATACTGCGGGTTTCTTAAGCAAAGCCAGTTTTTTTCAGTGACCATGAAAACGCAGAGATGCAGCTTTAACAAGCACCCTTGAATTTGCTGTGTTTCAGTGGAGAAGGATGGGAACAGCCACACGAGGCAGACCCACTTCAACAACCTGTACAGCATGGTGCACTACTGTGAGAACGTGGTCGAGTGCCGCCGTGTCCAGCTGCTTGCCTACTTCGGGGAAACCAACTTCAACCCCACCTTCTGCAAAGATCACCCCGAAGTGATCTGTGACAACTGCAGTAGGAAGAAGGTAAACCCCACAGGTTTTATTTGTAGTGATGTTAAACTGAATTTCTATTAAGTTGCATCAAAAAGTGGTTACACGACCTTTGGGAAGGCAAACGGAGAACAGGAATAAAAGTTCTGTATTTTTGTGATGCTTCCAGGTGTTTTCAGGGTTGAACTGGACTTGTGATGCTCCTGTTCCTGTCAGAGGTGTAAGGATGTTCCTTGTAGGAGGCAAGAGCTTAGATCAGACCCACTGCAGTGACTATGGGAAATCCCTTCAGCTCCTGTCCTGGTGTTTTCAGGGCAGCTTTGTGCTGCCAGAGCAGCATGAGGGCCACATTAGGTGTGCACTGCTGAGGGTGGTCCAAACATTTGGGGTTGTGCAAACTTACCAGCAGGAGCAGAAGGGAAGGCAGCTGTAGAGGCCAACAGGGAAGGGATCCTGATCAGTTTTGTACCTGTGGGTGTTGTTTCTCAGCTCTGCATTTGAAGCATTCCCTTATACAGCTGTGATTGGAACCAAGTTTGACCAGGATAACGCACATTCAGTCTCATTTTAATGCAATTTGGAAAGTGTAAGTCCTAGAGCATGCAGGATAATTACAAGAATGCTTTCCAAATGATTTACCTTGATTCCCAGTATTTACCCAGCAATCTTGTGCCTCACTCTACACAAATATGAGATTTGGGAGATTATGCACAGTCAGTTGGACTGGTTTTGTATTATCACATCCAGAATCCCTGTGACTGCGGCCTGTCGGTTACTAACTAGGAAATCACGGTTTCTTTATTTGGAACAAACTCAATTCACAGCTGAGAAAAGCTCAATAATGAAAACTGAGGCTGTCAGTAACAACTTGGATTAGGGCAGAAACATGTCATGGCACGTCCTAGTGAGGTGTGATTTGACAGGATTACAAATCAAGGAATGTGACGGAGGATGTGAAGAGCATCGTGCGGTTTGTGCGGGAGCACTGCGGCCCGGCGGGGCGCGGGAGCGGCAGGAGGAATCCAGGCTCTGGCAGGTACACCCTGAACATGATGGTGGACATCTTCCTAGGTGAGTCTCTTCTCCCAGAAACTCCTGAATCACCTGGTGCACAAATCCCCGGCCGGGAAACAGGAGGGCTGTGCAATGCCAGCAGGCGTTTAAAAAAACATGTATTTGGCAATGTTAATCATCCCAAGAATCTCTTGGTAGGAAGTGATCCAAAATAAATGAAACTGAAGATTTAATCCATTTCAGGTGGCTGTAGTGATAATATTGGTTTTCCAGTGTATAAAGACTTTTTTGAATGTGACTAGACTGCCTTGGGAATCTCCCACGGGTCTGTGACTGCGTGTACATGGGCTTTGTGAGCACAGGCTCATCCTGTGCTTTCTGTTGCACAGGTTCAACGAGTGCCAAGATTCAGTCTGGAATATTTGGGAAGGGGGCTGCCTATTCCAGGCACAATGCTGAAAGGCTATTCAGAAAACTGGTCCTGGACAAGATCCTGGATGAGGATTTGTACATCACAGCTAATGACCAGGCAGTGGCATATGTCATTCTGGGAGAGAGAGCTCAGGCTGTGCTGGATGGATCACTCCAGGTATGTAACTATTTAGTTTCTTGAAGGCATTGTTTTAAGGAAGGTGCTGCAGTTTTCCTTCAGCATATCCCCTCGGGTAGCTTAAACACAGTTTGCCTCCAGCTGAACTGCCATCTGGTAGATGCAAGGGACAGAATCCAACACGTGTGATTCCTAGCCCAGTATTCCAGTAGTAATATTGTGGGGCAAAACATGAGTTTGAGAGGATTGGAGAGGTCTAAATCTTTCTCTTCTTCCCCACACATCTGATTCCTGCTGGACAGTGAAGGAAAATTCTGACCCCCACAGAAAGATGGCTAAGAAGAGAAAGAAGGACCCACACTCCCTTCTTCATTTTCTACTCTATTTTTTCCTAGTCATTGGTGGGATCTGATAGAATAGGCACTTCATGAAGGTCATGGAACAGTCCCAGGTCTCTTGAGGCAGCACCTCCTCTGCATTAGTGCTGTGTTTGGAGCAGGACAGAGCCCTCAGCATTACCCCAGTGACCTCTGTTTGAAGCCATCTGGGAACTGGGCTCTCGGGAGGTTTTCCTTCTCTCTCTGCTCTGCCAGCTCTTCGTAGAAGAAACTTGGGTACGGTTGAGCAGCCTGTAAAAAATTATTTTTGAAATGTGTACTGGGTAAAGAGCTCTGTTTTGGTCCATCAAGGGATACTGTCTGTTTGCTGTGCTGTGTTCCTGTGTTAGCAGTCAGGGTTTGCAGGAGCTGCCTGGCAGGAGTTACGGGTGCCTGGTTTTAACAGGTGGAGTTCCACGAGACAGAGAGTGCCAGTGCCATCAGAAGGCAAAGGGCTTCCATGGCAAAGATGTCCCAGCGGGAAGAGATGGTTAAACAGTGCCTCAGTGAACTTACAGACACCTGCAAAACCCTGGGCAAAGTCTTTGATGTGCATTACTTCAATATTTTCAGTACTTCCACCCTAAAGAAAATAGCAGGTAAGGCCAGGTTTTTCACAAGTCATTTGGGCTTTCTGCATAGAGGGGCACAGAATTCCTTGAGGATATCATTATAAAAAGTTATTTTTTGGCATGTCTGAGGGGTACTTTGTTGTGTTACAGAAACCTTGTCCTCAGACGTGGAGGTGTTGCTGCAGATTGATGGTGTCACAGAAGACAAACTGGAGAAATACGGTGCAGAAATAATTAAAGTGATGGACAAGTACTCAGAATGCTCCATCCCAGGTATGCTTTGTACCTCAGCGTGTACTTCCTGTTCAGTGCCTTTCTCACCTCCTCCAGCAGATGTTTGATTCAAAAGTCACCATGATTTAATCACAAATAACTAATTCCTACAGTTCAGTAATTCCAAAACGGGGCGTTCCCTTTGAGAACACACCAAAGTCTTTCTGCCTTCCCACTAGCTAAATTCGGGTCTCTCCAAAAGACTGGGGCCAGGGCAGTGCAGAGGAGGTGAGGAACAGCCAGCACAGCTGTTTTGACACTGCCAGTGTGTTCTGGTGGCTGACTGGCCCAGTGACACCTGCCTGAGTTGGTTTTCCCTCCCTGCCTGTGTGCAGAAGATGCTGCCTGCCCGGGGGCAGACACAGGGAGTGCTGGCTCGCTGGGGAGCGACGGAGAAGCAGAGGATGCAGGTACCACCTCCAGCTATTTTGGCAATAACTCAAACCAGAGGAGGAAAAGGAAGCGGCAGCCGAACTCCAGGGACTCCAAGAGGAAAAAGACAAGTGGTGGTGGCAGCCAGCAGTTCCACCCCAGAGGGTACGTGCCTGGGGTCACTTGTCACTTCTCCTTGTGTGGTGATGATCCCAAAAGTGCAGTTATCCCACTGCAGGTTCTTGAGTATGGGCTTAAATAAAGGTCTTAAAATTATCCGGGTGCCTGGTCAGAACTGCTCTGCCGTGCTTTTCTGCATGTTTGCTTTAAAAAGCTGGTGAGGAAGGATATTTAACAGTTGTCCTCACACTTGACTGCCACAGGCTAAGCAGGAACATTTCAGTGTTCTGCCATAGCCAGCATTAGCAGGCTGACCAGACTCCTTGCTTAAAATCATAAAGAGGCCTTAAAACTTTGAACATTTGATGGAATATTTGAACTTCACCCTCTTGTTAATTCAGATTTCCCCTTGATGTATCATGCATCTGCTGTTGGTTGGTCTTGAGCTTCTAGGGGAGATCTGTCATTTCCCAAGGATTTCCCCTTCCCTGCCTCATTTTTCATCATTCTGCTCCCTGGTTTTTGTAGCAAATGGTTTTCCCAGCCCAGCAGGTTTTGTCCCACCCTTGGCACTTTCCCATCTACTGCAATATCTGTCGTTAGCTGCTGCTGCTGCCTCTGAAGTGTCACTTGCTGTTGCTGCTCACCCTTGGGTACATCCCAGAGCAACAGCTGCCCTGTTTGCATTTCAGAGGTCGTTTTGCAGCCGTGTGCGTTAAAAATAAATTTCCAAAGTGAGTGTGTAGTCCTCTAGAAAATGCAGTGGGGGTGCCCTTGTGAGCGCAGGCTGGTGCAGGGGCAGGGCAGGTGACACAGGTGTCTCACACACACCTTCTCTGGTCTTTGCAGTGGCTACAGCAGGTACAGAAGGACCAGGAAGGTGCCGAGCTCGAAGGCTGCAGCTTCCTCCAGTGCCAGCTCCGTGTCCTACAGCGTTGGTGGCACGCAGGGAGCTGCTGGGAAGCTGGCCATGATGGCACTGCCCAAACCCAAATCCAGGAGCTTCCTTCAGCCTTCGTATTCCATATTTTAACTGGGAAACGCAATTACTGGATGAATCTCCCCCAGATGGAATCACTGTTTATTAAATTTTTGTTTCATTTGCTGCTGCTGAACCTTCTGGGACTTGTGTATTTGTCGAGTACAAAAGCTCACATTAAATAAATATTTTTTTTTTAACTTGTCAGTTTATTTGGGTCTTTCTGCTTGTGAGTGGTTCTAGAAACGCTCCCCTGTGGGTGACACTCTTCCCTGTGATCCTGCTTTACATCCCCCTCCGGGCCATGATCGGGACCACGAACGCTGCAGGCTGCATGTCCCCAGAGCTGTGGCTGCCTCTGTCCTTGCTTGCTCCTGCCTCGGCTCCAGAGCTGGAGAGTGGGGCTGCTCCTCTGGAGAGCACAGGTCGGGAAGGGAAAACGTAATGAATGTTTTTGACTTTCCCGTTTGATTCCCCACGTCCTGGAGCTGAGAGTGCCTAACCCTTTATTTCGGTTAGTGTTTTTTTTCTTCTCAAACCCTGATCCTGTCGGTGCCGTGGCACAGGGAGCGGGGTGGGGTTGTGAGGGGCGGCTGTGCCCGCAGGGCTGTGCACGGAGCGCCGGGCAGGGCAGGACGGGCCCTTCCCCGGGGCCGAGCGTTCCTTCCGCTGGTTCTGGGCAACGAGTCCGCATGGTTGAGGCTGGCAGGGACCTTAAAGCTCATCCCATCCCACCCGTGCCAGGGCAGGGACACCTTCCACCAGCCCAGGCTGCTCCCAGCCCCATCCCGCCTGGCCTTGGGCACTGCCAGCGGTCCAGGGGCAGCCACGGCTGCTCTGGGCACCTGTGCCGGGGCCTGCCCACCCAGGAATTCCCAGCCAGGAATGTCTGGGCAGTACCGCAGCTCCGCCTGCCCCGCGGCAGCCAGAGCCCGGGCGGTGCGGCGGGCGGGCCGCGCTGGGGGCGCTGAGAGGGCTCTGAGAGGGCGCTGAGAAGGCGCCGAGGGCGCTGAGAAGGCGGTGAGAAGGCGCTGAGGGGGCGCTGGGGGCGCTGAGAGGGCGCTGAGAGGGCGCTGAGAGGGCGCTGAGAAGGCGCTGAGGGGGGGGTGAGGGCGCTG
>VYXF01009283.1:70025-111084 GCA_013397295.1 Polioptila caerulea | reverse complement strand
CGCATCCCCGCCGATCAAAGGCGAATCCCGACACCCGCGCTGCCTCCTCCCTTCCCTCCAACACCGTGAGCGCATCGCTCCCTGACAGATACACGGAACACAAGCGTTATCTGATCAAATAAGTGCCTTATCTGATCAAACAGCCGCTCAGCAGGCGCAGCCTGCAACGGGAACCCCACGGGACGGCACGAACCCGTCCCTGGGGCTCNGTACCCCGCCCCTGGGGCTCGGTGCCGCCTGGGAACGTGTTTGTGTAGTAAATAGGGAGGGATTCGCACCGGCAGCACCAGGGGGATGCCGGGCGGGAGCCAGCCCTGCCCGGGGCCAGCCCGTCCGGCTCCGCAGGGCACCGGGGGATGGAGCAGCTGCTCGGAGAAGTCTGGGAGGGCCCTGGCGCTCTCCTGGAGGAGCCCGAGCTCGCAGCCTGGAGCCTGGCCCGTGCCCAAGCAAATCACGGAAACGGAGGGTGGAAAAGCCCCCCCAGACCATCGAGTCCAACCGCCCCAGCACCGCCAAGGACACCACTGACCCCGTCCCCAAGTGGCTTTAAATCCCTGCGGGATGGGGACTCCAGCCCGACCCTGGGCAGCCTGCCGGGGCTGGAGAACCCTTTGTACGAAGATTTCCCACTCTGAGCCTCCCCTGGCACAGCCTGAGGCCGTCTCCTCTCCTGTCCCTGCTCCCTGGGAGCAGAGCCCGACCCCTCCCGGGGGTCCCTGCTGCTGTCAGGGAGCTGGAGACGGTGGAAAGGGACCCCTGAGCCTCCTTTTCTCCAGACCCAGTGCAGCAGCTCCACGGCTTGGAGCGAGCACTGGGGCTTTGGAGCTGCTGCTGAAGCCCAGCGGAGCAGCCCCGCTCCTGCAGAGGATGCACGGAGCTCCAACTCCGAAGTCACCCCCAGCTGGACCCCAGGGACTGTCAGACCCACCTGGAGCCGCTGCTGCGGGTGGGGAGGGGCTGCTTCCACAGCCCCAGCATCCCGACCCTCCGCGCCTCTCAGAGCAAACTTCACAGCGATGTGCTCGAGGCTCCTCTCCCTCCCCCTGCCCCAAACCAGCACGGAGCCTGCAGAATGCTTTCCTCTGCAGTTTTCACAGAGGAATTTTGCAGGGAAGGACACACCAGACACCCCCCGGTGCCTGGAATCTGGTGAAAGTGTGAAACCACGGATGGCATTACAGTGAAAATGCTCCCTCTTTGATCTCTCTAACTTGAATTAAACATATTCTAAATTAATCATTAGCAGAATGTCTTTCAGGAAATTATCTGAACTGCCTTTACAAATCACGACTTAAAAGAGCTCCCGTTGCATAACACCGGCTTAAATATTCCATGTTTGGATCTTTATATGTTCTTATAAAATGAGACTCCTGTCTGTGGGGGGTTTTTGAGGGCAGCCTTCTGGGGTGCCCGGGCTGATGGGGAGACCATGGGCACACGCTGGGATCCACGTGCCAGGCTGGCACCGAGGGTTTGCTCCGAGTGCCTTCCAGTACCTGACGGTGCCTCCAGCAGAGCCAGGGAGGGACCCTCCATCACGAACTCAAGTGACAGACAAGGGGGAGCCACGCCCTCACACTTCTACCTTATTACACATGTGTTACTAAATCCTACAACTCCAAACCCTAAATCTTTCACCCTGTAGAATAACATGCTTCTATTCAACCACACACTCACAATCTCAATACTATCATTCCAATTTAAAAACCTTTTTCTGCAGCCTCGGGTCAAACGCAGTGTGTTTTTGAGGATCAGTCCCTGTCAGCACAGAAAGCCTGAAATCCTCTGTGTCCAGGGCTCCCAGAAAGTTCCTGCAAGAGCCTCTCCAGGCGTGCTGGAAGGCAGAGCCAGGGGCCAGCAGCGCTGTCACACGCAGCGTCCCAGGGCACCTCAAAACTTAAGGGGATTAAAGCAACCTCGCACTCTTTGCTTTCTAAGCTCCTCAGCCAAAATTAGGGTCATCCACAGGCAGAAAACCAAACGGGAAAAGAAATAAGGATTTAAAAATAGCAGCTCATCAGGAAAGGAGCGGAGGGCTCGGTTCAGGCAGGAGCCTTCCCGTGCCACCCCAGAGCTGTGAACTCGCCGGGGCAGTGACAGAGCTGCTCTGTCCCGAGGGCTGCCTGCAGGCATCGCTGGCACAGACAATTCTCCAGCCACTCACCGCATGCCACGGCGGGGTCGTCTCACTCCAGCTCCTCAGGCACAGCACCAGACCCAAAACCTTCCCTTCAAGCCCCTCTGCCACCCAAATCTGCCACCTCCAGAGCAGCACAGGCAGCTTCACACCCCATGGTGCCACCCCCCAGCTCCCCCCTCCCCACATTTGCACTCCTGGGGCTCAAATTCCCCCCGGCTGCCCCACGGATTAAGCCTGGGATTTACAGGAGCAATAGAAGCAGCTGAAAGAGGCTCCTTCCTGAGTTATTTGGGTTGGAAATCTCCTTGTGGGCTGCCCACTCGTCCCTGCTTCCTGAGCTTAGGAGGAGATTATTTTTTTCAAGGAAACCGTCAAAAAAAGTCTATTTTACAAAGTGAAGTTTAAGCTTAAGTCTCTTTGGCAGCAACATCTGAGCTGGGAGAGATCAAAGACCCTCCAGCTCCAGTGCCAACATGAAGAGATTTTCAGCAGCAATTTGACTGAATATTGTGGTTTAAATGCTTCATTTTCCAAGTTCAGCATCGTGCTGCACGAGCCCAGGATTTATCATCCCTCGGACAAAGTTAATGTTGGCTCTGCAGGCAGGGCCGAGTCCTCCTGACTGACAGTCCTCACACTGAGCCAGAGCCTCTGCTAAGCCCTGGAATGGGGAGGAAATGGGCAGAAATAGGCCTGAGAATATTGATTTCCAGGCAGGGAATAGGGAGCCCAGAAATCCACGAGGATTTGCCGGGAGCAGAGCCCTCCAAGGGGTGCAGAGGGCTGGGGGCTCCCCCCAGTGCAGGGCAGCTGTCCCCAAGGGACAGGACGTGCTCCCTGCCAGGACAGGTCCTGGTGAGTGGGGCAGGAGAGGGGGGCCCTGAGACCCCGGGCTGAGGGAATGGAGGGGGGAAGGGACCTTAGAGAGCATCCCCTGCCAGGGCAGGGACCCCTCCCACTGTCCCAGGCTGCTCCAGCCCCATCCAGCCTGGCCTGGGGCACTGCCAGGGATCCAGGGGCAGCCACAGCTGCTCTGGGCACCTGTGCCAGGGCCTGCCCACCCTGCCAGGGAGCAATTCCTGCCCAAAATCCCATTGAACACTCTCAGTTTGAAGTCATTCCCCCTTGTCCTATTAAGATGGCAAGAAAAGAAGCTCTGGGAGCCACAGGTGGAGCCAGAACTTCAGGGGATTGCCCACCTGCCCACCAGAGCCCTGCCCACCCAAGGAGACTCGGAGGAAGGGAAAGGGGTTTTACATAACTGCAGAGTAATCCTGTTATATTTATAGCATATGCATTTCAGTATTAATTCCCTGTTATCTCTAATCCTTCCTCCTCGCTGACACAGTAATTTCTGTCTTCAGGACTTATCTGGGCAGTTTGATCCAGAAGTTTATAAAGCTCCTGAGGAGGAAAGTTCCTAATGAAGGGGCCCACGGAGCCTTAAACTCCAGATTATCGATTCTCGTCTTAATCCTCCGCGGGTTTTCAAACCTTTGGCATGCTGGCGTATGCAAAGGCTCCCCACGGCTCTCCATCATGGAATTTCAGCCACTGATGTCCTCGTTTAGGAAAGTCTGCAGTGGGATAGCAGCTGAGCACATTTTTAAATGCATTAATAATCAGCAGCTTGTGCCAGGAGCGCTCACCGGGCTCCCAGCAGCACCTGGGGAGGTTTTATCTCCACGTTTGATGAGTTTTCCTGACAGCTTCAAGGGCTTTGGGAAACTTACTCCGTGCTTTCCCCTGAGAGGACCCAGCACTGCAGCTCTCCAGGCAGAGCCCCCCAGCTCTGGCACCTCGCAGCAAGGAGCAGGACCTGGCTGGGAACAGATCACCCTGTTCCCCCCCTCCCTTCCTCAGACGGGCACTGTGTCCCTGCAGCTCATGGGGGCAGTGCCAGGTGGGGCAGATGCTGCTCCCTGTCCTGCCCAGCACCACCCCCAGGGGCTGGGGGAGACCCTGGCAGGGTGAAAGGCCCCTCAGGGCTGAGCCCCAGCTCTCCCAGGACAGCAGGTCCCTCACCCCTCCATCCACCAGGACATCCCACCTCCAAATCCTGTCCTGGACAAGCTCCTGGCTGGCACTAATCCAGATGCTGCACAGAGACTCACTGAGGATGCACAGAGCATTCCCCAGCCCTGAGAGCTCTCCAGCAACCCAGGCCTTCCCTGCCAGTGACTGATGGCACGTCACCTTCACTCTGCCACCACGTAGCTTTTGTGAATTGCATTTAGGATTTATAAGTCTATAATTGAGAGGCACTGAAAATCTCTCTCCATACGGCCAAATTGGTTTTCCCCATAACTCAAACTCTTTTTTTCTCATTCCGGCAGCCTGGAGTGGCTCCATGTGGCTCCCGTTGGATTTGGAACTCCCCTGCCATTAGCATGGAAAAGGCTCTGGGCACAACCAGCTCTGGTGTGCGTCCTTTGGAGGCCAACAAACGTGTTCAGAGGGATCACCACAGTGAGTGCTGGCTCCTCAGGGAGTCAGCCCGACCTGCTGCATGCAGGAAAGCTCTGCTCCTGCAGGCCCGGCTGGCTGGAGCTGGTGGGAACCGGGAACGCTTTGCCAACAGAGTAGGGAAGGGTTTGGAGCACCAGGAGAGGCTGAAAGGGCTGGGAAGGGGCTCAGGCTGGAGAAAAGGGGGATCAGAGGGGCTCTTGTGGCTCTGACAGGAGGGGACAGCCCCAGGCTGGGCTCTGCTCACAGGGAACAGGGACAGGAGGAGAGGGAACAGCCTCAGGCTGGGCCAGGGGAGGCTCAGGGGGGATTTTGGGAATATTCCCTCCTGGAAAGGACTGCCCAGCCCTGGCACAGCCGCAATTTAAAGGACTGTAAATGTGGCACTTGGGGACATGGGTTAGTGTGACCTTGATGATCTCCGAGTTATTTTCCAGCCTTAACAATTCCATGCCCCAGGGTTGGTCTCAAGTCAAGTTGTTCCTGAGCCTTTGCATTTGTACCCAGGGATTGCTGTCTGTCCAGCAGCTCCAGAGCCTGTGCAGGGCGGTGACTGCTCCGTGGGCCTGAGTTCCACACAGTTCCACATTCCCAGGGGATCCCAGAGCTGCCAGCCGGGCTCAGCATCTTCCACTCCAGCAAAGCTGGGTCACATCTTCCCAAACCAACACGCTGCTTGCAGAGGACAGGACAGCCCGAGGAGCTGTGCGAGGCAGGGCGGGCTCACACCTCCTGTTTCCATCCCTGCAACCCCTGGATCTCTCCCAGAGGCGTTGGGGAGGCCCCTGGGGGCAGAGGTTTGCCAGATTCTGGGGAATCGTGCTGTGGGAGCCGCATCCTCTCCAGAGCGTGCGGGAGCGAGCCCTGCAGGCGCTGCTCAGCGCTGCTGCACGCACAGCCGAGGAAACAGAAAAGAAACCAAGCAGAAACATCGATGTGTGTGTGTGTGTGTGCCCCTGGCACCCAGAGCAGCAGGCACCCCCGGCTCTCTTGGCAGCGCTCCTGCAGAGCCGCTCGCTCCCCTCCAGCCGCGCGGGGCTGGGGCGGCGAGACACAAACTATAAATGCTTCATAAAAAATTTACCTCTCATGAAAGCCAAGTGTGGAGCTGGAAGAAGCACAGGGGTGAGGGATGCTCTGGTGCCCAGTGGAGCCACAGTCCAGCTCTTCCTCAGCCCTCCCCTGCCCGGTCCTGGCAGTGGGTGGGACACGGCTCCTCACAAAAACCTGTCCCCAAACCAACCCCAGGGTCCCCGAGGGCACACGGACCCACCCGGCCACGTCCTGAGGGTGGGGCTGGAGGGGATGCTGAGCAGCCCAGGCTGCCAGCAGGGTGGAACGAGCCGTTTAATTTGCTTGCACTCAACAAGTGTCCCCAAACCCTTAATTTTGGATTACAGCAGCCAGTGGAATAATTCAGTACGAGCTGTTAGACTGAGGGCCTGGGCCGGCAGTGTCAGTCAGGCCCTAAGCAGCTGAATCCCAAGGGAGGGGTGCCCTGCACCCCATGCCTCCACCAGAACCCGTGCCAAGGATTACAGCTTCCCCCAAATTATCTCCCAGAGAAGACGGGGATCCCTGGATAGAGTGGGGGAGTGTGTGGGGTGCTCAGCTCCTGCTTCCCCATATAAAACCAGAGCCGAAATAAGACAACAAAAATAAGGGAAAATCCTGACTGCAAACACAAGGCAGATGCCCAAAACCCCAATCCAGACTCAGAACTAAGAACAGGTTCAAAAATAATTAATATTTCCATCTCCCAGAATTGCACCTCAAGAATGAAGTCCATCATGCGCCTAGAGAGGAGCTTGAGCCGCGTGAGCGAGGCAAACCAGCTTTTATTTGTGCTACAAGAAGGACCATATGTGGAATCCTTCTGGGAGGCTGCAATCAGTCAGATTAACATGATAATGAACTCTGATGTGCCCAGCCACGGCGAGGTCTTTGTCCTGGGAGAAGTGGCACTGCTCCCGGAATATTAACAACGTGGACTCGGGTTTTTGTAGTCAGAGACAGCCTGGGCTGCAAGAGGGGCTCATACTCACAGGAGGTGATTTCCAGGGGGAGGCTGGCGCGGTTTGAAGGTGCAAATGATCCGCACTGATAGAGGGGCAGAGAGCAGAAACTTCCCAATAAATCTGGCAGCGCCTTGAGCAGCAGATGAGGCACAGACAGCGCTGGGGGATGGAAACCTGCACCACTACAGGGTTCTTTTATCGATAACCCGGGGGGTCCCTGGATAACGCGGCGGGCACCGCACAGGGAGCACCTGCACAGGTGAGAGGGGGAGAGCCCAGCCTCGCAGGGCTGGAAAACCTTCTACCACAGAAAATGCTGCTGCAGTTTCCAGAAGGGGTCTGGGAAGGCCGAGCCAGCTCCGGGGTGCTCTGGGCACTTCCTTGGCTGGGGATGTTGTGGGAGCCGGGGATGCTGCCCAGAAATGACAGCGAGAGCAGAGCTGCTCCCTGCTCTGCCCCCAGGGATGGGCAGAGGGACACTCGCCCTGCCCGTGCCCTGCTGCCAGGACATCGCCTCCACCACGGCAGCCTGGCCAAAGGCACCCCTGCACAGCACTGGGACGTGGAAAGGGAAGGGGATCCTTTCTGCGCCCAGGGCCCCCTCCGAGAGCCCCGTCCCTGCAGGGCCACAGCAGCACAGCCGGTCCCACGGCAAGCAGTTCCCTCAGAGGGGAGGGCAGCAGCCCCAGCCCCTCCTCCCGGGGACCCACAGGCCGGAGGAGCGGGCAGGGGCTGCCCGGCACGGATCCCCCCGCCCGGCAGGGAGCTGAGCATCCCCAGCGCAGCCCGGCCGGGGCAGCGAGCGGGGCCGGGCAGGGCTGGTCACAGCCCGGGCCCCGCCAGAAACCCTCCATGGGCTTGTGGAGCAGCCGGGTGTCCACTTCAGGGAGCCTGTGCTTTATTCATCCCAGGGCTGCGGCAGCAGCACGCTCAGATGGGAGCCTGGGACTGGAGTTTGGCGGGGCCGTCCCTCCGGCTCCCTGCAGTGTGCCACAGAGCAGTGACAGGGGACAGTCATCTCCCACCCGGCTGGCTGCCCAAAGCACCCTGACACCAGCCCAGCTCCAGCTCCGGACAGGAGACGCCGACCAGGACCACAGCCCCAGGGCTGCCATGCCCAGCGCCACCCCAGTGACACCATCCCGGTGGGTGACACCACCCCGGTGACACCACCCCGGTGGGTGACACCACCCCGGTGACACCACCCCGGTGGGTGACACCACCCCCCGGACACCACCCCCGCGGGTGGCACCACCNCCCCGGTGGGTGACACCACCCCGGTGACACCACCCCGGTGGGTGACACCACCCCGGTGACAGTCCCGTCCCTCCCGTGTGCTGCTGCTCCATCAGTCCACGGCAGTCCTGGCTCGCCCCTCAGCCAGACTAAAAAACCTCCAAAAGCTGAGGCAAAAAACCCACTTTGCTTCCCAGATGACTCAGAGCCAACTTGTTTCCCCCCTCCCCTTTCCAAGCAGATTTTTCTCTCCTAATGAGGATTTAGGTTGAAAGAGAAGCTGACCTGGAAGTGCAGAACGGTGCTGAGATGGTTCTCCTGCACATCACAGACCCTGCAAAGCCACCGGCTCTTTTCTCATTTACGGCTTCAGCCGCCCAGGCCCACACTGAGTATTTACAGCAGGCTGTGGTTTTGGGAGCAGGAAGGGAAGGAAAACTGCTGTGGCTGACGCGGGTTTATTTCTGAAGGCTGCTGCGGAGATATCGGGCACCGGCACAAGGAGCCGCGTGTTTGTCATCTCAGCAAGGCCCTTGTTCTGCCGCTGGGTTTAACGTCTCAAAATACATATTCATTGAAATGCAAATGTCTGCTTTCACCTGGGACCCAACAAAAGCGCTGTGAAGCGAACGCTGACCTTTGCCGTGCCTCTCCAGCCCTCCCTGCCTGTGAGGAGGGCAGGGACCGGTGACCTTGCCCGGCAGAAAGCAGCAGCCTGCCAGGAGCCGGGGCCCCACGGAATCCTGGAGGGGTCTGGGCTGGAAGGGGCACAGCCCCCGGCCCCCAGGGAGCTCTGTGGTGGGGCAAGCTGCAGGAGCGGGGCTCTGCACGATGCCACCCTGCTGAACCTGCATCCTGCTCCTTCCCCGCAGCCCCCGGAGGGAGGAGCAGCCCTGGCCACACGGGCAGCACCAGCACCAGCAGGACCACTCCTGCTGCCGAGGGATGGAGCTTTGCTCAGCTGCTCTATTTTTAAAGAAAAGCCCCCGAAAGGCCTCTGTCCTTCCAGTCACATGCCCGTGCCACACATGACCTTTCCAGATTAACCCGAGAGAGCGCAAAGCATTCTCTGGGTGCCGGTTCGGGGATGGTGATGTGGGGATGGTGATGTGGGCTGACATCTCCCTGCACACACCCACGGGACACAGCGCTGGGATTCTGCAGGGAACACGCACGGAGCTGCAGGGCCCTGACCCCGAGCAGGAGATGCTGCCCCCAGTGCCACCCCCAGGGTGTCCCCACCTCCCCTGCTCAGCCAGAGGTGCCCGAGCAGCACAAGCTCAGCCCCCAGCTGGGGCCCAGCCGCTCACACCACACGGGAGCACACGAGGGGTTTGGCAGGCAGAGCTCTGGATTTAGGCAGGATCTGCAGCAACATCTGCAGGAAGGATGTGCCATCCTCCATGGCAAAGTCTAGCAGGAGCAGAAGGAAAACTGTTATTCCATCCATTTCCCAACTGTCCAGCAGGATCCAGCTGCCCGCAAAAAGCCAGAGGCAGGATTACTGGCTTTGTTGGTTTTCTCAAACAGGAACGAGTGACCTTATTTCTGTGCTGTCCTGAGTGCTGGCACATCCCTGCCTTGGCTGCATCACAGTCCCTGGCAGGGGACACTGAGGGGCTGGCACTGTCCCCTCTGCCAGGCACCAGGACTCTCGGGCTCCCTGGGAAGACGCTGCTTCAAGCCCCGTGTAAGCCCCAGCCCCGGGGATGAGAACAGCGGCTGCTCCCCAGCCCACAGGGCCGAGCCCAGCCCCGGGTCCCCCAGGGCTTCCCCGTTCCACCCTCACTCCATGGAAAAGCCAGGTAAGGGAACAAGAGCCTCTGGGCACCCCCCGCACCCGTCCCTGGTGGGGAATTGGAGCAGCAGGGGAGCAGCCCACAAACCCAGCCTGCATTTCTACCAGCAAAGCGTTTCCCACGTTCTGCCGGGTGAGGAGGAGAAGCAGCTCCCAGGCAGAGCTCCGGGCCACCCGCCCCGGGAGCAGCACCCCCAGCGCCCACCCCGAGGGCGGCGGAGCAGCCGCGCAGCCCCGGATGATGCCGGGGAGCTGCCTCGGTGTTAACGGGCTCACTCTCCTCATCAAACCCGGCAGAATAAAGGGTCCCAGCTCCACCCCACAAAAGCGTGTTTGACAAAGCAGCAGGGCTGGAGAGGAGCCGCTGGAGGCGGCTCCACGGACACCTCACAGAGGAAGCAGGAGTGTCTCCAAGGAGAGGACAGAGCCCCCATAACCATGAGCCAAACCCGTCCCCTGCCACAGGCACTGGAGCCAAACCCATCCCCTGCCACAGACACTGGAGTCAAGGAGGAGCCAAGGGCAAAGCCACACTGCTGGATAAACCTCCAGTGGCTAAAAAGGCCTGCAGAGGACAAAGCCACCAGATCCAGGTGCTCTGCAGGCCCTCCATGCCCATCCTGAGCCCTCCCTACACGGTGAGGGTGCTGGGTGAGGCAGGGGACCAGCACAGGGCTCCAGCAGGAGCTGCTGCCTGATCAGCTGCCCATCAATTTATATTCAAATTAAAGATGCCCTCTCTGCCCCACGAGTCTGGCTGGGCACATCCCAGGGCTCAGCACCCCGAGCACCCTGCCAGCTGTGGCTCACCCCAAAACCCGTCCTTGCTGCAGGCAGGGGGTTCACAGGACAGCCAGGGAAATGCTGCCAGCCCAGGGCAAGCAGAAAGGTCTCAGCTCCCACTGGATGGTCATTTTAAGCTGAAATCCAAACCATCCCCACTCTCAAAATCCTCGGTGAGTGACAGGGCAGTCCCTGGCAGTGCTCCAGGGAGGGTCCAAAACGCAGCTCCCCCCACCCCGAGCAGTCGGAGCGTTTCTGCTCACGGAAAGAATGTGGGGATTGCAGACGGACAGAGTGCCACCAGCCCTGCCAAGCCTGGCCAGCTCATTAAACACACCCCAGCAAGTTCAAATTCCTTTATCACTACTAAAAATCAACTCCTGGCAATGCTAAAATTCAGAGACACGAAAAGAAACTGTCTGAATTCCACGTCTGTGTCAGTGTCCCAGACAGCCACCCCAGCCAGGGCAGTGACACTGCTTTAAATGCTGCTTAGAGAGAATTTCATATTTAGAGACAAAAATAATCCACAGAAACACGGCCCAGGGCTCTCCCAGGGGCCCAGAGGCAGCTGAGCTTGTTCACAACCTGCGTTTCAGGACAGATCTCCTCTGACAGCCGCAGATCCCGGCCCTGCTGCTCCTCCCCAGGACAGGGGGCAGCCACCCGAGCCCCCTCCCACGGGACCTCGGCATCCCCTGTCCTGTGGCCGCGGGGGGCTCTGGCCGCTGCCCCTCGCTGTCCCCCCCGGGCCGGGCTGTGCCCGGAGCAAAGCGGGATTACTCCAGGCCGGCCCGGATTACTCGTGCTGCTGGGGAAAGCCTTTGTTCCCGGCCCAGATGGCCTCACAGCTGCCCCGAGCTCAGCCGAGGCTCGGGAAGGAGGCAGTGCTGGGGCTGGGGCTGAGCATCCCAAAAAGGGAACGGTGCGCGCCCGGCAGCCGCGGGGAGCTCAGAGCCCCTCCCGCCCTGCTCCACCCTCCCCTGCATCCACATCCACTCCGAGGAGCCAGCCCGCATTCAGGGAGCTGAATCTTCCCTACAGAGAGCCTCTGGAGCGAGGTGGGAGCCCAGTGGGTGAGCCCTGGAGAAGCAGGGTGATGGGCTGGGAGCAGGACCTTGCCAGCAGGTTTTATCCTGTCAGGAGAAGCCACGATTGGGCCACAAGCCTGAAGTGACCCAGCCACGAGTCCTGTCCACCCTGCCAGTGCCACAACGGGTCCCAGCTTCTGAGGGAACATTTCCCATCCCTAAAACCCAAGCTTAAAACCCCTGGTGTGGCAACATCTGGGCCCAGCCAGTAACTTGGAGAGGGGAAAGAGCGAGCAAAGCCAGGTGAGTGTGGCCCTGGGTATAACTGAACATTCAGGCCTTTAAGTACAAGGAGATAAAGGAGATGAGGCAGTTAGAATCATGCTGGCATTTGTGTGGGAAAAGCCCTCCAAGAGTGTGGAGTCCAACCCTTCCCCCAGCACTGGGATGGAATTGAACGCTCTGGCTCCTGAGTTTATTTTAAAACAGAGGCCTGCAGAGGCAATAAAAATAATTACAGTAATGAAGTCATTGCGCCTGCACTATCACATCGGATTATCTCAGGGCTGACAGAAGATGAGTCCCCGAGGAAAGGTCTCCCTTTACTCAGCGAGTCAGGAATGCTGCCCGGACAGCCTGGGCAGCACCAGGGCCAGCTCAGCCCCTCCTCACTGCCAGGACATCCCGGGCACTGCTGGGCTCGCTGCCACCATGGAAGTCCCTTTATAAACATTCCCTTCCTCCCTGGAAGCCCCTCTCCCTGTGCCCTCCGAGGGGCTCCTGCTGCAGAAATGTCCTTTTTGCAGCCCCCTGCTGCCAGCTGCTCCTCTGTCCCAGCTGTCACCGAGCCCAAGGAGCCTCTGGCTCCTCTCCAGAGGGCACCGTGCTGGCTGCAGGGGCCTCTCCAGCCCCAGGTTTGCTGTGCCAGCCTCAGCCCAGCTCCTCTGTCCCAAACCAGGCTTGTTCCCCTCTCCATCTGCTCTGCCAGGGACAAATAAAAGTGAGACAGCAGCTCCAGCATGGCTGAGCTGCCAGAGAGGAAAAATCCTCCTGTCCCAGGCCTCAGGCACCACGAGGACTCCCGAGAGGGCTCCGGGCTGAGCTGGGAAGGAGAGGAATGACTGAGCAGTGACTCAGCTCTGACCAAGCAGCTCCACATCCACGGCGAGAGGGATGTGAGGGGAGCAGGAGCCCTAACCGAGGGCAAACACCAAAGAAACCCCTCTCCTTTAGGCATAGGTGAGCAGAAGCCTCTCAGAAGCTTCCCAGCACGGCTCCATCCTGGATGTGTTCACAGCAGACACCTGAGCCCTCCCCAGGCGCTGTTTTCCTGAATTAAAGCCTCTCCTGGCCGGGATCTGCACAGCTCCGACCAGCAGCTGTGCCAGCAGCTGAGTATGAGTTTTCACCCACTGGAGCAGCCAGGCCGGGGGCAAACACTGATTTTAGTTTGGAGAAGGCTCTGGAGAGACCTCAGAAACCTGGAGAGGTGTTTGGGACAAGGGATGGAGGGACAGGACACAGGGAATGGCTGCCCACTGCCAGAGGGCAGGGCTGGGTGGGATTTTGGGCAGGAATTGTCCCCTGTGAGCGTGGGCAGGGCTGGCACAGGGTGCCCAGAGCAGCTGTGGCTGCCCCTGGATCCCTGGCAGTGCCCAAGGCCAGGCTGGATGGGGCTGGGAGCACCCTGGGACAGTGGGAGGTGCCCCTGCCCAGGACAGGAGGGGCTTTAAGGTCCCTTCCACCCCAAACCAGTCTGCGGGAAATCTGCAAAAAATCCGATTCCAGCTAAGCCCAACTCCTCCCTCAGCGTTAATTTGGAACAGTCAGCAGTCCCCGGGTGCAGAGAGCTTTCCCTGCCCAGCTGCCCCATCCCAGAGCAGGAAGAGGCACCAGGAGCACCCTGGAGCTCCTTCCCCCTCCCACAACATCTTGTGCCACTGAGTGCATTTCCGATTATTCATGTTAAAAAGGGCCCTCAGCCCCCCTCGGCAATATTTACCTCCCTTAATTAAAGATGGCAGCAATAAACATGAAATATGGACAAAAGGAGATTTTAATAAATGCTGCCTCAGGGAGCCCAGAGCCAGCCTGGAAACATTTCATATCTGCTGCTGCATTGTTATGGAATTCAAACAATATATCGCCACATAAAAGCAATATTAAAAATAATTATCATAAATTAGGCTGGGGCAGGCTGGAAGCCCCCAGGTGGGGGGGGGAAGCTCCTTCCCACAGATTTTTGAGGAAAAGCCACAGGCCTGGCTCGGATCTGCTCCATCTGACAGGAGAACCCAACACTGGCACTGCCTTCCAGCACAATAAATAACAACAAACACCTTCCTGCCCCCCATCCCCGCTCTCAGCTGCCAATTTCAAGGTGGCCAAACCTGAAATAATTAGTCAGTGCCTAATTAGCTTCCCCCCGCCCTGTGGAGCAGGCACCAAGCTCCCAGTCAGCATCCAATGGCAGGATTCAAATATTTGCATTCAGGAAGGCAAAACTCTTGGCAAAGTCCAGGTTTAAGCATTTAAATGGGAATTTCTTTGGGACAGGGGCTTTGGTCACTTCAGGGTTATGGAGAAATTCATCTTATTTTACACCTCTGCAGGAGAAGGCTCTGAAAGTCTGATGGAAAACAGGACTCTGGCAATAAATGAGAAGGATGAGTGTCTTCATGGGCAAACCCCATCCTCTGACCCCGATCCAACAAAGGACCCGCTGACAGCTGAGAACAGGCACCAGAACTGGTGAAAAATGAACCCTGTCAAATCTGTTTGAGCTTTTGATGAGTTTAAAAATTGGTTAATAAAGGCAACAGTGCCAATTTAATAGATTTAGACTCTGGCAGACACTTAACCTGGTATTGCATGACATTTTGATTAAAAATTAGAATGATACAAGAGCAACATGACACGCACTAACAGGATTAAAAGCTGGCTGCAACACAGTTAGGATGCTGCAGCTGCTGGGTGGTTTAACAGGGATCCCTGGGAAAATAAGGTCCAATTCCCAAGGTTTTAAGCAGAAAGCCACAAGAAGCCAAGGCAGTGCTGTGCAGTTGGCAGAGAACACGGAGCAGGGAGCAAGGAGGTGCCAGGTCCTCGGTACAGAGAACTGGAATGATGAATTAAATGCACATTAAAAATCAGCATCCAAGCTGTGGCTGCCCAATCCCTGGAATGTCCCAGGCCAGGCTGGACAGGGCTTGGGACAGAGGGAGGAGTCCCTGCCCATGGCTGAGCCTTCAGGTGCTTTCCAGCCCAACCCATTCCGGGCTCTGTGATTTTCCCTCTGCCAAGCAAAGAGCACATGCCCGGGAATGGGAATAATGTAGATCCATCTTCTTGCTTCCCCAAACCCAGCACATCTTGCTCCAGATTAAAAATCCCCCTGGGCTCAGGAGGGGGCTTTGCACTCCGAGCCGAGGTGGCCCTGCCCCTGCAGGAGCCGAGGTGTCCCAGCGGGGTGGTGGCAGAGCACAGGCCATGGGCTGAGGGATGCTGCAGGGCAGGAGTCCCTGCCCGTCACAGCCCCACCCCACTGCTCAGGACAGGGAAGGAAAAGCTTTATGCCGCCCTCACAGACCGAATTTCCCTTGTACATCCCGAGCAACAGCAGGACCTGAATGTTTTTAAACCCACATCCCAGTTCTGACACTCTCTGAGGAGTTACCAGCAGCTTCGGACATGAAGGGTGTTTACAACTGCGAGAAAATTAAACAACAAAACTGAAATGTATCTGTTTGTCTCAACTAAAAGGGATTCACTCCAGCTTCTCCAGGCCCTGGCTCGAAGTTTATGCTCAGAGCTGCTCCAGGTTTCCTGGGAGGAAGCTTTGATTTTATGCCACCTCTCAGAAATGGCACCGGCACCCTCAGACTCATCCATGACATTGAGGCAAAGGGGGATAGGGATGAAGACCCCAAACAAACACCCACAGCTGCAGAAACCAACGTTCCTCCTTTCCCCTCTCACGTGAGCCCCTGGAAACTCTGCTCTTCTGCAAAACCTTTGCCTCAGCACCAGCCCCAGAGCCCAGGGATGTTTCCCAGAGCAGATCCCAGCACTGAGCCCTCACCCCAAACAAGGGGGAAGGGTTGGAGGGGGCAAAAATACCCAAAATGTCCCGGGGAGACAAAGACTCCCACCCCCTGAGCTCAGGAAGGAGACACAGCAAGAGCATGGACTCACCACAGGAGTGACCACAGGAGTGACCACAGGAGTGACCACAGCAATGACCACACAGCCCTGACCCTGACCACAGGGAGTGGCTGCACATCACAGCTGCCCCTCCTCAGCTGCCCCCATCGATCCNGGAGTGACCACAGGAGTGACGACACAGCCACAGCCACGGCCCTGACCACAGGGAGTGACCACAGGAGTGACCACAGCAATGACCACACAGCCACAGCCATGGCCATGACCACAGGAGTGACCACAGGAGTGACCACAGGAGTGACCACAGCAATGACCACACAGCCACAGCCCTGACCACAGGAGTGGCCACAGGGAGTGGCCGCACATCACAGCTGCCCCTCCTCAGCTGCCCCCATCGATCCCACCTGGCCCCAGCTCGCCGGGGCGGGCAGAGCCTGCCCGGGTGGGGTTGCCCGGGGCCAGTGGCACCCCTGGCAGGAGCCAGCTGCGGTGCCAAAGCCATTCCCCGTGACCTTGGCAGGCTGTGACGAGGAGGAGCAAACCCTGGGCTCCCCAGCACCGTGAGCTCCCGGGGAGCACAGGTTTGGTGTCTGTGTCGTGCACCTCCCTCGTGTCCCGAGCCCCCAGGGTGGCACAAAGGCCCGTCCTTGTCGCTGCCAAGGGCCCTGGAATGGCTGAACCCTCTCTNCAGGGAGTGACCACAGGAGTGACGACACAGCCACAGCCACGGCCCTGACCACAGGGAGTGGCTGCACATCACAGCTGCCCCTCCTCAGCTGCCCCCATCGATCCCACCTGGCCCCAGCTCGCCGGGGCGGGCAGAGCCTGCCCGGGTGGGGTTGCCCGGGGCCAGTGGCACCCCTGGCAGGAGCCAGCTGCGGTGCCAAAGCCATTCCCCGTGACCTTGGCAGGCTGTGACGAGGAGGAGCAAACCCTGGGCTCCCCAGCACCGTGAGCTCCCGGGGAGCACAGGTTTGGTGTCTGTGTCGTGCACCTCCCTCGTGTCCCGAGCCCCCAGGGTGGCACAAAGGCCCGTCCTTGTCGCTGCCAAGGGCCCTGGAATGGCTGAACCCTCTCTGCTGCTGAGGGCTCCGAGATGGCCGAGTCCAAAGGCCCCCCCGTGCCACCAGGGCCACCACCCCTGTCCCCAGGTGTCACACACACATGGCTGGGCTTCCCCTCACAGCTGCAGGCTGCTGGGGACAGCCGTGCACCGGTGTGCTCCTCAGCTTCCCTTCTCTGGGAATGCTGTATGGAATATTGGATGGGAATGCTGTATGGGAATACTGTATATGGGAGTACTGTATGGGAATATTGTATGGGATATTGGATAGGAATATTGTATGGGAGTACTGTATGGGAATATTGTATGGGAATGCTGTATGGAATATTGTATGGGAGTACTGTATGGGAATATTGTATGGGAATATTGTATGGGAATACTGTATGGGAATATTGTATGGGAATATTGTATGGGAATACTGTATGGGAATATTGAATGGGAACATTGTATGGAATATTGTATGGGAGTATTGTATGGGAATATTGTATGGAATATTGTATGGGAATATTGTATGGGAATATTGTATGGGAATATTGTATGGAATATTGTATGGAATATTGTATGGGAATATTGAATAGAATATTGTATGGGAACATTGTATGGGAGTATTGTATGGAATATTGTATGGGAATACTGTATGGGAATATTGTATGGGAACATTGTATGGGAGTATTGTATGGAATATTGTATGGGAATGTTGTATGGGAATATTGTATGGAATATTGTATGGGAGTACTGTATGGGAACATTGTATGGGAGTAGTGTATGGGAATATTGTAGGGAGTATTTTATGGGAATATTGTATGGGAATACTGTAGAGAATGTTGTCGTGGCTGCCCCTTCCCAGAGCTGCAGGCTGCACAAACAGCTTTAAAGGGACTGCAGGAAGCTGAGCAATTCCGTCCTGGCTTTGTGCAAAGAGCCACAGACAAACCCTGTTCCACCCAGACTCAGCTATTCTGTAGTCACCAGATAACTCTGACTTCTAAATATATCTCTTGAATAAAGTCAGCCCCACAGAACGACGGGCACGCGTTACCAACAGCGTGTGACAAACCAGGCCCGTGGCTTGGGGGACTTGAATTAGACAAAGAGAGACAAACCCTCCATCTTCCCCCTTAGTAAATCCTTCCCACACCTTTAACACTTTCTGTTAAAGTAACACTCAGTCCTGCCAACGTTACACCAACCTCACCCCGTGACCAGATCTGGTGGTATTTTGGGGACTAGCTTGGATTAAAACCACATTTAACACCTGGTTTCTCCCCCAAATCCCTCTACCTCCTTCCACCTCAGCTGAACTTGTAAAATCACAGATTCTAGTCTTCCATTTTTTACTTTTTGTTGTTTTGTGTGGTAGTCACTCCAGGCTGGATGAACAGCCTGGCTCCAGCAGCCGCCCCAGATCCCTCCAGGTGCCTTAAAACACAAGTGCGAATTTAGGTAGGAAAAAAGGCCAAGGTTTCGCCCATTTTAGCATCAGAACCCAACACCCTGCTCACCCCTGGCCTTGTCACCACCCCCAAATGTGCAGCAGTGCCCTCCCCGAGCCGTGTGCCTGGAGCACCAACCAGGAGTGCCAGGGCAGCGCTCGTCACGCCGATGCTTTTTGACTAATTACTGCTATAAAAAGCAAAAAGCTGTCAGGGAGAATTATTCAGCTTCTGCAAGAGTGAAACAGAGACACGTCTGAGAGGAAATGGTGCCCCTTCAGACTCCAGTGGTGCCTGCAAGGATTAACTCAACCCTTGCAGCACCTCTCATGACATTATTTACTGCACCCATCCCAAAATGTTCCAAATGCAGGGAAAACGAGGTGGGAGGCAGCTCGTGGTGCAGGAGAGCAAGAAGGGTTTGATTCCAGGGCTTCTGCTGCTGGAATCACAGGATGGGTTGGGTTGGGTGGGAAGGCACAATAAATCCCACCCAGTGCCACCCCTGCCATGGCAGGGACCCCTCCCACTGCCCCAGGCTGCTCCAAGCCCAATGTCCAGCCTGGCCTTGGGCACTGCCAGGGATCCAGGGGCAGCCAGAGCTGCTCTGGGCACCCTGTGCCAGGGCCTCGCCCTCCCAGGGAAGGATTTCTCCAGAATTATCCCGCCCAGCCCTGCCCTTGTTCAGTGTGAAGCCGCTGTCCCTGGTGCTGTCATTCCATCCCTTGCCCAAAGTCACTGTCAGGCTCAATCCTGCTGCTCCCTGCAGAGCCACCAGAGCTTGTCCTGCCCACAGCCAGGGGCTGGGAGTGACCAGAAGCAGCCGGACCCTGTGGAGCTGGAGCCTGTCCTGGGCACGGGGCTGAGCAGAGCCAAGCAGTGCCCACAGCTGCGTGGAGATGCCCCAGATCTGCTGCACCCACACCGGGGTGGGCAGCCACGAGTGCTCCAGCACGAGGAGCCAGGGCACACAGAGTGTCACCTCACTGTGTGTCACAGCAGCGCCCCCCCTCCCAGGGAGCCACAATCTGCTCCTGCCCGGGGACCTCACATGGCCCCACACAGCCCCCAGGGCCGGGCAGGCAGAGTTTGTCCAAAAATCTCTGTCCCCTCCTTGCTGGAGGGTGCCCGAGGTGTGCAGGGTGCTGCTTTACAGCGGGTCTGTGCCCTCTGCTCCCTCCTCCTCCTCCTCCACCAGCCCAGACCTCCCTTGGCAGCCCCTTGCTGAAGCCAAACCCTCAAAACCAGATCCAGAGGGAGCAGCATGGGCAGAGCAACCCAGAAATCCCTCAAAACCAGAGGAATTAACCATCCATTAATTGTCCTGGGGCAAAAACCCACAACGAGCTCATTTTTGGCTGAGCTGTTTCTGACCACAAAATCTCTTTCATGTCACGGCCTCTTCCCCTTCTTCCACTGCTTGCGTTTCCAATTTGTTCATTCCAAAGCCTCTCTTTGTGTTTGCATTTAAATTTTCGCCTCCACTGATTTCCTGAGAAAAAAACCATTGGATGAGCAGGGAGCTGAGGACTCCTGCCCAGGCACATGGGGCTGCACCACCGGCACTGCTGGGTCCAGCTGAGCCCCTCGGGGCTGCTCCCAGCTCTGGAATCACCTTCCCGACTGCAGGAGCATCCCAGCACCCAGGGCACCTCCTTCCCTGCACCAGGGAAGTGCCTCAGACCGGGCTGGACAGGGCTTGGAGCCAGCTGGTCTGGCAGAAAGGTGGAATAAAATGGGCTTGAAGGTCCCTTCTGCTGTGGCAACACCCACAGCAACAATGCTCTCTGCCTTTTTTCACTTCTCATTTATTTAATTTACCCCATCTATTATTTTTTCTTCATGGTTTGAATGCGGACTCTGCTGAAGGAGCTGGTTCTGTGAGCGCCTCTCTGTTCTCCATCACAGAAAAAATATATTGCCACAAGATTCTGCTCTACACCGAGCTCTGTCATTCAGGTAATGAAGTGGATTGACTCCAAGGCTCAAGGCAGGCTCGGGGCAGCTCCCTCAGGCACCAAAGGACTCACACAGTCAGGAATTCCTACAAATGGGCAATGGCAAACTGCAGCAGAGTCACAGACAGATGTTGTCAAAATTGGTGGCTGGAAAAACGCCCCCCCAGAAGGAACCCCCAGTCAAAGCCCTGCACGTGGGATGTAGAGAGACACCCAGCCCTGGGGCAGCTCCTCTGGCCTCCTCTGGACTCTGCAGCAGCCCCACCTCCTGCTGATGTTTGGCCCCAGGGCTGGGGCAGCTCTGCAGGTGGGGTCTCACCTGAGCGGGGCAGAATCCCCCCGGCCCTGCTGCCCACGCTGGGGGATGCGCCCAGAACACAGGGCTGGCTCTGGGCTGAGCAGTTTGCCCTGCACACCCCTCCTGGCTGGGGGCTGCAAGGCTCGGCCTGGCCCCCCTCCCTGCATCGGGCGAGGGAGCTGAAAATCCCTGGGATGTGGCACAAGGAGCCGGGAGGGGTCTGGGAGCAGCTGCCAGGCAGGGAGCTCAGAGCTCAGCCTCTCATCCGTCAGAGAGCAGAGCGAGAGGTGACACGGGCATCATCCCGAAACGCCTTCACAGGGGGGAAACATCGGCTGCTAAAGGGCTCTTCAGTCAAGGGGAGAGAGGCAGCACAGACCCAGCCCCCAGGGGCTGGAGCAGACGCGCTTGGATTAGGAACAAGATGCAGTTTTAAAAATAAGAGCGATTAAGCAGCGGAATGAACAGCCCTGGGGGTGCTGGATCCCGCAGCTCGCGGTGCCATCGAGAGGGGCTGAGCCCCAACTCGGGCTCCAGCCACAGCCCGGGGTGGGTCCAGGACACCGCCCTGCAGCTCAGCCCTGCGTTCAGAGCCCCGATCTGCGCCGTGACTCTGGATCAGCTCCCACCGTGAGCCCCTGCCCCAGCCCTGGCAGCTGGACGGGGCTGGGAGCACCCTGGGATGGTGGAAGGTGTCTCTGTCCCCCGTGAGGTTCCCTCATGGAACTGGATGAGCTTTTTAAGGTCCCTTCCAACCCAAACCATTCCAGGATTCCGTGATCACCCCCGGCTCAGGTGGGGGCACACGTGGTTTCAGTGAAAGAGCTGAGGAGGGGGAGAGGTGAAAAGGTGGGCAGGTGAGGAGGTGGCCCCTGGCACCCAGCCCTCTCCACCGCTGATTTCCACAGATGCAGATTTTTAAACAAAGCCAAAAGATCCAATTTGCAGTAAATTTTCCCTCTGGAGCCAGCTCTCCGTGCCCAGCAGGACGGTGGCAGTGCCAGCATGGGCTTGCCTTGGGGAAGGGTGTTCTGCTCCACCACAGCGAGTGGGGAAGCAGGCAGGGATAAATGGGGATACTTTGTGAAGAGGATGGAATCTGGCAGTCGGGGACGGCTCTGCGGACGGTTTCTCGTGCAAATGCCCCAGCCCCGGGGTCTGAGGGAGCGCGAATGTGAGGAGCAGCTGCGAGCATCGCTGGAGGATGCCATCGCCATGGCAACGGGATGAAGATGCACGGATCAAGGACACGATTCCATTGTCCAAGCGCCCAGGGTTTTTTAGCCCAGTTCCTAGGGACTGCGTGTTAATAACAGTTGCATCCTATTTATCCCGGGCCTTTATTGTCTCCGTAATGAGCTCTCCAGGAAAACCTGGAGAGCGTTTCCTCGGAGGCTCCGCGCCAGAAACGCGACTCCGAGTTAAGTGGTTTGCTTTGCTGGCAATTCCCTCCCATGCCCACACGCTTTGAAATACAGAGCAGGCTGATTAACTATTAATAACAGGGCACTGACAAACCACACGTTCTGCCCCAGTTTGTGCCAGTTGTTCCAGAGGCCCCCGGAGCTCTCGCCGTGGCTGTGGGGATGCTCCTCACCCTGCCATGGGTGGGACACACGATGATCACCCCCCATCCTGTTGTGCCCTGTCCTGGCACCGCCTGATGCCCTGGAGCTGCACATTCCAGCAGTTTGGGTGAGGATCAGCTGAGGTGGATGATGATGATGATGATGAACGACAGGGCACGGCTGTGTGTGCACACAAATCTCCCCAGTGCCCCTCAAGGATTATGCCACATCCATGTGAGTAAAGCCTGGAATGGCTTTCCTACTTACAGATGGTTGGACTCAATGATCTTGGGGGCCTTTTCCCACAAAGATCATTCCACGATTCTATTAAATACATTGACATTATTACTGTGCTATTAAATTATTTCCTGCATAGAAGGAAACCCTGGCTGGCCCCAGTAAGGTTTGGCTCCAGTGAATCCAATCCCTTGTCCCTTCAGCATCCCAGTGCCATCAGAGCTGCTGAAATCTGCCACAAAACCAGGGACCTCCAAGGTGACCACGTCCTGGGAGCCCAGGAGAGCCCCACGCAGGCAAAGGCGAGGATTCAGCAGCGCTTTGCAGCTCCGAGCACCGGAGCAGGAAAGCCGCGCTCCTGCTGCCATTGATGGCGTTTACTGAGGTCCTGCTCTGTTTGCAGAACGAATTCTGCGGGATGAACATGGCCAGGCCACGCTCCCGTTAGTCCCTGGGCAGAGCACCGAGGTCCCCCTGCAGCTCCGCAGTGCCCACCCATGTTCAGAGGAGGGAAGCTGTGCCCGGAGGGGGCTGTCGGTTCTCCCTGCAGCTCTGCTGCTCTCGGCGCCTTCTCAGTGACAGGACTGGGCTGCTGCTGAGCTGGGGATGCTTTCCCCGTTTCACTCGCTGTCACTCGGCCCTGGCTGAGCTGGAGCTGTGGTCACTGTGCTGTCACTCTAAACCCCGGTGGCTGCTGCAGCCCTGAGGATAAGGGAGCAGCAAACCAAACCCGCAGGAAGCAGGGACTGCCAAGCCCAGCTCTGCAGACACTCTCCCTCTGTTCAGCCCAGCTGCTCCCAAATCCTGGGATTTACCACCTCTGCCAGGGCAGAGCTGCCCTCTCCAGGAAGAAATTCCCCCTGATGCCCAGCCTGAATCTCCCCTGGCACAGCTTCAGGCTCTGTCCTCTTGTCCTGTCAAATTTCATCGTGTTCTGAGCAGCTCCCCATCCAAGCAGTCACCACATTCCAGTGGGACTCTCCCAGGCACAGGAACCAAGCAGCAGCGCTGGTTTCCATTCAGCTTTTGCCATGAGTGCCATCCCTCCTCAGCATTCCCAGCTTCCCACTCCCTGAGCAGCCCACGCCTGCCGGGGCAAACAACCCGGCCCTCCAAACACACACAGAAGTTTTCTTTTCTTCTTTAACCAACAACCACTGTCACTAAACCCCCTTTCTGCTTAATGCAGCTCTGCATCAAAACACCTTCGAGGCAATTCGTTTATACCGGGAGAACTTCTGAGGCTGGAATTTTCCCTGATGGCACTGCTGGAAGGCTACAGCAGCCCAGCAGGTCAGCGAGTTGAAAGCAGTATTTCATCTGGCAATTTATTCAAATAAATCTTTCAAAACATGAAATAAGCTATAAAGATGGAGCCTGTCAAAGGCTGCAGTAGCCCAGCTCCTGTGTGGAATGGCCAAGGAGGAGCAGAGGCTGTGGGACCCCAGCCCAGCTCCCTGTGCTGGGGGCAGGGTGAGCCAGTGAGGGGCTCAGCAAGACGAAAAGCTGATTTTGTTATTTATTATCACTACATGTGCAATGACACGATCTGCTCACCCGTGGGGGTTTTAAAGGCTTTGAACCCCCGGGTCTGAGCTCAGCCGGGACAGCGCAGCCCCGGCCTGGAGGCGAGGAGAGCAGCCGAGGGGAATTCCAGCGCAAAGGAAGGTTTTCCCGGCTCTGTCCGGGGGAAGGAGGAGCTGACACAAGTGGCCAGGCATGCTCTGGGGGAAGAAGGGCCCCTTTGTGGCGTGCACACCGCGGGCATTGTGCGCTGGCCGCCCGCCCTCGCAGCATCGGCACCGGGGGCTGCCCCCGCTCGGGCAGCGGCTTCTCCTGCGGCGTTCACAGCCGGGCTCGGCTCCCTCCCTCAGCCTCGGTCCTCTTCACGGCGGGAGAACAAACGGTGGAGGCTTTGGAATCACAGAATCCTGGAATGGTTTGGGCTGGAAGGCGCCTCAGAACCCCTCTCATTCCACCCCTGCCACGGCAGGGACCCCTCCCACTGCCCCAGGCTGCTCCAGCCCCAATGTCCAGCCCGGCCTGGGACACTGCCAGGGATGCAGGGGCAGCCACAGCTGCTCTGGGCACCCTGTGCCAGGGCCTCCCACCCTCACAAGGAACAATTCCTGCCCAATATCTCATTTAAACCGAAGCTCTGCCAGGGAAGACAAATCAAATCGTTAATACTTTCGTTGGGTCCACTGTGCAATTCCAAAAGTCTCAGCCTCATCCTAATCTGAAGGAAATGGTTTTGCTAAAACCAGTCAAGGTTGACCTTGATTGGGCTCCTGCTTCATCAAAAACTCTGAATTTTGGAGGAAAAGGGAGCAGGTAGTTGTATTTTGTGCTTGCACTGCATCTCTGCCTGCTGCCAGGAAGCGAACTGGCTGCTCAGGGAAAACCAGGAAACAAAGGTTAATCCAACAGCTGAGGTGCTGATGCTATTGTGAAGATTACAGGCCTGGCAGATCCGTGGGCTTGGCTCTTCTTTCATGGATCTCCCAAAATTAACAGCTGCTTTGAAAATCCTGGAATTGTTGTGCCTTAGCCCCGGATCTCATAGTGCGGATCTGATGGCTCTGACCCATTTCTGCAGCATCTGGTGCAGGCCCACTCTCCAGGAGCTCTGGGACCTGCATCCCGGGAAAGCTGCGTCCCTCCTTCACCCCCTCAGTGGGGATCAGCCCCTGCCTGCCCCTGGCAGGTCCCCACAGTCCCCTACTCCTGCTCCCCACGGCACGGCACGGCACGGCTTCCCTGTGCCAGGCACGGCTCCCCCGTGCTGGGCAGGCGGCTCTGCTGATGCCCATTAGCTCTAATGGGAAGCTACAGAGCCATTCCCTCCCATCAGGGCTAATGGGCACCGCAGGGATAACGCGGTCTGCTCGGCCGAGCCACAGCGACTTCCCAGCAGCTCCGGAGCCAGCGGGGTCACGAGCCACGGCTTCATTCCCCGGGAGACGGGAGCCAAATGAGCCCGTGATGGACTGGGGGAGCAGTTCGTTAGCGCAGGGCGATGCAGGAGCAGCGCTGGGCATCCGCTCCGCGCTCAGCGCCCCGGAGCACGGAGACACCTCCCGAGCCACAGCGGGGCAGCTCCGGGACAGCCTGGCAGAGCCTCCCCCCGGCACCGGCACCGGCACCGGCACCGGCACCGGCACCGGCACCGGCACCGGCACCGCCACCGGCACCGGCCCCGGCACGGCCGCACCCGCAGCCTCCTGCAGATCAGAGCCCTGGAACCCTCTGGTCAGCTGGAGGGAGGAATGCAAGCAGCAGAGACATCCAGGGAGCATCCTTCCCACTCCAGCATCCTGCTCCAACATCCCACTCTGGCATCCCACTCCAGCTTTTCACTCCAGCATCCCACCCCGGTATCCCACTCCAGCTTTTCACTCCAGCATCCCACCCCGGTATCCCACTCCAACATCCCGCTCTGCTGCACAAGTTCCTTCCCACTGTCCAGGCAGCAGAACGGGGACAGTTTGTCCACTTGTTCTACACACGATTCACATCCACTCCCAGTTAATCCCCTGCACCTACTGGGTCAGGAAGGGATTTTCACATTTCTCTGCCCTCACAAACACAGAAGCTGCCTCCCATCCTCAGGATCGAGCCCAACCTGCTCTCTGGAACAGTTTGCAAAGCCTAAATCCTGATCCTCCCCGAACATCTTGGATTCTGAACAGAAAGTTGGTTTTTTCTGGGTCTGCTTTGAAGTCCGGGTTCCATAACGAAGCCGTTTGCAGCATGAGAATGAGGATTGTGTAACGATTTCTCCTGGAGATAACGGCTCTGCAGGAGCTGCCAGCTGGGAGCACTGGCACTGATGGAATTGGCAATGGAGGAGCCCAGCCTTGGGAATTTTTTTTTGTGAGTGTTAGTATTTCATAATAAAGATGGTGATTACTAATCCTACAAAAATGAAGCAGCTGAAGAGGCTTCCTGGTCTGATTGGGGCTCGCAGCAGCCCGGCCCGGCCTGGAGGCTGGCACTGCTGCTTGGCAGGTTGAGCATCCAGCACCCCGGGGCACTGGGAAGGGATCCAGGGTGCCAACCCAGGGAATGCTTCCTCCTTCTTCTTCTTCTCCACACACTCACGACCTTCATCCCCAGGAATGGCATCCTGCACTCAGAGCCCTTCTCCCCCTCCCCATTCCAGAAGCAAACCCAGACACCCACTTTCCCTTCCCCACATTATTTCCCTTTTTCGGTTTGCAAAGCTGCTTTTGCTTCCCTTCCCTGCGTTCTGCAGCGTCCCCCGTTCCCGCTGTGCCCGAGTGCCGTTCCGTGCCCCCTCCCGGGGTGTCCCGGCCCGGGCGGGACGCGCTGGGCTCGCAGCCGCGCTGGTGAGCCGGGAGCTCTCTGCAGCTGGACGTGAGCAGGGAGCAGCTCCTCTCTCCGGCATTCCCCGCTCCGGGCCATCTGCAACTCTCTGGACTGCGGTCGCTGTTTTTGTCCTGTTTTTGGGATCAGCTGCCAGCCCAGCTGCGGCGACAGCTCCCACAACAAACCCCGGCCGCAGGCGCGCCGCGGGGTCCGGCTCACATGGGGAGAAACTGGCTGGGAGGGCGGGATGGTCCTGGCACAGCCCCTCCGAGGGGCTCCATGGCAGAGGAGGGGGACTCCCGTCCGTGCTCCCACGGAGGAGCAGCCTTGGCTCCCACAGGCGAGCTCTGCCCAGGACTCTGCGCTGGGGGAGCCCTCGGAGCTGTGTCCCACTCCGGGGGACTCTCCCAGAGCAGAATAATCTCTGCATCCCCGTGCCACCGTGCCAGCCGTGCCACGTCTCCGAGGCACACCCCCCCACAGCAGCGTGCCATTAAATATTGAAGCGTCTCGTTAAACATTGAAACCGCGGGTGACCCGACGGCATCGCCGGCGTCTGTCAGGGAGGGGAGCAGGGACGTCAGCAGCAGCTCTGCAGCTGCACAGCCGCCTGCACACCGGCCTTGGTGCCGGGGCAGCGGAGCTCCCCGAGTGCCCAAGCAGGCTGGAGGATGGAGCGCCACAGCCAGAGCCCCCCGAGCCTTCCCGCGGCCAGGGCAGCCCGGCTCAGCCTGGCGAGGGGGGCACTGGGGCTCTTGGGGACGAACGGCACCAGTTTCCCTGCGTGCATTTGTCCCTGGATCCCCACACCCCTGTCCTGGGCGCGGGCGGGTGGCACCGCCGGTGCGGCGGCGATTCCGGAGAGCCAAGGGCGGGCTGGGGCTGGGGCCACGCACAGCCTGGGACTGCGTTCCTGGCTCCTCTGCCGGCAGCTCCAGCCCGCCCTCCCTGCCAGCCCAACCCTCCTGCCCTTCCTGAGCTGCCCTGCAGCCCCTGCTCCCCACAACCCCCCCGCCTTGTCCCACTCCTGAAATCACGCCTTGCTCCCACCCTGCACAGCTCCAAAATCTCACGTGGTCCAGAGCACCTTGGGTTTTACCCTTCCAGGACATTGCCCAGACCTGTCCCTATGTCACGACATGAATCCTTCCCTGGCAGGGTGGGCTGGCCCTGGCACAGGTGCCCAGAGCAGCCGTGGCTGCCCCTGGATCCCTGGAAATGTCCCGGGCCAGGCTGGATGGGGCTGGGAGCAGCCTGGGACAGTGGGAGGGGTCCCTGCCCATGGCAGGGGGGGCACTGGGTGGGTTTAAGGGCCCTTCCAACCCAAACCATTCGAAGATTCTGCAATTCCAGCATTCTCTAACCACCATCCAGTCTCAGCAAGGAGTAAGACCGTGGAGCAAATACCGAGTGCTGTTTGTGCACCTGAATCCTCCTCAAACACAGTTAAATCTCTGACGGCCTCTGGGACTTTTCTGTCTACATTTTAAAACACCCCCTGGTTACTCCTGTGCTGGAAGCAAACCATCCCCAGCCCCATCAGGCTGTGGCCAGAGGAATTCCTTGTCCTGTTGTAAACCCCACTAATTCTGCAGCCTCCTCCTGGGTCTCCTTAGCCAGGGGGATCAGGAGCTGCAAATGCCACCAGGGCACTCCATTTAAATTGAATTTTTAATGTTTATGTTTTACCTTGCCCCTCTGTGCCATGGCTGCACTGAATCACCTCAGTTTGATTAATTCCTGGCTCGTTTGAAAGAGTCCATGTGCCGTGAAGACACATTCCCTGGAAAGCCTGTGTGGCACAGGCCCACCATCCGTTTGCACAGCCTCATCTCTAATTGGGGCACACAGAATGATTTACTGAATTCTTACCCCCAAACCACCCCCCAGAGCTGGGGGATCTTCCTCCCCACATTCCCACCTTCGGCCCATGGGAGCAGGGGTCAGGGGCTCGTCACTGCAATAAACTGGAGAATTCCTGTCAAGGACTTAAATCAACAACTTAGGGCTTTCCAAGGGAGGTTAATCCACTCCAAGGCAAAGAAAATATTTATCTCCCTGCCTTTAAACCCAACACTCAGGATCCAGAGGCACCTGGAGCCGAGCAGGGCCTCCCCCCTCTCCCCTGCTCTGGTGGAAGATGAGAAACCGGTCCAGCTCCTGCATGGCACAAAAAAATCTCTTGTGAATCCTGTATCCAATTAAAATTATTTCAGGCTTAATGATTCAAGCTGCTGCTGGTGATGGAGAATCTTGTCGCTGTGTTAACTCCTCATTTCGTGCTGTCCCTCTGAAGGAAGCCAGAGAGGGAGCATTCCCTGCTCCAGCAGAGCTGCTGGCGCCCAGGTGAGGCTCCAAACACGTCTGGGGCACTGAGACCCCGTGCCAGGGCACCCTGCTGCCCCTGCCAGGAGCAGGGGACCATGCCCAGCCTTCCAGCAGGGTTCCAGCTCCCCGGCTGGAGCACAGGGGCCCTGCCCCACTTGGTTGCCAGGAACATCCCAGGAAAATCGCCCCTCTGGAGCCTCCAGAGCCACCCAGCACCCGCCAGTGGCAGTGGTGGCACCAGTGGTGCCAGTGGCCCCGCGGCAGGGGGCAGTGGGAGGCAGGACAGCCCGGCCCGCTGGACCACGCTCCGCCACAACATTTCCCTGGGCTGCGGAGCCAGAGAGGTGGGAGGAGTGTCTGTGACGCTGGGATGTGATCACGGCTCTCAGGCACGGTCCCAAGGGCCCACAAATTGCAGCAGTCTCCTCATCTCTCCTGCTCTTCCTGTTCACTCTGCTTTCTCCTTCCCCTCTTTGCTGCTCTAATATTTATCCGGGCTGACAGCCTTTCACCCTCCAGGAGCTCCTGCAAGTGCTTTGCCCCGAGTTTTAAACCTTGGCCATTCCACCTGAGCCTGCAGGAACAGGCGTCCCTGGGACCTGCAGCTGCCCCAGCCCAGCCCTGCTGGGGTTACAGAAAACAGCAGAGCTGAGAGAGCTGTGGGCATCCAGCGAGCTCCCTTGTCCCTGGTGCTTTCCCCGGGGGCTCAGCAGCGCTGGGGACTCTGCACAGGGGCCCTGGCCAAAGCCACCATGGGCCCAGCAGGCCGGGGTGACCCCAGCCCCACCCGAGCTGCAGCCCCTCGGGACCTCCCCGGGTGTCCCAGCACTGCCCAGCTCAGCTCCCAGCCGTTCAGAATTCCACCTCAAAAACTCCACCTGGAGCAGCTGCATCACAGCAGGGAGCTCAGAGCGCACCAGACACCCAAATTAGACAAAAGGCTGTGGTTTCTCCACGGCCACACCAAAGCAGAGCGAGGGAAGGAAGCTCTCCCTGTGCCCCTCCTCGCTACCGGGCTGCTCCTGACTCAGCTGTGGATTCGGGAGCGTGAAACGCCGGAGGATCGTGGCTGAGATCACTCTCATGCCTGAGATCACACTCAGTGTGACACCACACTCGTGGCTGAGATCACATTCCATGTGTGTGACCCAGGGGATCATGTCTGAGATCACACTCATGTCTGAGATCACAGTCTGGGTGTGTAACATGAGGGATCACACCTGAGATCACACTCCATGTGTGTGACCCAGGGGATCATGTCTGAGATCACTCTCATGTCTGAGATCACTCTCATGTCTGAGATCACTCTCATGTCTGAGATCACGCCCCGTGTGTGCACAAGGCCCTGTGCCTCCAGTTTAATGTAGAAAAGGTTCTGCCTGTCTGTTCCACTTACTCACATCAGAGCGGGTTTCACATGGGATTAGCGCTTCCCTGCTAAAGGAAAGGGATGCTGGGGGAGCACAAATGGAATTAAACCTGTGGGACACTCGTGGGCTTAGGGGAGTCAGTGCGAGCTGCACTGATTGGTGTCCATGCTGATTTGTGGCACCGCTTTGTGGCTGCCCAATTCCACCCCTGGAAGGGTCCCAGGCCAGGCTGGACAGGGCTTGGAGTGACCTGGGGTGCTGGGAGGTGTCCCTGCCATGGCAGGGGTGGGACGGGGGGAGCTTGAAGGACCCTCCCAGCTCAAACCATTCCATGATTCTCTGATTATTTTAACCCCAAATAAAACAGTCTATTCACAGTTTCTCTCTCTGATGCGTTATTTGTCCTACCAGAACCGTGGAGGGGCTCAGACCAGTGTGATTTACACACACACACACGGATGAGAGAGGGGAATAAAGGTAAGGAGGTTCCTCATCCCTGACCTCAGAGAGGGGTGATGGATCTGCTCACACACCCTGGGCCACCCCAGTCCTGTGGCAGTGCTTGGAAAAGAGCCTTTGATCCCCCCCGAAAATTGTTGGAGCTGCAGCATTGCACAAGGAGACACCAATGCTGACAAAGCAGGAAAAAACTGCAACCCCGGGCTGCTCTGTGTGATCCTCTGCAGGAGGTGCACTGCAGCATGGATGCTCTTCCTTCCCACTGCAGCTCTGCAGCATCTGGGCTTAAACAGCCCAAAGTTCCCCTTCAGGCCCTGCCAGGGGCTCTGAGCTCTCCCTGGAGCCATCTCCTCTCCAGGTGAGCACCCCCAGCTCTCCCAGCCCGGCTCCAGAGGGGCTCCAGCCCTGGAGCAGCTCTGGGGCCTCCTCCAGACTCTCCAGCAGCTCCAGGTGCTGCTGGGGTTGAGGTGCCAGCGCTGTGGGCAGTCCCCAGCCCTGCAGGGATGCTCCCCATGTGCTGCTCCGGGGAGGGAGGCAGGGCAAGAGGCACCAGCTGCTCCCTTCCCCTGCACCCCCTTGTCCTGTCCCCTGCCCTGGTGGAAGGGACATTCTGCCCCTCGGTCACACCTTGGAGACAGATCCATTCCCAGCTGCTGCTTTTCCTGGGGAGGCCAGGAATGGCAGAGCAGAGACCAAGCCACCCTGGCACGGGTGGATCGGGTTCATATCACACCCCCCTGACCTTCAGAAACCCCCAGGGACTCCCCAAACTGCGCCAGTCCCCGAGCAGCCAGGGCAATCACGTTTCACTTGGCTCCAGAGGGGGGTTCTGGGGCAGATTTCACTTTCCCAGCAGCGTGCTGAGCTCTCCCCGGGCACGGTGCTGTGCCCTGCAGAGCCCCAGCTCGGGCATGTTCACTCCATCAGGTTCCTGCGTGGCACAAATTGGGGGATAAATGGCAGAGGAGGGTGGCCCTGTCACTCTGAGCCACTGAGGAGCTCAGGTGCCTGCAGGGTCAGCGTGGATCCCGTGCCTGGAATGTGCAGAGGGGATGGAGAGGGCAAACAGCTCTGCCTGGCAGCTGGAAGATCTGGGATCCTCCCTCACCCTGCTGGGTGATGGGGGCTCAGTGAGAGATGATCTCCAGGGACAGCAACCCCCACAGCTCCCCCAAACCCAGCCCCACACAGGGACACCAAGCTCTGGGTGCCACCACCACCCCTGGCCCAGTGCCATTGCCACAGCTGTGGGCAGGTTGTGTTTTTGGGGTCTGGTGTAAACCAAAATGATAATTCAGGGAGAACACAGCAGTGCATGAAAAGCTTTCCAGTGCCCTCTCCAACAGATGTGTTCATTAGTGTTAATTACAGTGAAAATCCTACACCAGCCAGGGTGATGGAACATGGCATCAACCAATTAGAAAATAAAAATGTGGTGTCCTGTCCTGTGACCCCACTCTGTGGAACATGCACAGGTCCCCTGAGGAGCGAGGACCACGAGCATCCCTCAGTGCAGGCTGTGCTGCTGCTGGCACCCCTCTGCTGCTCTGATCTGCCAGCACCAGGCCGTGGCTTTCAGGGCAGGGATGATGTTTGCACTGCACAGGAGAGGCTGGAATGGCATGAGGGCACTGCTGGGCTCCCCACCAGAGATTTACACCCTGCTGGGGGCCTGCAGCAGCCTCAGGACAGCACATCCCCCTCCCACTGTGGGGCTGGGGGACCCTGCCCGACCCTGCCACACCAAACACTGCCCATCAGCATGGCCCTGTCCCTCGGGGTGTCTGTCTGTCCATCCCAGTGCTCCCATTCCATAGCCCTGTCCCTCGGGGTGTCTGTCTGTCCATCCCAGTGCTCCCATTCCATAGCCCTGTCCCTCGGGGTGTCTGTCTGTCCATCCCAGTGCTCCCATTCCATGGCCCTGTCCCTCGGGGTGTCTGTCTGTCCATCCCAGTGCTCCCATTCCATAGCCCTGCCCCTCGGGGTGTCTGTCTGTCCATCCCAGTGCCATCAGGTGACATCTCCCCCTCCGGTGCCAATTCTGGGCAGTGCCACTCAGCACAGGTGACACCTCCTCCCCTGTGCCAGTTCCGTGCTGTCCATGGAAAGCTGGCAGCCACAGGCACGGAGGGGCAGGATTTGGGTGGGTTTGTAGGAGCCCAGCTCGCAGGGAGGGAGCTGCAGGTGCACAAACCTGGCTGAATTTGGGGGGACACGGCGGGGGCTGCGATGGGGAAAAGCCTCAGGATTACACGGGCTCGGGGGATCAGCCCCTGCGCTGCACAAAGGCAAATTGAGCCAGACAAAAGCGCTCTCGTGGTTTATGTTCTTAAGATGGTATCGAGTTCGTGGCGAAGGCGGAACAGCGGGAGATGTAATTTACCTGTTTGAAGCGAGCACTGGATATTCTGCAACAGGGTAAATTGATTTACGGAGCTGGGAGGCAACGCAGAGCTCCGAGAGATTATTCATTGACCGGGAGAGGGCAAAGCCTCAGGGGGGAAGGCGGGTCCAGCCTGCCCCGGCAGGGCGAGGCTGCCCAGGGCACTGGTGGCTTCCTGGACAGCCTCTGGTAGGGCACAGCCTGGCAGTGGGTGGCGTGTGGCAGTTCCTCCGCCGAGACCGTAATTCCCGTTAAGATAACCCCCAGCTATGGAACAGCCCTTTAAAACCAGGCTTTGAAGAAATTAAATAGATTAAAACATTCTTTTACAACAAACTCCGCCCTGTGAGCCGAGCGAGAGGCCCTGGCACAGGGCAAAGGGCCTGCCCGCCCTCCCAGGGCAGGATCCCTTCCCACCATCGCACCCAGCCCTGCCCTCTGGCACTCGGAAGCCATTCTCTGTCCCGTCCTTCATCACTTGTCCCAAACCCCGCTCTGGCTCTCCCGCGCCTCCCGCAGCCCCACGCTGCGGGATGCTGCCCTTTCTCGGGAGCACAGACCCATTTCTCCCCTTGTCAGCCGAGCACGCCCTCTCCAGCTCTTTCCCACCACAGGTAATTACCTTAAGAGCTCATTAGGACCACAGGATGTGCGGCTGCTGCCTGGAAATCGTGCTCTATTTTTATCCCGTTAGAGTAAAACGTGCCAGACTGACAAGAATCGTCCCTCCGGCAGGAAGGCAACTGGCTCCTTACAGCTGACTTTCTTTTTGCTGAAAAAGCGGCTGCTGTCCCTTCCGAGCGGCTGGGGCAGCCCTGCCGGCCTGGCCCCAGGTCCAGCACCGCCTCCTGCCACAATTCCAGCCTGGGCAAGCGCAGGGTGACCCCGGCGGCCAAGCCCTGCTCGCCCAGCCGGTGGCCGCAGGTAGCCTGCACCCCGAGCCACCGGCCCCCCGAGCGCCGTGCAAAGCCCCGAGCAGCTCTCCGGGAACACCGTCCGCGGGTCCTCCCGAAATCCCAGCCATAAACCTGCCCCCCCCGGCCGCTGCAGCCATCCCCAGGGCCGGGCAGACGCTCTCCAGAGTCTCTCCACGAGCAGGAGCAGAGCGGGAGGATGTCAAAACGCTCACCATGTGTATGGATTGCAAGGCCATAAATATTTGAAGGGGCTGAGTGAATCTGTTCTAACGCTGTGCAAGCTCCACTGCCCCTCAGCCCTTCCCTTGGCCAGCCTGCGGCTCGCTGACTGCCCAAATAAAGACCAGGATAATTGCAGCACTTAGGGAAGGATCTCTCCTGGCCTCTGTAGCTTGTCAGAGGATTTTTTCCCCGAGCACACCTGAAAGAAGCCATAAGCACTCACTCTTGCCATGCCTGCCCCGTGCCAGGCTTCTTTCATGCCAGGCTGCTCACCTGGAAGAGCGCAGCAGCCAAACAGCGCCGTAATTCCTTCGCCTGGGCCTGGGAGCACAGGGAACGGGAATGGCACGGCTCCGGCAGGAGCCCTGACCCAGGGGACTGCCACAGACCGTGGGGTGTGGCGGTGCCAGTGTCCCTTGGCTGTGTCCCCTGCCTGTCCCCAGCCCGGTTCCTCTGCTCCCACGGCCCTTCCAGCCGCGCTCCGCCCTGACTTCTCCACTCTCTCCATCGAAAGCCGTGGAACAAAGCGACAGGGGCAGCCGAGGCTGGAGCCTTTCTAGCGGGTTTTTACCTTATCCTGGTCCCGAGGAGTCTGCACAGGGTGTGAAACGCCAGCACAGCTGAGCCCCTCTCCCTGAGGGCGGGGGGAGCTCCCTCAGGGCTCCCTCTGCTCCCCAGCGTGTCTGGCCCAGGACACCCATCAGCTCCTGCACACAGAGCTAAAAAACCGTGTCCCAAAAACACTCTCGGGAAGTGCCCAAGTTCTTGGGGCTGGCAATTACACCCCAATCACAGGAGCTCCAACTGGAATCAGCCTGACCATCGTTCTCCCTTACACCCAATGACAAAATGAACCAAATTCCCCGCGTTAATTACAAAGCCCTGAGGGAACAGGAGCGCTCTCCCCTCACTGGCTCTGAGAAAAGCCTCGGCCCGGCCGCTGTGGGTTTGTTCAGCTGCAGGGGACATTGCCCAGGGGCCGGGGGAGCCCCTGCCGGTGTCATTTACCGCCCACTCCGCCGGATCCATTGTGTGTGGCACCTTATTCATGTCCAGAACAAAGCCCAGATGTGAAGGGGATGTGCTCCTGCCTGGAAGTGTGACAGGGCACAGACCTGCTGAGCCCCCCGGGTGGCCCCAAGCCCCCTCGGCTTCATCCAAGCCCCACATGAAGAGATCTGTCACCAAAGCAGAAGTCACAGGCAGAAAAAAGCCCCGTCGTGTGCTCAAGGAGTCGCTCCCCAGAAGTGGTGACCGGCTGGGGAATCGTTCCCTGCTGGTTTGGGGGTTTTTATCAGCCTGCACACGGGAACAAAGCCAGCCTGTGGTCACACAGGGAATAGACGCTGGGGGGACAGGAGGAACAGCAGTGACAGGGGCCAGAGGGAGAACGAGGGAGTTCGAGTTTGGGAGAAGAACCTCGGTACTGAGGAGGAGCTCAGGGTCACCGAGATTCCGGCAGGGACTTGGTCCGAGGGAGCGCCTGGGGCAGGAGCTCTGACAGAAGCTGGGCAGGGGCCGGAGCCAAGGCTCAGTTCCACGGTGCCACGGGGGCCACGAGTGTCCCTGTACAGATGGAGGAGGACGGGCTGGCACAGCAGGAATGCTCCCAGTCCCCATCACAGCTCCATTGCCCTGCTCCTGTTCCACTGCCACTCCAACCCAGCCCTCTCCTCTGTTCCTGTCTCTGCTGCCCTCACATCTCTCCTTTTCCAATGGCCCCAGGAGTTCCAGGTTTTCCAGTCCCAAAAACACTCTGTTCTCATTCCATATTTCCTTTGGAAAGCCATTTTTACTTGCAAGCCAGAAATATTAGTCAGCAAACTATACAGTGTAAGGCTAATGAGAACTAGATCGATTCATGAAAAGTACCTGCTCAGCAGATTTATTATTTCTCAAACATAAGTCTATTGGATTCTGGCTTTTTCCCCCCAGTCCCAATACACTGCCCATTCCATGAGTTAAGTGTATGAGGCATAGCTGCAATTGCTACCTGATCCATATATTCTCAAAGCCTCTTTTCAGTGCCAGAATGGCCGACTCAATTCCTGTCATTTTTTTATTAAAGAGAAATCCCCTCTAGGCAGCTGGGTGGATATTTCCTTCGGGATCCCAGCCTGAGTTCCAGGGTAAGAGCCAACACGGAACAGCCACTGTGAACCCTCTGAAAAACACAAGCCCCTCATCGATGTGACAGATATGCCACTACAATTAAAGGCTTTGGCGACAGACATCACGCAGCCAAAATATTCTATTTTGGGCTGCAGCATTGATCAGATCCTGACATCACACATTAACGAGCTGAGGCCTTGCTGGCTGTGGAAGCTGCTGTTAATCATCATGGAGAAAAACCACCTCAATTGTCTGGTGAGATGTCAGTACCTGCCAGGGCTGGCCCACCTGGACCCTCCTCCTGACCCGGCCCAAGGGTTTGTCCCTGCTCAGGAGCCCAGGGCTCGTGTTCTGTACAGCCAGGCAGGAAACATTAAAACAATTGTGAACCTTGAGTTTCCAGAGACCTGCCCAGTGCAGAGAGCTGGCACTCCCAGGACAGGAAAATGGGACCCAGCCCTCTCCTGCCTGCCGTGGGATTGGGGCTGGGAGCGGAGGGAGGCTCCCAGCTCAGACAGCCAAAGCAAGGATGGTAAAATTATCATGGCAAAACCGTTCTGATAAAATCATCAGGGCAGAGCCAGCTCATGGCTCTGAGCCTTGCAATGCCTGGAGTTTCCCAACCTTTCCATTTTCCCAGCACAAAGTGCATCAAGGAGAACCAGGAAGGGTTTCAGTCTGTTCCCTCATCTGCAGAGGAGCCTTTTCCATTTACATCAACTCTCCTGGCCACGACCAAAGACTGGACACCTTGGGGAAACCAACCCTCCCTGGTTTCCATAAGGAGGACTGGGATCATGCAGGAATGGAGGATCCCATGGTTTGAAACACAGCCCTGCCCCTCCAAGGGGTTACATAAAAGCGGCCCTGCCGTGGAGGCAGCGCAGCTCTGATGGGGATCGGCCACGACAGCCGCTGCCTTTGCTGAGGAAAATCAGATTTTCCTGGATTTTACCCCCGAGTCCCTCCCAGAGAACAAGCTGGAGGAAGAACAGCGGCATCTTCTATGCTGTGTGTGCACAATTAACCAAGATCCTCGTGAAATTTCAGCTGCCAAGTCACAGCAGACAAAGACAACAGCACCGGTGAAGGTGATGTGCTCGGAGGGTAATTAATGCCCAAGTGTAATTAAGGGCAGAGCAGGGCCTGCAGCTTTAAAAGGACAATGTAGGAGGGACAAAATGCCCAGCTGGTCCCCAGGATCCCATCGGGTCATTCTGCTTTGGTTACAGAAATCCTGGTTTTGCTTAGGAATCAAAACTTTTCTCCACCAGCAGCTGAAGCCCATTCCCACACCTGCCCCGGCCCCTCCCGGGAAAACGTCAGGCTCTCAGGACCAGGAATTGTTTGCAAATGGAATTATCAAGTCCCACAATGGTTTGGGTTGGAAGGGACCTTAAATCCCACCCAGTGCCAGCCCTGCCATGGCAGGGACCCCTCCCACTGTCCCAGGGGGCTCCAGCCCCAATGTCCAGCCTGGCCTTGGGCACTGCCAGGGATCCAGGGGCAGCCACAGCTGCTCTGGGCACCCTGTGCCAGGGCCTGCCCACCCTCCCAGGGATCAATTCCTTCCCAATATCCCATCCATCCCTGCCCTCTAGAAGGAGACACACTTCCAAATGATTTCTCTCCTGCAGAGGAAGGAGCTGATCTCCAGGATCTGGGCAGAAGCGCTGGCACCTCTCCTGCCAACGCTGCTCACCTGGCTGCTGCCCCAGCGTCCCCTGGCACCCTGACACAAGCCACGCAGGCACACACGCTGCTGGGCACGCTTCAATAGGGTTTCACTTCAGTTTCAGTTTTTACTTTTATTTTCCAGGAGTGCTAGTGTTCCCCATGCTGGCGGGGCCAGGGACGCTCCCTCTGCCGTTCCAGCTGCTCAGCCCAGCACAGCAGCACAAGGATTTGGTGTCCCTGAGTCCCAGCCAGCGTGTTCCACACGGAGCTGGCGTGCTCCCACCCCGCTGCCCTTCACGCTCCTCTTCCTCACTGAGCAGAAAGGCTCTGGCAGCCACAGGGCTCCTGCAGGGCTCTGCTGCTCCTGCCCTGGGCACGGAACCTGCCCCGCTGGAGGAGTCCTTGTGCTGCACTGACAGCTCCAGAAATGCTCCAAGTGTGGATTCCTGCCCATGCTGAGCAAGGACGGTGGGCCTGCCTTTCTCCTGGGCCTGGGCAGCACTGGCAGAGCTCTGCTGGCACGGACTGCAGCACAAGGAAAACGTCTCTTGTGGTGACAAAGTGATGCATAAATTGGATTTTGACAGTAACCAAGTGCCACGGTGGGTGTAACACTGATGGGAACACAAGGGGAGAACCCACAGATCAGGAGAGGATTTATTTTCCCAAGTTCTGAAGCTTCCAACAGGTTGGTAGGAACAACCAAGGATAAGTAACTACTACTCCTGTCAGAGGAGGGCCTTTAGCCCCACCCTTGGAGCCACCTGGTGGAGTGGGAGGGGTCCCAGTCCATGGCAAGGGTTTGGGACAAGATGAACTTCCCGGTCTCTTCCAACCCAAACCATTTAATGATTCTGTGATTCAGTGACCCCTTCCAGTCACCCCCCAGCCCTGGCACGACAAACACTGGCCCAAGGTAACCACATCAGAGCCTGCTGCCTTCTCCAGTGCTGTGCAAGAACCACAGTCCCCACGGACACTCACTGTGGACACATTGGCCTCGCAGCAATTCCACATCATCAGTGGGAAATTGCTCCCCTACTGCTGGAATAATTCACCCTGGGAACATCTCGAAGAAAAGAATTTGACCTGAAACCTTCTCATTTGCAGAAGCGACTCCAGAGCTTGCTGTAACCAAACAATAATTGGGTTTTCTGCCCACAAACAAGTGGCTGATGGCAGTGGCAGCATTCAGGGCTCTGCCACAGTCCCCAGCCTGACCCCAGGCTAACGAGGGACTGCCTGCTCTCCACAAAACTGATGGCAAATAAATCCCAGCACTTCCTCACAGCACACCCTTGTTTGGCTTGCTCCCAGCCTTCCCAGTGACACAGGGCACGAGACAAAGACAAGCACAAGCCATCCTCGAACACGAGGGGCCCACCAAGGAGCCACCCCCGAGCCAAGCAGCAAAACCCTGGCACAGGGTGCCCAGAGCAGCTGGGGCTGCCCCTGGATCCCTGGCAGTGCCCAAGGCCAGGCTGGATGGGGCTGGAGCAGCCTGGGACAGTGGGAGGTGTCCCTGCCCTGGCAGAGGTGGGACAGGATGGGCTTTACGGTCCCTCCCAACCCAAACCAGTCCAGGATTCTGTGATGCCACGCACCCTGGAGAGGATCCCAGCCCTCCATGAGCTGGGGAGGAGTTTCTACAGACTGAGGGCATCTCCAGCAGGGCCCTGCCCACCACCACTGATGGCATCTCTGTGAGGGTCTTGCTCCCTGCGCCGTCCTTGTCCACTCCATACAAGGCTTCCAGGAGGAGCCAGCTGTGAGGTTTCAGTGACCAAACAGATGTGCCAGGTCAGAGAGGCATCTCAGGAGCTTTCAGTGCCTCTGGTCCAGTACGGGGCAAACCGAGGCATGGTGTGAGTCCTGGTGCTGCCAGCACTTGGCCATCGACGTCATCCCCGTGTCCACGATCCCTCTGGGTTCCCGGAGACTGACTCAAAAATTAAAAATAAGTGGGCTGCTCACGGCACTTTCACTATTTCCCAGACGCCTCAAAAAAAGCCTCCTGCTGCATATTACCTAATTCTGGCACGTCAGAAGAGCAAATCCCTTTTTCCTGGTGCTGTGGTACACGTCTCTCTCCAATGGCATCTCTGTGTGTGTGCACGAGTGCACGGACATCTCCATCTATAGCTGACTCTATGTCTATATTTGCCTTCAGCAGCTTCCACAGGAAAGTGATAAGCAAAGTAGTTCTGTCAGGAAATTGGCTCCTGAGAGGGGAATAGCCGGCGGGTTCACAGCAGGTAACGTTGTAAAACAGGTAAGAAAAGTGAACAGAAAACAGACATTTCGGCTGGCGGAGAAAGAACAGCAGTAGAAATATTTTCCACGGGTTTGCAAGACAGCTTGGGGTTTTGCTCCCACTGAAATGTGAGCGAATATTGTCCCCCCTTTTCAGTGGACATTTAGTGGATGTTTTCCTCAGCTGCCTTCTGTATCTTTTGGACATAAATTTAAGAGGGAAAGGAGATGAAACGCTCTGCTTTGGCTGCTGTTTTCCCTTCAAACTCATTGTGCATTTCAGGCAGCTTCCTCCCGAGCCTACAAACAAAACCGAGTGTATGCAAATGCTGGAGCCAGGGGCGAAGGAGCTGCCCCGCCAGCACAACTCACAGACACGCAGCTGAGCCACAACGACGGGTTTCTGCTGCACACACATTTCCAAGGCTGTGAATAAAAACATGACTTTGAAGAGCCAACAGCAGAGCTGTGGTGACGCTTTCAGCTCCCCTCGGACCCGCAGGCTGGAGCGCCCCGTGCCCGCTGCAGCCCGGCCCCAGCCTGGGGCTGCTCGGGGCTCTGCGGGACCAGCACAGCGGGGGATGCTCGGAGCGCCCGACGCGGTGCTGACCCTCACCCTGAGACCCTCACCCTGAGACCCCAATCCTGGGACCTTCATCCTGAGACCTTCATCATGGGACCTTCATCATGGGACCTTCATCCTGGGACCCTCATCCTGGGACCCTCAGCCTGGGACCTTCATCCTGGGACCCTCATCCTGAGACCCTCAGCCTGGGACCCTCATCCTGGGACCTTCATCCTGGGACCTTCATCCTG
>VYXF01009283.1:36225-50120 GCA_013397295.1 Polioptila caerulea | reverse complement strand
GCTGAAACTGCTGCCCGAGGGTCCCAGGGTGACTTTATGGGGCTCTGTCCCCCATCACCTGTTCTGTTTGTGCTGGATGTTGGGTTCTGCTGCTTTAAGAAGGTTCTGAGAGTGAAGGGGGAGAGAAGAAGCGCAGAGTTTGTTCTCAGAGCCTGCACTCACTCCCCCACATCCTTCTCACAGTGTTGTCTGCAGTGGACAGCAGGAGAGAGCTCTCCTTTGCTTTTCATTAGTTTTTGGGTAGCTGAGCAAAGAAGTTTTCTGGACTGTGGGTTTTCCTTGTTTTTGGAACTGTTTGAACCTGCTCTGGACTAAAAAACCCAGAAGAGCACCATGAGCTCAGACCTGTGGCCCACCAGAGCCTGGCCTGGCCTGGCCACTGCATTTCCCAGTGCACCGGGACTGGCAGCAACTGAGTGAGCCGAGCTACAGCCCAGAGGAGAGACTTTCTGAATTTGTCATCTCTGCAGAGCAGCCAGAGGGTTTGTTGTTCAGTGTTGTTCATTTGTTGTGCTGGGCAGTGCTTTGCCTAGTAAATAAACAATTTTTTTCCACTTCTCTCCTAGTTGGGGAGTTCCACTTCTCCTGTTGGGGAAGGGGCCACTTGAATTTGCTTTCTCAAGGAACCCCTTGGGAGGTTTTCTCCCAAATTTGTCCTAAGCCAGGACGCTGAGACTCTGGGAGATGGTTTATTTACTCCTACAGGGAGAAAAGCCTTTTTTTACTCCAGATTTGTGACTAAACCTCCTCAAAGGCTGCCTCCTCTGACACGGGGTGGAGCTGAACTCTGAGGTGTCACTGCTCGTCACTCACCGTAGGATTGGATGGCTGGAAATGTGCAGGACCAGGAACAAACCCGAGATTCCTTCTTTCTTGTGTGGCCTTTTGGTCTGCAAGGAAAGCTCTTCGCACAGGGTTGGGATTATTTTTCCTCACTTTCCCAGATGCACCAAACCTTTAATTGCAGTATAACAGAAACAGGCAATGGGAGATGTTTGGTGCCCATCAGCTGAAGGAATGAAAGCATTTACCAGCCTTGCTTTCACTCACGCTTGGATTTTTCTGACACCATTTAACAACATTAAAAAGCCATGAAAAAATGCCAAATAGATGCAAGAAGGGAAGTAATTCTGTTCTCATCTTTCACTGGAGATTGGAAAGGCCTTGACTCTGCTTCCATGTCCATCTCAGCCAGCAGAGGAAAGCTCCAGCCTGGAGTTCAAGCCCTGGCATTGTCCTGTCACCATCCAGGGCTGCTCATCGTGGTGCCAAACCAGGCAAGGACACACGGCCCGAGAGGCTGGGACAAACCTCGTCTGCAGGTCAGAGAGGAGGCTGGAGCACAGATTTACCCTCACGCACACAAACCCCACGCATCCTGCAACTCTGCCAAACTTCATAAATGTGCTGTGACACAATGGTTACATCTGGGAGCTATTTCTGTAAAAAGCACGGCGCTGATGTGACCCTGTCTGCTCCAGAGACACGTTGGGCTGATGCACACAGCATCCACAGGCCACCCCAAAACACTGCCCTGAAAAAACAACCGAGCTTCCAGCTCAGTGTCACCAGAGCTGCAGGGCTCCTCGGGAGGGCTCTGCTTCCAGAGAGGGCAGGGGATGCTCTGGCTTAGCCTGATTGGGATGGGGAATGAGATAAGCCTGGCCCAAGTCCTGTATATCCCTTCCATTGCCTCTCTCCATCACTAAAGCAAGTCCTCATAAGAAAGGCAGACGTGTGCAGGCAGACTGTGAAAGTCAAATGAATGCATTAATATTTATATTGTAATTCAACAAAAATGGATGTATTCATTTTGTATAATAAATTTTGTACATTATTTTATATTTACTACATTTGATATGGATATGAATGAATTTATTCACTTGCCAAGGAATTCAGTGGGAATGAAGTGAGCTCATGGGATCAGGCCTGTTACCAACAGCTTTATGCTGTTTCCAGGAAATCACAGTGTTTAGACAGGAAAGGTGTTCAGCCATGAAAAATATGGATTTTCTTGCAAAGCTCGTGCTCTGGGCAGTTCAGTTTGTTCATATTGGTGGTGACCAGGTAACAGAGGCAGAAGCAGGAACAGGGGTGTGGGAGAAGCAGAATCTACAGGTTCAGGCAGAGAAGCCAGCAGGGAGGGCAGTCAGCAGGATTTGTCCCCAGGGACTCTGTGATTTGATTTACCCTCTGCGTGGTGCAGTGCAGGCCTGTTCCCACCAGGCAGGGCCAGCTCTGACCCAGCTCAGTGACTAAATAAAGTGCTGATTCCTGACTCTGCTCAGCACTTTCCCAGAGCACAGGTGGGCAGCTCAGCGCTCGAGGGACGGGTCTGTAAGAACCAACCCGTAATAAATACAACACAGGAAGATGCTGGAGGCACAGACAGGGTGACAAGAGGGCAGGTGACAGGCAGGGTCCCACGGGAGCCCCGCAGTGCCCCGGGCACAGTCCCAGCCTGAATCCAGCGCTCAGAGCTGCCTCTGCTCTCCCCTCCCTGAAGGCCCGGGCATCCTCAGTGGGACACAGCAATTAAGCTGACACAGAAGAACACAACCCTTCTTCAAAGGGCTGGCAGATTGTTTGGGGATTTCTCCTGCAGCTGCACGGCTGCACTCGGGGCAACCCGAATGCTGGAAAAGAATAAAGGGAAAGGAAGAAGCAAGGAGAAGTGGGAATGGCAGAAAGTGAGGAAGCATAGAGGAGTGGGGAAAGAGAAAACCAAGACAGGAGGAAAATGTGTTGTCTTTGCATAAAGTGAAGCAGAGAAAGGACTGATGGAGCATTCCCTGTCCCTGTGCCAACACAGACCTGCAGAGGAACACAGCTGGCACCAGATGGGTTGGGCTGGACTCTGAAGTCTCCACAAAGGCTGTGCCAGGGGCTGGAATGAGCAGTTCCCCAGCTGCCCTCCCCCGGACCGTGCTGGTGGCAGAAGCGTGTGCCAGCGGGCACGCCCAGCCCTTGCCCTGGCTCTGGTCAGAGCAGGCACCTCCTGCCAGCACCCGGGGGCACCACACAGCCCCAGCTGAGAGGCACTGACCCCACTGCACTGCCCAAAACGGGGCTGCAGGCAATGCAAGAGTGCCCGGCTGCACGGGGAGGCAGGTGAGGAAAACAGATCCGCTCCCACCCAGGGATGGATCCACCCCCCAGGGACCCACCAGTGTGTGCTTGGATCCCTGAATCACACACATTTACCCACAGGTTTAGGGCCACGGTTTGCTTTGTTTCCTCCCTAACAAACACATTCCCAGAAAAACACAAAGAAGGAAAAAATCCTCTGAGGTAAGGAGCAATAGAGAGATAAGTCTGATTAGGAAGACAACTATTAATAGCAATTATGCTTTAATTACTGTGCCTAATCTTTTTGAAGCAGCAGTTTCTAGCATGTCCTCTGCCAAACAAAGAACTTAACACTTCTGACTCCATGTTCCACGAGCTGTAGGAAGAAAATGTGTGGATGTGCTTCCAGTAGTTTTACTAGCAGCTGGATATAAAACGGCTCTGAGGGTATTTACATCAACTGTGCCTGAGAGCAGATGCCATGAGAAAGGCAGGAGGTGCTCTGTGTGGGCACAGCGCTGCACGAGAGCACAAACAACCCCAACACTTCTCTTGTCTCGATGGCTGCTCCTCCAGGGCAAGGGAATTATGCTCCCAGGCTGCTGCCATAAAACTCTGGGCATAAAAAAGGCACTGAGAAGGACATGAAATAGTCTAGACAGAGGGAAGCACTTCAATAGTGCTGGAAGGAAACAGGGCTGTGGCTCGGAGCCACGGCTCAGCCAGCGCCGATGTTCTGCTGCCCGGCAATGCGGGCACGCAGCCCAGCCCCAGCCAAGGAAGATGTGCAGCTCCTCTGCACACCAACCCTCCCCAGGGAAAACGGGCTGCATGGACAGGGCCCTCCCCAAGGGCCCCCTTCACCCTGCTAGGAACCTGCACAGAACAGCCAAGGACTCAGGAAACCCCAATTCCATCGATCCCTGCGGGTCATGGTCAGGTGCAGAGTGAACCTGGAATGGTTGGGGTTGGAAGGGACCTTAAAGATCCTCTAATTTCAATCCTCATTAATGTTTGCAGCAATTATTAAGTTTTAGCTGTCCTGGGGGTAGGTACTGAAGGTGAGGATTCGTTTGTGGGATGAACACAATTGTACTGTGACTGCAACTAAAGGGGATGTAAAATTCCCCATTGAGAAATCACATTTTCCTGCCTAATCTCATATGTTCAATACCACTTGGGAGACTTTCCCCCGCTGTCTTTGGAGTAAATATTTTTGAAAGCAAACTTTAGTTAGTAGTGTTAATTTTTGAAAAATACTGGAGTACAGCAAAAGCAACTTGGTAAAACCTACCTAACAGAACATGTCAAAGCACATGACAAAGGCTCTGGGAGGGAACCGTGCCGGCAGCCAGATGGTGTGAGTGCAACGCTTCATCCTGGGGAAAACTGGGCTAAAAATGTAGATCACTGTAACAGAGACAGTCTTGAGGTGCAGGCTTAGGAGGCTGCACTAAAACCATCTGAGGATGACCTTTGTGAGGAGGTCCCCAGGAATAATTACTCCTCTGTGGGCGCCTGCTGCTTGCCCCTCCCTTCGTCCAGGCAGGTTCATGCCCTTGGTGGCTGCATTGGCTGAAGACACCCGGAGCTCCTCACAGGACCCTGCCCAGCCCTGCCTGCACACAGCCCTGCTGCACATCTTCACACACCCTGAGCACTGGGCTGCTGGGAACTGAAGGGTTTCTTATTAAATCACTCACTCTGGAGTAACTGAATTATCCAAGTTTTAGCTGAACCAATTAACTGATATAATACACGGCTCTTGCTCTCTTAGATGAGGAGAAGCATCTTGCTTTCTGCTCATGTCTCACTGTGAAAGTGATTTTTTTAAACACTTTAATCTAATTAACTTGTTGAGACTGAGAATCTGTTGAAGGCGCTCAGGTGATGAGAATGGGACTGTTGCTGTGTGTGGTGCTAAGCAGGGAGAGAAATCCCAGTGAGGATGAGGGGACTTGGAAAAATGATGCCCTTAGGACACAGTTCAAAGTGCAGGAGGTCCTTGCTGTCCTGCTAAAAGGCAGATGGAAAGGAAAAGCAATCAGGAAGAAGCACTTTCAGCATGCACTGGCTGTGGTCTCCCCCTGAGAGCAAAGCTAAATAAAGCAAAATAAAGGGGTGCATGTGACTGGGAACTCAGAAAATCCAGCTAAAAGGATGCACATTGATGTGTGCAGGCAGGCCCAGCCCTTCCCTATCCCAAACTCTTCCCCATGGGAATGCAACGTTCCCCCAGTGTCTCTGCTTTGCAGTGATGCAGCACAAAAGGAGTGCCCTGAGCACGGGCTGTGCTGCCCACGCAGGTGATCCAAACCGGAGCTGGAACGTGCCCAACGTGCAGCTGGACACTGCAGAGCTCTGCAGGAGCAGGGAGCAGCATCCCCAGGAGCCTGGCAGGAACCATCCCCACAGCAACGACCTCGCACTGCCTGTTCCAGGGAACCACAGGAGTGCACGCGTGGGTCAGCTCCCTGGAATCCAGCAGCCCTTGGATGGTGGAGCAGGAGGGCCTGGGGGCAGCTCTGCACACAAAAGGGAAGGGATTGTGCTGACCCACCAGGCCAGGTGATAAGGAACACGGGTCCAAGGTGGCAAAGAACACCTGTATTGAAGGTAAATTATCCCCCAGGGTTTCTATCTAGAAATGAATCAGAGGGAAGCATCACAGGCTAATTCTGGTTGGCCCTTGCAATGTGACTACAAATGTTATTGTAAAATACAGGGTGAGGTATATGAATGATAAATAAAATAAGATGCAGATTAAGTTACACATTTGCCACCCAAGCTTACAAACATGAACTGACTCTTCCAACCTACACACTTTGGCTGGTTTTAAATTAGGACAACATAAAGGTTCTCTTCTTTTCCTTCTCGTGGCATTTGAGCTCCTGTGGCTGCACAATGACACTGCTCAGACCAGATTGCCTGGAGCAGCCTGGCTGACACTGCTGGTGAGGACAAGGAACCACGGATGGGGGCCAGCCCAGGGTTTTGGAGGACACACACACACACACACACACGATTCCCTCGAACACCCGTGGCAGACACATGGACAATCTGAAGTGGCACCGAGGCTCTAAGCCCACAAGCTTCCACCCCAGCCCACAGAATCATGGAATCATGAAATGGTTTGGGTGGAGGACACCTCAAAGCTCATCTCATTCCACTCCCTGGCATGGACAGGGACATGTTCCACAAGATGTGTCCTCAGAAGTGACTTCACTCCTGCTCAATCCTGTCCCACCCAACGCCTTGCAGAGGGGGAGAGGAAAGGAGAGGCATGAGGGGTGGTCACACCAAATGCAGGTGGAATTTTCACTCCTCTGGAATTTGGAGACTCTGTCTGGATGCGGGGATGAGATGAGGGCATTGAGGGCATCTCAGTCTCTCAGCTGCTGCATAAGCAGATTAACTTTACGTGCAGCTGATCCATGGAGAAATGGATCGGCAGGAGTCCCTGACAGAGACAGATTTCTGCCCGACTCACATTCTGCTTGCTCACACAAACACGCTGCATGATGTTATTTATGTGACCTCTCTTCTCCGACTTGCATCACTTCCCCACTCAACCTCCAGCCTGGGGTGCAGCCATCCCATTAAATGAGGCCCATCCCTGAGGCAGCCCTGACGATCACTCCCCTTCCTGATCTCTCTTCCCACAGGGATGCTCTCGATGCCATCCTCTGCCCTGTGGAAAAGCATCTAGGAGGCAGAAAAGGAAAGCAACTGCTGTGAAAAGCTCCATTGCTGTGGTCTGGTTGGCAAGGTTGGGATGAGCCACAGGGTGGGCTCAGTGGTCTTGGAGGACTTTTCCAACTTCAGCGATCCTGGGACTCTGTGACACTGTGACACCTCGAGAGGGAAAGCAGCTATGGCCACTGAGGATGTTCCCAATGCCCACCCACCCTGCTCTCCCTCTCCCAGAGACCCCAGGCCAGCAGTTCTCCCAAGGACACCCTGGGATGAGCCTGGCTGCCTCCCAGCTATTTCCTTTCTCATTCCCATGCAGTGCAGCAGCTCCCCGTGGTAATGGATTGTCTTGGGTGCCCTCCTGACGCTCCGGGAGCTTTGAGTCAGCTCCCCCTGAGCTGCCTGGCCGAGCAGCTCTGCCCAGGCTCATGGAAATTTACTGCAGCATTCCACAGAGTTACTGCAGGCTCGCACCATGGAAGTGGGAGCACAATTGACCCCCTTGTTCTGCACGTCCTGCCTCCGAGGCCTTAATTACGCTGAACATTAGAAAAAATCGAGTGACGGGAGGGAAGTAATTTGGCACTTAAAGAACAACAAAAATTCTGTATCGGGTGTGTGGCAGAGGACGAGAAGCAAAGGCAAGAAAGGGAAGATCCACAGTCAGAGAGACAAGGAAATACAGATTTTCTCTGGAAGCATTGTTTAAATTATTTGTAACCTAATTTAGCACATCAAGGCAGTTTTTGAGTGCCCTGGATGGACACAGTACTTCAGGCCAGCTCTGACTTCCAAGGACACGAGGGCTTCCCTGGACTTAATGGAACCATTTGCTCTTGCAAGCGTATCCCATTTCTGCCCCATGTCAGCTTTTCCTTGAGCTGGCTCGATATTCCTTTTGCCTTTGTGGGAGCATCTACACAATGTCTGCTTCCATTACCTTTCAGGTTGGAGCCCCCTGCAGTGATCCAGGGCTAACAGAGCTGGAAGGGAGCTGGGAATTCACCCACCCTAAAGTACACAGCTGGTACAGTGTCCTGCTGAGGCAGGACCCAGGAGCTTTGGCCGCTGTAAACCGTGTCCCTGATCCACACCCAGCACTGGACTGGGAGACTGCCCAGGGTGTCTCCTTTTGTCCCTCCTGTGCCCTGCACAGGCTGTCTGAGCTCTCAGCATTCTCTGGAAGGTTCCCAGAGAAGTCCCAGAGAAGATGATTTCTGTGATGTGATGAGCATAATGGGAGTGGGGTTGGGTTCAGCTCTGTGCTGGAGAGCCCGTAAATATCCACTGTTCAAGGGCTGCTGTTTCACTGACACCTAAATTGAATTAGAAATGCACACTTTATATATAATTGAAACTATGCTAATGCACAATGCACACTGAGAGCTCTCCTAGTCCTCAGCTCGATCTGCCGCTTTTCCTACACTGAAATGCCAATTCCTCTAGAGCAATAAAGGAAATCTGCCCAAATTGTGACCAGGAGTTTACCAATCAAATCCTGGGGTTCTACTCTGAAGGCAGAAAAACCACAGGAGATTCTGAAGTATGATAAAAAAATGCTTTTCAATCCAGGTGTTGCAATAATAATTTGTTTTCTTTTTTTTTCTTCAGGACAAAGGAAGGAGCTCTTATAATATACCTGGGAATACAAAAGCAGGCTCCCAGCTCCTGTCAGGGTTTGACACCACCCCAACTATCTCTGATGCTCAATTTGTGGCTTTCTTATTCTACAAGAAGATAAACCAGAACCTAACTGTGACCTCAGCAGCAGGCACGAGCAGCACAAGGAATCGGGCTATTGAGACAGTGGAGTCCTGCACTCACGTACAGAAATCATCACCTGCTTGCAACAAATTACTGAGCCTTTTAGAGCTCTTCCTGCGGAATTGCCATTCCCAATTGTCTCCCGGAGCAAGCGGTAAACAGCAGCAGCCATTTGTGTGTGAGCCGGGAAAAGCAGAAGAATCAGCTGGGCTCCAGCACCGCTCCTCACGGCCCAGTGAGCTCTCATTGAATCTCTCAATCCTTAATAAGCATTTGGCCTTAATTGCTGATTTTATCGTAGCCCAGTACTTATGCCATAATTGATGAACATTGTTTGCAGCGGAGTTTTATGGCTCTGCCTCGCTCCAGTGCCTGCACAATTGGATCTGCCATTCCTCACCGTGGCACGGCGGTGCCTGGCACCATCTAGTGCTGGGATGCCCGGCTGGGGCACGGCACAGGCACCCCGGCCTCAACCATGGAATCACAGGATATCCTGGCATGGAAGGGACCCCCGGGATCATCGAACCCAGCTCCTCAATCATCTCTGCAGGAAGCAGCCGGGGCAGGTCAGAGCAGTGCTCAGCAACCAGAGAGAAAAATCCACTCCCAGCTCCTGCTTGAACTGCCTGGGAACAGCACGGAGCCCCCGGAGAAAGGAATGTGGGGAGGGGGCCGGGCAAACCCCGCTCCAGAGGGACAAGAGGTTTAGGCTGCAAAATTCAGAGTATTCTTGTCTCCTGCAGGCTTCCCGAGGGCTCAGCAGCGGAGCCCCTCTCCTAAGAGGAGAGGCTGACTGGGTGAAGTGCATTTCCCAGCCAGTGCCACTCTGAGCTCTGACCCCCAAAACATCCACACCCCTCCTCGTGGAAATATCTCACCCCTGAGGAGCAGAGTCCCTCAGCACGATGAGCTTTGACTTGTTACCTTAAAGTGAGTTTGGGGATATTAAATTATTAAAACAAAAACATCCGTTCCCAGCTGTGAATCCAGAGCTCAACCAGGACAAGGTGAGATTTTGTCCTGTGATACTGCACATGAACCTTTACATTGTGGCAAAACTGTTGGGGCTTTCGGTGGATGGAGCAGAAAATTTCCTGATGGAACTGGAGATGCTTAAATGCCTTAAAATCCTGGCCTCAAGCTGTTATCAAATTTAGCATAGGCAGAGACATAAAACTGCCACCATCCCTACCAGGCCAGAAATCAATTATTTTAGCAGCACTCACTATCGAGTTAAGGTTTTTCAAAAGATGTTTTGTGCAACCAATTCCCAATTATCAGAAAGTGCCTCGCAATAATACCACGCAGCAGACAGAAGATTTTTTTAATGAGGCATGTTTATGGGAGAATTGTCTGCTACCTGTTTGACCCATGAAATGCAGTTAACTGAGATCTACCGTAACTGGCACCACTTGGCATCTCCAGTCTTTATTACAAGGCAGATTCAGCAACAAGAATTGAGGAAGGGCTTCATTGTCCTGGAGAGAGCAAAAACACAGAGGGCCTGCCCTTGGAATACCTGGATGTGTATACTGTGACCATAATCATCCAAGGAAAGTGAGGCCAGACATACATTTTTAAACATTTTCTTTAAATTTCAAGGGCATGATCTGCAATTTGTATCAACCTGGACTCACTCTAATTCCCCAAAATAAATCCAGTAACAATCAGCACCACACAGATATACTTGGTGTGACTTCCAGAGCAATTCCATACACTCCTGGAGGCAATGGCTGTATTTGTGTTGCCTAAAAAAATGTTATAAAAATGCTTCCAACTAAGCTGTTCCAAGAATGTTATTGGTTGTAGTAGAGCCTCTGAAATCTGGCACAGCAACACCCCCTCAAGCTACAGAAGTCTTTTCTTTGTCCCAGGAAATCTCATGTATATTTAGCAGAGTTAAATTTAAATTATTATTTTCCTCCTCTGCTTGAGCTCCCCAGCAACAAAGAAACAGTAATTGAGGTGGATGCCTTGTGAAACCACAACATGAGGCAACAGAACCTCAACTTGCTGTGTTAAAATACTTGTCTGCACTCTGGCTGAGCTCCTTCCCAGCACACACAACCTTTCCTTCTCGGAGCAGGGAATCTCCACACGCTTCCTGCACCCACTCCGGGGCCACGGCTTCCCCACCTCCAGGGATATTTTTCTTTTTGCCCCATTTCTCGTTCCCCAGGCCACCTTCTTCAGCTGCTGCTCCAAGGACCTGGCTGCAGCTCTGCTCCTCTGCAGCTCACCCCTTCCCAGGGAAATCCACAGCAATGCCTTCCCCTTCCTGCAGCCACTCCTGCTCCAGGGAAAAGGGGAATTTTGATCCCCCCACACCCACTCTTGGCATTTCCAGCCTGGCTTGCAACCCCAGGAGCTCTGTGAGCCCTGACTCCTCTCTGAATCTCAGACAAAACCATTCCCAGTGCACCATTCACTCTTCATTCCCTCACAGATGCTTCCCTGCAAGAATCACTCCAAAATCAATGCTTTGCCTTTTCAGTGATTATCCACAATAACCTATGGGAGTTCCTGCCAGCAGCTGGAGCTTTATCCTTGCTGGAAATGTCATTTGCTGTTACAGGAATTCCACCAGCCCCTCAGAGCCGCTACTAAAAATGCGAACAAACCTTCTTCCGTGGAATACTATTGAGAGAAAGCACCTTTTTCCAAAATGCCAGGCTGCACTGAGCCTCCCCAGCTGCTTCCCAGGAACAGATGTGCTCCCTGCTCCTGGCCTGGGATGCAGCTTCAAGCCAATCACAATTCCCTGGATACAGGTCTGCTCTTTGGGCTGCCATTTGGTGAGCCAATCCCAGATGTTCCTGGGTTTGTTTTCATAAAGCAACATGTTCTCGGAGATTGATTCTGATACCTCCCTCCAAAGCACTTATTCTCACAAAGACTTCCAAACCCCAGGCGCCCATAAATAAACACAACCCCATTTCAGCTCTGAACTCCAGTTCTGATTCCATTCAAGTCCTTCTCCAGCTGCCCAAGTGCCATCTTCACCCTCCAGAGACACAGCAAACATTTTCCTTAGAAGCCAGCGGGCCTGACTTGGCTTCTGCAGCCCACGTTACACTTCATTAGAGAGGGGAGAGATGCCCTCAGAGCACCGAGGGCCCCCATGGGTACTCAGGATTGTGCTGAAATGGAAAGGATTTATTTTTACCATTTTTCCTACGAGTGAGCACCCAAAGTGTTCCCAGGCACTGCTCTGGGGTGAGGAGGTCCTGGACACTTTGCAGGACAGCAGCACTTTAAGCACCAACCTTCCCCGCCAGTGCAACAACCACATCCCAACAAACCCCCCTCCAGTGCCATCCCCCTGCCAGAGCTGCTTTCCTGCTTCCACCAGGCTTTTACAAATCTCCATGGAAATGCTGCGCTTTTGGACAGTTGCTTGGCATACCAACAGATGGAGTATGTTAATCAGTTTTTAAGGATATGCTAAAAGTCTGGGATAATTTGAGTTCTGTGTTCAGAATGTTTGTAAAAAAAAAACCCACAAACTTGTAAGAGATTTTTAAAAAGGTTTATTCTGCTACAGTGGAAGGAAACGGGATCCTAGGATCTTTATTCAGAGGCTTTTAAAATCTCCAGTTTTCTGTAGTGCTGAATATATTATTAAATCAGACTGTCTTCTTATCTTTGAGTTAAATTATGCACAAAAAATAAATATGGCTAAATTTATCTTTCATTTAAAAACCTGCTCTGGATTCTGAAAGGATGCAAATACTTGGCAGGAATAACACCTCAGATTTTTTATTGCTTTAACTGATAAAAGTGCCATGGCAGTAACAATACAACACAGGTTCTAAAAATACCACATGTGGGGCTCCTAAACTTTCCAGCCTCACAGCAGGAAAAAAAAATAAATAAGAGAGGAAGCAAATAATCAGCAATTCCTTTGCAAAGTGGGATGTCTGAAGGGAAGAAGAAAATCAAATGTGTATTTTGGATTTCATCAGCACAACCAAGGCGGGAGGATGCCCTGTCCTAGGCTGTAGCAGTACAAGGGTGGAAGCAGCAGTTTTTGAGGTCTCTTTATGTGTTTTCTCCGCTGATAAGGGCTCATGCTGCTGCTGACACGCCTCTGCAGCACCTCCAGTCCTGAGCATCCTTCCTTGGAAAATGTTAACACCTTCCAGAACCACTGGAATTCTATGTTATCAAACTTCTGCACATTTTCGTGACATCCTGGTAGTGCCAACTGAAAAGTCATTCAATTACATCAGTTTTTCTTCTTTGTGATGTAGGGAAAAAAGTCCATAAATGCCAGCTGGGTTACTTCTTCTTGATTACATTGGTGGATATTGAGTTTTCTGTTTTATTACTATTTTGTTAAATAACTTTTGTGTATATTAATCTGGTTAGTGGCAGACAAATGGAAAAGTTCTGCCCCTGAACTCTGAGAAGCTGGGAAATCAGACAAATTCCAATAGGAACAGCTGAAACAGGAGAGGGGAAAGCACCACTACGTGGAGAGATTTTTTGAGCTGACTCTTACAGGTTAGTACAAAAGCAAAGTGTGTGAAATCCAGGCAGAGATGGAACAAAATAAACCCAGGTGTAGTTCTGAGCTCAGATCTGTCACATTTATATCTATTTCCATTATTTAGACAAACATTTCCTGGCTCACAGCAGCCAGGCTGGCACAGAGTAAGTGCTGCCAGAAGGAACGAGCTGAACAGGGCAGACAAACCCTGGAACCATCCAGCTTCACAAGGAGGAAAAATTTGCAACACAGGATTTGGAATGTGAATCTGCACTGCCATCTGCAGAGAGCAGGCTGGCAAATTAATGGGCCATCAGTGTAGCAGCAATTAAATTGCCAAAATGCAAATATTGGTATATAAAGTATGGAATCAGGTGGGAAGGAGAAAGCTGTGACACCATCGTCGCAGCTGACAATTCTGCACAATGTGTGCTGTGTCTCAGGAAGGTATTTTATACTTAATTTCTTAAACATTGTTCTTTTTGCTTCTTGTAGGAGGAAAACTGATCCCCTTCTGTTTCTCCCACCTTCTCCCCACGCCATTTGCAGCTGGAGGTACTGGGATTGTGCCCAGGAGCTCACGGTGACCCTCGGCTGCCCGAGGTGCTGGGTGACAGCAGCACAGCAGAACTGTTCCGAAATCCCATCACAGGGAGCAAAGCCAAGCCCAAAGTGTCTGTGTGGGTGAACACATCACACCTGAATTTGCTGGGATCTCTCCCCCTGCACCCTGACTTTGCTGGGATCTCTCTCCCCTCACACCTGAATTTCCAGGGATCTCTCTCCCTTCACACCAAACCCTGACTTTGCACGGATCCCTCTCCCCTCACATCTGACTTTGCAGGGATCTCTCTCCCCTCACACCTGAATTTGC
>VYXF01009283.1:12488-34556 GCA_013397295.1 Polioptila caerulea | reverse complement strand
TCCTCCCCACGGACCCTCCAGTTCCCCCCCCGGTTTTTCCTTCTTCCCGCACTCAGGATCCCCCCGCACCCTCAGGGCCTCTCTGAGCCCCTTTCCCGCTACGCCCGAAGCCCCCGCGCTCGGCCTGCCCCATGGTGGGGTTCGGGGCGAACCGCCGGGGCGGCCGCCTGCCCTCGCTGGTGCTCGTGGCGCTGCTGGCCGTGATCGCCGTGCTCGCCTTCCACTGCTGGAACGCGGCGTCGCGGCAGGCGCTGCTGCGGGAGGAGCTGGCCGAGCTGCAGAGCCAGGCCCAGCGCACCGAGGTGGCGCGGGGCCGCCTGGAGCGGCGCAACTCGGACCTGCTGGGCAAGGTGGACTCGCACAGGAAGCAGCTGGAGCAGAAGGAGGCGGACTACAGCCACCTGAGCAGCCAGCTGCAGGCCAGGGACGGCCAGGTGAAGAGGTGCGAGGACGGCAAGGTAAGGGCAGGGGGCGGCTCAGCCCGCGGCGCTGTCAGTCCCCGCCTGCCCGTGGTGTCCCCGCAGCCTCTGCAGCCCCGGAGTCCGTCAAGGCCCCGAGGCTCAGGTTTGGTGCTGCTGGGACAACTGCAGCGCTCTCTGTGTGCTGAAAACGTCCCCAAAAGGAGCTGAAGATGTCCAGTGTGTGTCTGTGAACAATGACATTCCCGAGGGATCGCTCGTTTCTAGACGGCTGTTTCAAATTTACTTATTGTTTTTTAGTTTTCTGTCTCTGCTGAGAGTGTTTGATCTTTTATGATCATTCAAGAAACCAGACGCGGCCGTGAAACTACAGTTTCAAAGGAAATGAAACCAGTGTGGTGTTCAGCAGCACCCTGAGCTTGCCTCTCGGAATGCCTGGTACAGAACACTCTGATTTTTATGCTGCCAGCGTGTACTTGAGGGAAAAAAAAAAAGCCAAACAACCCTGCTGCTGACTAACGTGTCATTTTCCTTGGCATGGAGAAGCCAAGCTCATTGAAAATTCAGCTGGCCCTTTCAATGGGGCTGGCCTGGGGATTTCTTTTGTTGTGGAAGATGAGTGAATGCCTCAACTTTCACTGTTCTGATTTCATAACCGTCCTGAAGTGGGAAGCTCACAGGGCTCAGCACACAAGTCCTGCTCAGGGGGTGTGTGGGGTGTATTTGCATGCAGGTCATTACTCTGCTCGTTGAACACTGTTCTCACAGTGGGATTTATGGAAACGACACACTCTCCAGGGTTATTGCTGGCTAGATTTGTTTTTCTGGCCCTTTCTTATTGCACATTGGGTGAGCAGCCTCAGAAAATGCATTTAGTTGTCACAGAAGAAGCCAAATCCATGTCACATTCCAGAGTTAGACTCCCTCAAACTGATTACATTTGTATTAATGTTTCTTACTGAATGATTAAAATGAAGCCCTTTCTGTGTTCAGCAAACATACTTTTAATTTTTCTCTTTCCTTAGATTGCAATAAAAAGTCCTGTTGGATGTGACATGGACTCCATGATCTTAAAGGTGTTTTCCAGCCTCAGTGATTCAGTGATTCTAAAGCAGTTGGGGTTTAGCCAAGACACTTCCCCTTCTGTCTGCAAAAGGGCAGCCAGCTTGTTTGGTGTGTTAGTGTGGCTGCCTGCGGGTGTAAAAGTGCCCTGGCAGGATCCAGGTAAGCTGTCAGGCACAGCTCAGGGAGGATTTCTGCCTGGAAGGGGTGGTCAGGCCCAGTGCCCATCCCTGCAGGTGTCCAGGGAAGGTGTGGATGTGGCACTGAGTGCTCTGGGCAGTGACAAGGTGGAGATCTGGCACAAGTTGGGGTCAGTGGTCTGGGAGGGCTTTTCCAGCCTCAGGGATTCTGGGATCAGTTGCTGGGTTGCATGACAAGGGGTGCTTTCAATGCAAGGAATTGGTATTGTTTGGAGACCTGTGATGTGTTCCTGGAGGACACTGGGGGAGCAGAGCTTTGGACTCTCTGAGTGTGACACTGCACAGGGCAGAGCCAGAGGGCAGCAAGGGAAACCCACCCAGTAAACCTCCCAAATTAAATTTAGTGCCTGCAGTGTGTGCTGTGGGTCTTCCTCCTTTGTTCCAGAAGCTGCCTGTTAAGGCTGTGTGAGCTCACAGCTTTTGAACATCCTCTCCCTTGTCTTCAATATGTTCAGAGTGCCCTGAGAGGCCAGAAGAGCAGGATTTTATCAAAAACCAGTCGCTGGCCTTTCTCCCTCCCATGTAAGCTACTGTCTTTTCTCAGTGGCAACAATGTTTATTATTTTTCTAAAACCCTTTAAGTGACTTTATTTAAGGACTGTTACTTGCCTGAAAGTAAAGAATTAAGCTTTATTTTAGAGAATGAAAGTCTGTCACAAGGAAACAGTAGTTGATATAAAGTCTGTGACCAGAAAAAGCATGAATGATAACCTTTTTCATCTCAAAATAGAATCTGGCAAGTCTGTCTGACCAAACTGCTCATTACCTGTGATCTTAGTCCATTTGTGAAATGCAAGAGCTGAAATAAAACCCCAACATTGGTATCAAGTGATCACAACAAATCCAGGCTCATTTTAAGGAAAACTCAATTGAAGATTCTCAGTGCCAGTTCTGCTTTGTGCTCCTTTGTCCTCAGCTGAGGTTCGTTGCCTTGTGGTCACATAAATCAAGTGCCTTTCCCAGTGCTGAGGCAACTCCAGTTTCTGCAGCAGCTTCCTCTTGGCTCAGGGATTTCTGGAGTCAAGGCCAAACCCGTGGCTCCCCCCTCTGTCCCCTGCCTGTCACACTGCACCAGGGTGTTGTTTGCTCTTGGGAGCAAATATGGGCCTGTGACTCAGTGTCTGGTGTTTACAAAGAACCAGAGCAAGCATGAATTCTTGGGAATTCCTGTGCTGAGCTCCCTAGGGTGTGTTGGGCCTGTCCTTTGGAGTGCCCTGGGAGAGGCAGGCAGGGGTGATGCCTGCCCTGGAGTTTGGGCAGGTGCTGCATGCACAGGTAGCACCAGCTTGCTGAGTGTTCCTTGGGGTTTTTGCACCATGCTGTTGGGTTTTGGGGCTTTTCCCCAAAAAGGGGAACACGCCTGGGCCTTGCACACCCGTTTGCAGCAGCCCAGTGGAACGTGTGACTGGCAGAGTCCCTGGAGGAGAGGTTCCAGGTGCCCAGTGTGCAGGGGGCACCTCATTCCATCCCTGCTGCTGCCATCCTGCCCTGCCCTCACCTGTGCCCAGAAATGCTTGGGATCAGCTGCTCAGTCAAACATCCCCAGCAGCAGCTGGGGCTGTTCCTTGTTGCCAAAACTTGGTAAGGCCCCAGTTTGCAAAGCTGTAGCCTGGCAGCAGCAGTGTGGAGTTGTTACATGGCAAGAGTCACAACTTAGACAGTGCTGGAGGGCTGCCACATGACCGTGCATAGGATTTCTGGAGGTTTTTTCCTCACTGGGCTACAGAGGGTTTATTTTCTCCATCCCAAGTGCTTGGGAAGGCCCTGAGGAGCCCCTGACAGCTCAGCAATACAAACAGCTCCAGACCAAAGGAGGATGGGGCCCAAGAAGAGCTGGGCCTGTGCCATGGCTCCTGGATTGTGGGTTTTGCATGTGTAGGTGGAACAGATCCCATGAATCATAAAAAAGCTTCCTCCTTTTCCATCCTTCATATGAGGGACGTTTGCTGTCAGCTGAGCTGGTTTGGATATAAATTCTGTCACTTTTCTCTGAAACTCAACATCACCAAAAGGAAAGATTGTGTGATAAAAGTGCTGCAGATTCCCCTGCAGCTCCTGCTCACAGACAGCAGCCCTGCCCCAGCCAGGCACAGGTTATGGGATAAGCAGGAGCCAGGAGGAAGGGTTTGTGTGAGGAATTCTCATAGGTGAGGATCTGAAAACAGACCCCTACTTCCCAGGATCTCCTTAGTTCATAGATTTATTGGGTTCTGGGAAACAACTGCATTAGAGTGGAAGACAGGAAAATGTGATTATTGCCTGTAGTTTTGCAAAGGAGGGGAGGTACTTGTTCATTAACAGCAATTCACTGGGTGTACCTGCTCCCCTGTCCAGGGTGGTTGGAGGAGGTGCTGGCACAGTGGGTGCCCAGTGGATGGAGAGGCTTGGTGGTGACCTGTGTGTCCCCTTCCCTGGGTGTCCCCTTCCCCGTGTGTCCCCACTGCAGGGCCAGTTGTGCTTTTGGAGTGAAGCTCTGCCAGTCCTGCCCAGGCTGGCACTCATGGGCTGTTGCTTTGTGCATCCTGCCAGGGGGCCTTGAATGCCTCCCTGGGCAGAGCACAAGGCCAAGGTGGCTCTGAAGTGCCAGGAGGCTCCTTGAGTGTCCCTGTGGGGAGTAATTTTGTCCCTCCTTCAGAGCACCGTGGTCAGAGGGCTCAGATTACCTAAAGATCATGTTCCTGGTGGAATTAATAAATGCTGACAGATTAACTGTGGAGCTGGACTTTTCAGTTATGTTCCAGGGTTTGGAGGAAATATGTTCAAGGCCATTTTGTTTGTTTTACAGGTTTTTCTGCTCTGTCCCTAATTTTCCAGTTCTGTTTGTTTTTTGGGGAAAGCCTTGTGATTGGTGCTGTGTCCTGTCATAGATGGGGGCTGTGGTGGTGCCTCTGCAGGCCCTAGAACTGTCCTGGCTTTTGTTTTGGGCGTGGGTCAGGACTCACCTGCACTCTGTGTGCCCTGCTCCAGGGGTGAGCCAGGGGCCTGCAGTGCCCTGCTGGCAGGGACAGCCAGGGCCTGCAGGCTGGCACGAAAACCCTGCTGCCCAAGGAGCCTCTGCTGTGTGCCAGAGCTGTGTGTGTGCTGCAGGAAAGCACCATCTCTGCAGTTCCTGCATGGCAGGAGTGCCAGGTCATACCCACACGGGACAAACGGATCAGCCTGCTCTGAGGGCCTCCTGTAACAGCCAAACCACCATGGGAATGCATCTAAAGAATGAACCATTTGATAAAAGGGAAGGCACAGGTGTGGGGAGGAAGTCCTAAAGGCAGGGCAGGTGTGCTGGGGGGTTTTTTGGCAGGAAACAGAGGAGACTGACACAGACACTTCAGGGACTGTGGGGGGACTGAAACAGCCCCTGTGTCCAGCTGTGTTCAGCTGTGTCCAGCTGTGTCCAGCTGTGTCCCCGTGCATGCCCAGCATGTCCTGGCTGGGTGGCTGTGCTGGCACTGCAGGGTGCTGTTCCCAGAGGTGATGCTGACCTTGTCACCCAGCCCTGCTCAGCACCTTCCTGCAGTTAAACTGCAACAAAAACAACCACAGCACCCGAGATGCCTGAGGGCAGGAGGGGATTTTTACCCCCTGTCTCAGAATATTCCACACATGAATCTTTCTCTTTGTTCCTGCTGATTTTTGTCTGTATGTAATGACGAAACAAAGCATCTTTGCTTCAGGACTTTGTGTACATGCATTACTTACTTATGGTAACTATTTTTTTCCTTACTAAAAATGACAAATTAAAAGCTGTTGTAGTTTACTGGTGTGAGATTCCGTCTCAAAATGAAATGTGTGTTAGGATGTTAGATAGCAACACATAAAAGATCTATTTAAATATAACAATTCTATTATATCATATACTTTTGCTGTTGATGCTGTGCTTTGACATTGGCTCTTTACTGTCCCTCTTGCAGTATCAGGATGCAGCATGTTTATTTTAGTCCAGACAATCTACTTTTCTTGATATAAATATGTTCTGGAATTAAAATTTAAGCCTTTGTTAGCAAAGCCTGAGCACAGTGTTTGGTTTGGTGATGTCACTTACAATTGCTAAATACACATTTCTTAGATTTACAGGAACTTTGTGCAGGTCACTCCCATAACCCTGTCCATACATTGGCTTTACCAACAGACACACCTGAGTCTTCACACCCAAACCTTCCCCAAGCTGCTGGTCACCTGTATTTATCCAGCCTTTTCTTCCTTGCAGGTGAAGCTGCAGAACAACATCTCGTATCAGATGGCAGACATCCATCGGCTGAAGGGTGAGGGATTCATGGCCAGACTCATTTGGCAGGCCCAAACTGTGCATTTTAACTGTGCAGGTGCTGCAGAATGCAGTTTAAATGAAGGGTTTGGTGATGCTGGGACATGTCATCATGTGAAATCTCGTTGTGTTTGTTACCTGGTGTGGGTGAGTGCAGAGCTGGCTCTCACTTTGCTGCAGAAAGGATGTGTGTTCTGGCACTGCTGAGTTACAAGAGACAAGAATCATTTTCATGGCCAAATACACAGCTTAGTAGAGTTGGATCAGAACCACTGTGATGGTTATGCTGGGTTAGAAAAGGCCCAGGACACATCTCTGAAGAGCTGTACAGACATGATTGTAATGCCTGTGGTGTTGCTGTATTCAGAGTACTTCAGAGTGAGCCAGAATGTGATCAGAGGTGAACATGCCTGCACACAGCACACATGGGTTCTGCCTGTATCCCTGTAGCTGCAGCTTAAAATACTAGAGAGCTTCATTATTCATAGCCTGAGGAGCAGGAGGACTTCAAGGGCAGTTGTGAAGACAGGAAATCTGTTCTGGCTTTGTGGACAGTGGGAAGGTGCCTCCTTTTGCACACTCACTGCAGACAAACAGAGCTTGAGCATCCTGCCTGGAGTAACCTGGCAGCACTTCCTTGTTACCCAGAGGGACAGAGCTGTTCAGGGAATTGTGGAGATTCCCAACAGATAGGTGAAACAGCATTGTGCAAGGTTTCTGAGTGCAAAGGTGCAGAAACATGCTGGGAGATTGGCACAGGATCAGAAGAATTTGTCTCTAATTCGTGCTGCCATCTGGCATACATGAGTAGAGTGGCATCTTCTTCAAATTGGTTTACAAATCTTTAAAGTATGCCTAGACATGAAACTCGAGCAGTTTCTCACTTCCTTAGCAGTACTGGAAGCTGTATCTGCCATGGGGCATTTTTCTTATCTCTCTGTATTCCCGGTGGTTTTGCTTTGTGGCCCAGAACAACTGGCGGAGTTACGGCAGGAGTTCATCCGCCAGGAGGATCAGCTGCACGAGTACAAGAAGAACAACACATACCTGACCAGGAGGCTGGAATATGACAGGTATGGCCTCAGGAGGGTTGGTGGCTGCAGGTTGGTGTGGGTGAGGGGGACCTGTATTGACTAAAAAGTGCTAATTAATCTCGTGTCTGCTAATTGAGTGTGCTCACTTGGCGATGCACCCGAGCTCACTGTTTGACTTTCATGTTCTTTGTGGTGTTGTAGTCCTTCCCCCAACGTGAGATAGGAGCTGAGGAAAATCTTGGCTTAGTGGAATTGTTCTGCATTTTTAAGTCAATGTATTTTTTATAACATGGAGATTTAGTTCACTAACACCTGAGGGAGTCTAAAGGACACAGTCCTGTGTCAGCAGCGTTGTTAACTGCTGCCTTTCTAGCAGTGCAGTTTCATTTGTTTCAGCTGAAGCTGAAAGCACCTTGTGTAGATTGAAATTTTAAGTCGACTTCAGCCCTTTAAGGTGATGATAGAGAAGCAGGGGGAACAAACACTCCTGCAGCTTTGAGGAGTGAGGAAGGCTTAACTCTTGAGGAAGTGTTTGAAACTTTTACACAAGTGCAGTGTTTCTGTGCTGTGCTGAGCGTTTGTGGGACATGGGAGTTTTGGTGACTGGACTGATGTCGTGGCCTGCTGAGGAGGTTGGGCACTGGAATACACTGGCTGTGTATTCAGATTGTGTTATTTGAGTTGGGAGCAGTAACTGATAGTGGCACTCGTGCACCTTCTCTGTTGACAGCCAGGAGAGACACGTTGCTTTCCCGGTGGTATTAATATTTGCAGACAGATTAACTGTGGTGCTTGACCTTTTGGTTGCATTCCAGCTTCTGGAGGAAGTATATTCAAGGCCATTTTCTTAATTTTACTGGTTTTTTGGTTCTGTGCCTAATTTTTTTCCAGCTCTGCTTTCTTACTGTATTCAGTCCATTCCCACCCCATATACATGCCAGGACCAGGCTTCTTGAACAGACTATTCTAGTTATATCTCAGCTTTGGCTTTTTGTGCCACTTCATATTTTTCCCCTTATTTTATTTGTGGGAGAGCAGATCCAACAAATGAAGTGTAACTAATGGTGTGTTTCTCCTCAAGCCTGCAGTGTGGGCAGCAGATCAAGGAAATGAGACTGCAGCATGAAGAGAATATCAAGAAATTAATGGACCAATTTGCACGGGAACAAAAGGTAATGCCAAGAAGGTTTGTGTTGAATGAGAAGAGCCCAAAGCCTGCTGTTTGCCTCAGAGATGTGGAGGCCTGGGGCATTTCTTCCCTAACTTTGTGTTCAGTTTCCCCCTGAGCAGCCCTAAGTTGGGGCTGGTGTAAGAGATCTGCCTGCTGTCTCACCCAGTGGGCTGAGCTGGGAGCTGAGGCCAAGCTCCTTGCTGTGCTCCAGCTTTCCTCCATGGTGTCCCTGCTGAGGGTTTCAGTTGTTGCCTGTAAGGTGGATAAGGCTGTTCAGCCCTCCAGGGCAGGGTCTGTGTTCTCACAGCCTTACCCAGGTTATTGCAGAGGGAGCCTGAGCCCTGCCAGGCCTCGAGGTGCTAATGTGATGCAAATTGTGATGGTACTGGAATGCTATCAAGGGTGTGATTACATCAGACAGGCTGCTGGTAGAATTTGGGCCTCTTTCCTGCAAACAGATGCTTCACATTTTGTTTCCTTACTTCATCTATAAACATCTCAAATAATAGGGCAGACTGAGAGCGAGTTTGTCACATCTTCTCTTGCAGTCTGGAACTGTTTCAAGGCTCTGACCTGAGGCTTGAGGCTGATGTCACCTTAACCTGGTTTTGTTGTGCTTAACCTATGCATGGCAGTAGAAATGTCCTGCAGCTGTGCTGTGTTCAACATTTTCTGTCCAGTTGTGTTTCCAGATCCCCAGGGTCCAGCTTTGTGCATAGAGTGCTCTGCACTTCACTTTGATCATTGCATTCATAAATGCACTTTTGCTTGCCCAACATAATCTTGAATTTGGGGATGTTTATTTTGTAATTTCCAGGGAAGTGTTTAATGTTGTCTCCTTATTTGTTCTAACAGGCCACACAAAAAATTCAGTCTAGTAAAGACACTGCAGTCAGCCCCAGCAATGGTGACCAGGCACTACCTGAGACTGTTCCAGAGGTGGAAGATAAAGACACAGTGAAGAATGAGGAGCCTTCAGAACATGTTGCAAATGGCAAAGGTATTTCCTTTTTCAGGCATTTGTGATAGAGAATGGGCCAGTTGTGTTGCATCCTTTGCCATCCTCCAGGCTGTGCATTTCTCTGAAGCAGAAGAAGGAATTGTTTGGCTCAGCTACATTGATTAGCTGCAGTGATTGTTCTAAGTTAGAGCCTCCCCCAAGAGGGAAATTCACAGTTCAGACTGCAGGGTTAGTAAGGCAGAATATCCTTTTCTTGTCTTGCAGAGAAGATCAAACCAGGAGGAGATGCAGGCATGCCTGAAATAGAAGATAATGACCCTGCTAAAGCTGAAGATACTCCCACTGGTTAGGAGAAATACTCTTCATTCTTTCACACTTGGGTCTTGGTGATGTAGCTGTTGTGTGTGAACACCATGTGGTTCACAGTGAGTGCAGACTTTTAAGATCTCTCTGTGGTAATAAAATTCAAGTGGGGTGTAAAATCAGATAGTTTCCAGTGTGCCTTAGAGGTTTGAATTCTCAAAACGGAATGTTTTGGATAATGCTCCTCCTTAGCTTTTATATTTTCATTAAGGAAATTATAAAAAAATAGAAGTTTGCAGGGTTGTTAGAGCAAGACCAGGTAAACACTGTGTTTGTTTCATGCTAATGCTTTTGTCCCTATGTTCTGTTTTAGCTTTAAAGAAGCCACTTATTTCAGCTCCTAAAAGTGAAGGTCATCAGTCTGTTATCAATCTTCCAACTGAGCAGCCCCATGCTCCAAACCTGGCACCAGGTAAAGTTCCTGTTAGCAGCTGACAAGGTAATATGTTGGTTACAAGAAGAAAACCAAGGATAAATTTCTGCAGGATGCAAGGCTGTGTTTTTACCTGGCTGAGGCACTTGGGCTGCTGTTGTATGATCTCTTCTTGTACCCTCCACACCAATAACTTCTGAGCCACCACTCACAGCTAAATTTGAGTTAGAAGTTTTGAAGAGAAGTGCTTCAAGATTGCTCCAGTGGACAGAGTAATTGAAATGAGTGTTCCTCCTTAGAGTACTAATTAGGGCTGCTTGTTGATCTCTTGGTAGCCACAGTCAGATGTCCTGAGTGTCACTTGAGGGTGACTTGGGGAAGATTCAGGACTTGGGAACTGAAAGTCCTGCAGTGAAAGGGTTTGGAGGAATTGCAGCTAGAAGGGAGACAAACCCAAAGAAAATCAACTCTGTGCTTGCAGATCAAGTCCCTTGAAGGTCAGAGAATATCAGGCTGTGCTGCACTGCAGGTGGCTTGTTCCAGTGCTGTCCTGCTGGAATTCTGAGTGTAAGCTCCCATTTTCACGTTGCAGGTCTGCCCAGTGACAGTGATGGGAACGCCGACGTTGCCAGGCAGATCCCTCCAAATTCTCTTCAGCACCTGAACTTTGAAGAAAATGTGGAAACCCAGAAAGACCAGAAAATGGAGCCAGACCAGATGAAAATCCCAAAGAGCCGAGTCAGTGACTTGCAGAAGATTAAGCAAAGTGAGTTGGCCAATATCACACACTTCAATATGTTAAAAAAATCCCTTCATTTTTTACCTGTGTAAGTGCCTGTCTGGAAAATAGGGACCATTGCAGAGGGTGGCTTTGGAGAGGGAGCCTGAGAAGGAATATAATGTGTTCCTGGGTAAAAGATAGGCTTTAATGTGTTATTTTTCACATGTACATTCAGTTCTTTTTAAAAATTATTTCCTTATTGGAATTTAAGATGTTTGTGGAAATTACTGCACAGGTAGATTGGTTAAGTCAGGATGCTGAGTTACTCACTTTATTACTTGACTTCAATACACTTTTTGGACAGTATTGTCAGAATTCAGCCAAAACTGAGAAGACTTTGGTTGTTTTAATATCACTCATGGATCCTTGTGATGGAGCAGGGACAAGTGTATTACAAATTGTCACAGAACCTGGGCAGGCCTGGCTCCCACTCTGTGTATCCTGAGGTGTGCAAGGCTCAGTACTTTATCAGAGCAGCTTCTGGAAGAAACTTGTGGAGTGAGGAAGCTTCTCATTCCATTTGTTGGGTTTGGTAGTGGATTGTGTCTCTTTCCTGGCCACAGATTAAATGATGGGGGGTGGCTGTGTAGGCAGGAGCTGGGAAGGGAATGTGTCCTTTGTAGGCTGTGCGGGGGCACCTGAGAGTCAGCAGTTGTGCCCACTCAGTCTCTTCTCCTTGCTCTCTTGTATTTGGAGTAACTCTGAAGGTTTTAATGGTGCAATGAGGGAGAGTCTTTATCACAAGAGGAAATAGCTGATCCAGGTTTGTACAAGGTTCTGTCCTGGTGGTCAGTGGCTGTTCAGAAAGGTCCATTGGTGACAAACTCACCCCTGGGGTGGAGGAGCCCAGCTCTGGCACAGCTCTGCAGCTCCCACCATGGGTTTTGGTGACTGAGAGCTTTGGAGCAGAGGGTGCAGGGTGGGACTGTTCAGCCTGGAGGAGAGAATAGGCTGGTGAGACCTTGGAGTGCCTAAAGGGGCTCCAGGAGAGCTGGAGAGGAACCTGAGATAAGGGCTGGAGGGACAGGACACAGGGAATGGCTTCCCACTGCCAGAGGGCAGAGGTGGATGGGATTTTGGGCTGGAATTGTTCCCTGGGAGGGTGGGCAGGCCCTGGCACAGGGTGCCCAGAGCAGCTGTGGCTGCCCCTGGATCCCTGGCAGTGCCCAGGGCCAGGCGGGGAGCAGCCTGGGGACAGTGGGAGGGGTCCCTGCCCTGGCAGGGGTGGGGCAGGATGGGCTCACCAGCCTGACTGTGCTCCCTAAGCTCAGTCTGGAGCCTTTGTGTGCCTGCTGCATTTCCTGGGATCTCCTCATCAACTTTAACCTTTCCTTCTGCCAGCTGCAGTTCTCTCAGTGCTTGTTTGTCACAGTATCCTGGCTGTCCACAGGCTGCTGTTGCTGGAAGCTGGGTGGTGCCCTTGTCTTGATGGCTCAGTTTGGGTTGAACATGTGCAAATCCCACTGTCCTACCTGGCTGTTGTATATAATGCAGGATCAAAAATACCAGCAGGGTCACTCAATTAGACACGAGCAGGCAATGAATAATGTATGGCTCTTTGGATTTCTAAACAGATCATGGGGTTTTTATCTTGCTTGTTGGATGAAAATACCTGAAACTGGTGTTCCTGTATGTTTGGGCTGTGCTAGGTGTGATTCTGCTGCTTTCCCCCATACAGAGGAGCAGGATGGGACTGCTTCTGTCCTGGCTTTTATATACACGTTGTTTTTGGGAATAATGTCACTATTACATCTGTCCATTTTTAATCCTGATGTTGAAATCAGTCTCCAGTTTTACTTCTCCATTAGTTGCTTGTGCTGGGAATCATCACCTGCCCTGGCAGCCTTGGTGCCCAGTGTGTAAGAATTGTATCACACTGTAATCCCATTTTTTTTCCATTTATACACAATCTTCCAGGCCAGTGACCTCTGCAGACTCAGAGCTGCTTCCCTCAAGCACTGGGCTGGAAGAGATCTCTGTGTATCCCATTAAACACCAGCTCTGAGCTGACATCACACCAGTAATCTCTCACTGTGTCCCTGGGTGATTGTCTGCTCATTCCCTATTTCCAGCTAATTCCTGTTTCCCTTGTGCATTGTTTCAGGATCTGAAACCATTCTTAATTTTTTGTTGGGAGATGAACATACTGGATTTGGGACATTCTGAGAAGGGTTAAAGCTCTCTAGGAAAGCAGAGTGCAGAGGCAGCTGGGTGAGTTTCCCAGCTGAGTGCTGAGGGCAGGCCTGTGCTGGGCTCCCTCTGCACCCCCTGTGGGCACTGCTGGCCACCAGGGCAGCCTTGGGTGGCTGGAGGTCCAAAATGCCAGGAAATGCTCAGGACAAGTGGATACTGACCCTGCCAGTGAGTGCTCTTGTGCTTTTTGAGGAGTCTGGTGCTGGTGGGCAATCCAAGGTGGAGCTGTTTGCGTGCTCACTCCAGCCCTTGCCCGTGGAGAGAGGAGTGTGGGACAGTCAGGTGTCACAAGGTGACACAGAGGTGTCACCTGCACAGAGGTGTCACCTGCACACAGGTGCTCCACCAGCCTCGTTCAGCCCCTCCCCAGCCCTCTCCCTTCTCCCCCCTTTCTCCCCAGCTGGATCTGCCACAGACCCCGACTGCCTCCCCCTGTGCTCTGCTCTCATGTAGGATCTCCCTGTTCCTTTCCTCTCTGCTGCTGACTCACTCCTTTCCTACTCCACAGGCCGGTTCTTTGATGAGAATGAATCCCCTGTGGACCCACAGCAGGGTTCTAAACTGGCAGATTATAATGGGGATGATGGGAACGTGGGTGAGTATGAGGCAGACAAACAGGCCGAGCTGGCTTACAATGAGGAAGAGGATGGTGATGGTGGAGAAGAAGACGTCCAAGGTGAGCTTGGGCCTTACCTCCATCCCATTGTGATAAATCCATGCTGAGTTACTTGTTGAATTTGTGTAAAGCCTCTCTGCTTTAGCTGATCACAAATTGCTCAGACAGAACAAACCAGCTTGAAATTTGGTCTCACTCTCTGTGGGACAGTAACAATGCCTTGAGTGAGAGGGTTTGGCACTTTACTGCAGTTGTCCATAGTTCCTGCGAGGAAAAGCAAGACTCTAAATTCCAGACGTGGTTTTACCCAAACCTCCAGCTCTGGCCCTGGCTGGGAGGGCTTTGGGCCTTGGCTTTCCTAAATTGTCAAGCAGAGGAATGAAGTGGTTCCACTGCTGGTCTTGTCACACCTGCCTGGAGCTGGCGTGAGCGAGGCCTCAGGGGGTGATTCCAGGTGTCACTTTTGTGCATTATACACAGATTCAACAGGCTTGTGGTGTTCTGCTAACCCACCTTGGGGCTCCTGATCCAGTGCTGCCTAACACCTGTGTGTGCATGGCCATTCCCTGTCCTGCATGCAGCTCCTGCATCGCCTCCCTCGCTTGCCTCTGCCTGCCTTGTCTGCCTTTTCCATCCAGCTCTTGGGGGATATCTGTGACAGGCCTGCCTGTCTGTAGGGCAAGTGTGTTGGGTAAACAGAGAGAGTAATTCCAGTTAAATGGAAGTGTCAGATAAAGAGGGGGGAAAAATAGGGAATGGGACAAAAATCCTACAGCCCCCTGGTTCTGACCCACATAAGTTATATAAGTTTTTAGCTGGAGGTTTTTCAGGCACCATATTTAATTGGCATCTAAGCAAAATGAATGGGCAAAGGCAGTAAAAAGCAGCTGACTGTGTGAGCATGCAGCTCAGTGCAGTGTCAGCAGGCTGGGCTGGGCTGGCAGTTTGAACTCGTGCACAAGTGAAAGAATAGGATGGACCAGAACCTGTGGTGGTTAATTAACTTACTAATGAACTGCAGTGCCTGCTGCTCCAGCTGCAGCCTGCTCTGTGCCCCCTGTGCTCAGAACTTGCAGGGGGCTTGTGTGTCACGCCTGGCCCTCTGGTGGGTGGGCCCTGGGCTGGCAGGTGCACAGAGGCACGGGGGGATGCAGAGCAGCCTGGCCCTGGGGCAAGTGTCCCTTCCCATGGCACTTTTCTGTCTATGCTGGGGCCACGGCCCCAGTGAAGCTGGGCTGTCCTGGGCAGGGAGTGCAGGGACCCTGAGCCCTGCCAGTGCTGGCAGTCCTGTGGCTGGGGGTTTCAGAGTTCAGTCCCATTGCCCTGAGTCAGCAGAGGGTCCTGCCCAGCTCCTCACTGCAGCAGTTCCTTACCTGGGCTTCAGGATGCAGCTCTGGAAGTTGTAACTGCAGCTGAGCCTGTGCTGGCTGGTGCCACCCTGTGTGCTCTGGACAGCCCTTGCTGTGAAGAAACGTTCCCAATATCCAGCCTGACCCTGCCCTGGCACAGCTTGAGGCCCTTTCCTCTTGTCCTGTCCCTCGTTCCCTGGGAGCAGAGCCCGACTGTGGGTGGCTGCCCCCCGGTGCAGGGATGCAGCCCCTGTCCCTGTCCCTGGCCCACACAGCTCTCCTTGTCCCTCAGGGCTCTGTGCTGCTCCCTGCCCGTGGGGGCCTTCACAGGGAGCTGATGGCTCTGGCAGCAGGGGCCATGAACAGCTGCAGTGACATGGGCAGCATCCCCCAGTGCCATTGGGGAAGGGTGGGCAGGATACAGCCCCAGGTGGTGGGAAAATGTCAAACCCCAGAGACTGGGCTTGTGTCACTTGTAGTGTGAGTTGTGGTTGAAAAAACAGAGCTCTGACTGCCAGTGACCCCATCAAACCATTTCCCTTGCAGGTGGGGTCCCTGCTCTGGTGGCTTGGAATTTGAACTCAGGGAAGATCCTTTTCCTGGTGAACCCCTCTTTGTGTAGGGAGACTGCATTAAGAGCTGGTAGTTAAGGTTAAAGGGTGACTTCTGGAAGCTTCTTCTGAAGCAGAGTGTGTTACTACCTCAAACCACAAGCTCCATTCTATTGTTCCTTAATAGCTTCTTGTGTTGGCCTGAGCTGTGATTTGAGTGTGGCCAGTGGAGCTTCCAGGGGCAATATTCCAGTGGCTGCTTCAGGCTTCATGCTGATTTGTCTGCAGGGCAGGAGAGGGCACAATGGGGGGGTTGAAGGGAAGGTGGTTATAATTGTTTAGGGAGGGGGAAAAAAGGAACGAGGATTCCTGCCTGAAATCTGTCAGGGAAACATCAGCCAGCTCTGCATCAGGCTGAACAAAGCCTGTGGCATGTGCTACAAAGCCACTGGATTGCACGTGGTTTCTCTTGTCTCTAGGAATGTGCAGGCTTAGATAGAAATTCTCCAGGGGAAATTCCCAGTTTGGGGGATGTTCCTTGGGGCAGGGCAGCACCCAGCCTGGTTCCTTCCTTGCTGAAGGGCAAGGGGATGTTTGAAGGTGGCAGCTTCTAAAATGTCTGTTAGTGGTGGCTGGGTGGTGGAGGGGGAGTAACTCCGGGGTGTCCAGGTGCCGTGGTGACACTGTCACAGAACAAAGGTGTGTCATGGAGCCTTGTGCTGCTGGAGCAGCCCCTCAGGCCCTGCCTGGCTCCCGGGGTGCCGGGTGTGAAGGTGTGGAGAGCTCCAGGCAGCTTCGGTGTTAGGGAGGGCAGCTCAGCTTGGATTTCCTTGGCTGTGAACAAGAGTCTTTGCTGATATAAAGGAATAGCTCTGAGGTGCAGGACAAGCTTGTTAGCTGGGACAAATGGAAGTTTTGGGGTTTTTCACTTTTTGAGAGAAAGAGGCCCTTGGTATGGAAGGGTCCCAGTGGCTGCCCTGGGCTTGTCCCTGAAGTCCCCACCGTCTGTGAAGCTTTATGGTGTCAGCTCTGGGCACGGCACTTTGAGGGGGAGCTGGGCTTTGGTGGGGCAGTTTGAAAGCCTGCTAGGCAGTGTCAGAGCCCAGCAGCTGGTGTGACAGTGTCTGAAGTCAGGCAGTCTGTGAGGTGGGGCTGCCCTGCAGGCAGAGATCCCCCTGGAGTGCTGGCAGCCAGGCTGGACACATCCCGTCCCTGCTGACTCCATCCTCCACCAGCCCTGGCCAGCTCGGGGCCGTGCCCTTCAGCAGCATGTCCTGACAGCTGTACTTTGATATTTTTTCAGTGATCCACACCAGATCTGACCTGGGGACTTTGGTTGTAATCTAATTGCAATCTGTGATTGCAGATGATGAGGAGCGAGACCTGCAGAACGACCTGGGCGACTACAGCAAGTCCCGCCTCGGCGAGGGGGTCCTGTAGGCCCAGGAACCTCAGAGAGCTCAGCCCAGGAACTCGAGGTGCTGCAAAACTGGACCTGTCTTACTCCAGTGTTCCCTACTTCCAAGGAAGCTGAGGATCAAGTGCTGGGTGCCCAGCAGCAGGAGCAGAGGACCCGCCCTGTACATATGTACATATTTATACTGTTGCAGGTTGTATTAAACCCACATCTTTGCTGTTACATGGAGCTGGTTACTCAGCCTGGTCCTTACCTGTAATAATCTCTACACCTAAACCCAGTCTATAAACACAGGCTGAACTGTTTCTGCCACTTAGAACACTTGGAACCTGGAGAACTTGTACAGTTTGTACCTGATGTAACAAAGCCACTGTGGAAGCCATGTACAGCCAAGAACTCCTTTTCTACAGTCCCACCTGTTTGTACAGTGAGAATGCAACATCAGAGGGACTGGGAACTGAACAGTTCAATAACTGCTCCTTCCTCACTGCAACCCAGCACCACATCCCACTGAACTCCTGTACAGTGACCACATTTGTAGCTAGAGCTGGAAATCTGTAGTAGGACTTGAATAATTCGATACATCCCAAAAAAGTTGTGCAACTAATAGCTCGATTTAAAAGGTGATACAAGTAACCAGCAGCTTGTAGGAAATCTTTGTGTTAAAGAGGGTAAGTGTATCAGTGAGAGACACATCTCCAGCAGCTGTGTCAGCCCCGGGATGGAAGGACCAGCCCTTACCCAGGTAAACACGCTGCGGGTGCTGCTGTGCTGTCCCAGTGTCCATCCCAGCTCCAGGTAATTTCCAGTTGGATCCCTTGATCCTCAACTCCCACCACATCCTATGGTTTGGTTTTCTCCATCAGATCTGCAAGTCAGACCCTTTTCTGTACTCTGTGTTCAAGCACTTTCAGAATTGATGGAGATGATTCCATTGCTCTGCAGTGGTGGGAATGAAGGGAATTGTTCCCCCTGCCCCCCCAGGGCTCCTGTGGACACAGGTTGTAGGCCCTGATGAGGGATTGAACTCATCCCTGTGCTCTGGTGCTGGGCTGAAGTAATGGGTCAGGTTTGCTCCTTGCCAGCTCAGTGAACCTCTTAAATAAAGTTCAATGCTTGTACAATTATGTTATGGGTTCTTAAGACAGTTCATTACTACTTCAAGTGTCAATGGCAAAAAAAAATTCCCCCCAGTTTGTGCATTTAAAGAGTGGGACTCCAGCTCAGTGCTGTGTTCCAGGTGAGTGCCACATTCTCCAAAGTAGTGCAGCATCCCAGTGCACAGCTCGGGGACACCCCTGAAATGCTCCTTCTGAAATGTTGAGATGAAACCATTCTGTACTCACAGCTTCAGCTGCTTTTCCCTCCCCTGCCCATCAGCAGGACCCTCCCCCTTGTGCTCCTGTGCTGAAGGTGGGTTGCTCCATGCTCCTCCTTCTCTGCCTTTCTTTTTCTTTGCTTTCCATGTTTTCCCTTTTTTCCCCCTTTCCATCAGAGTGATTACTCTGTCTCACCCTCGTGTGGCCACATCTGGAGCACTGTGTTCAATTCTGGGCTCCACAGCTCAGCAAAGACAAGGGGCTGCTGGCGAGGGTCCAGGAGGGCACGAAGATGAGGAGGGGGCTGGAGCATCTCCAGGCAGGAGCTGTGGGTTCGTGGGCTCACAGCCACCCCTGCAGCCGGGCTGTGCAGCACCAGCCGGGCTCTGGGCACCGGGAATGACAAACCAGCTCGGGTTTGTTTGGAAAATGCTGCTCCCACATCCCTGTGCCGCTTGTGTGGAGCCCGTTCCCGTTGCCATGGCAGTGGCAGCACAGACAACGCCGCCAGATCTGGAGCAGCTGCTTCCCTGAGCACCCGGCGAGACTGGGGATCCAACCGGCTCTCACATCCCCGGCTCCAGGAGAAAGCCAACACAGCCCCTTCCCCACACGGCACCCGGGCAGCCCCGGCAGCACGGCCGGGGCGGGGCTGGGGCTCCGGTTATCGATCCACGGGATTCCAAACGAGGAGCAGGAGCTGAGCTTCCACTGCTGGGGGATGGCAGAAATGCAGGCACCCCCACCCCACAGCCAGAGAAACCACTCCAGTGACTCCAGCCAGTCCCAGCTGCCCAGTTTTGGAGGTTTCCAGCAAACAGACTCTGCCAAAGCTTTCCCAAAGTCACACGGATCCCAGGAAAACAAAGAAGCACTGCTGAACCCATTTTAATTTCAAAATGAGGAAAACCAAACTGATGGGCAGGACCTTGCCAAAAGGTCAAACCCAGTTCTGAGTGAAACAAAGCCCCACATTTTTCAGCATTTTAATAGCCACAAAGAGCTAAAGATATTTTGAAGAGACAAGAAACAAACAGACATGAGATAATGGTTTGTGGATTTTATTGAATGTTTCCATTTTCCATTTTCATATATGCAAACCCAGCAACAGTGGGAAATCCAAAGCCTGCAGGACAGAAGAGCTTGTGAGTGAGTGTTCTGCAGCAGTACACAGAGAAAGTACAAAAGGTTTCCTTCTCTATAAATGTCTTTACTGCCCCTGTTTACAGTTTGCACTCTGGACTGATCAATGCTGGTTCATGTGGTGGTTCTGGAGGTCCTGAGCTCTCAGCAGGACCCATTTCCCTGTACAAACACTGTACAAAAAATCTGTACAAAATCCCTGTACAAAAATCTCTGAAGAAATTCTCTATCTGAAAACTTCCTCCTTTATCTCTGTTGAGAATTTCCACGTGCCATGAATCTGTCAGCTGCAATCCCTGCCCCTGGAGATACACAGAGCTTTCAGTAAGCTGGCACCCAAGTGGGGAACTGCCAGCTGAAATAACCCAGGACCCTTCCTTGAGGAGACTGACCAAAATACTTGATAGATCAAAGTCTTGCTGTGATGAACTAGAAAATGTGAGATTAGGCACTTTATAAGGAGGAGCAGTGTCCTGCTGTTCCAGCTGGCTCCAGGACTGAGGAGAGCAGATTTCTGTAGTTTAAATAAAACAGGAAAACAAACCCACAAAACCATCCGGGGCCATCCCTCCCTATTTATGAGAGTGCAGTGGAATTTTCAAGGCAGCCAGAAACAGAGTAATGATATTCATGCCTGAACTTCTTTATGCCAATATAGAAACCACAATACTCCAGTTCCTCAACCTCTATGGAACCCCGTGTAGCCACCCTGGGATTACTGGGATGGGTGATCCACAGTTCAACTTCCCAAAGCTGGGGCTGACTTCTGGTGGCTGCACATTTCCATCCCTGCAGGAACAGCTCCTGGCACTCTGCAGTGCTGTGCCACATCCAACACAAGGGTCATTCCCGTGTGTTTGTGGGGACTGGGAGCAGATGAGTCCCTGCTGCTGTCAGCTGGGTGTCTGCAGCGAGGGCAGCCAGGCTGGGGCTGCTCCTGGACAGCCAGATTGGCTCCCAGACGCTGGGGATGGAGGAGCAGCACAGCCTGGGAGCTGCTTCTCTCAAATCTCTGGTCAGCTAGCCCAGATTCTGATTGCCTTCAGAAAGGCAAAAGAAAGGGCAAACACTGGAAATGGGCAATAGTAAGATAGAAACCCCAAGAAGACTCCTGAAATTGCTGGGAAGTGCCAGATGAAGTTAAGCTGGAATAAACCCCTCCCAGGCCTGAGCTGCAGATGCTGCAAGCAACTGCCCAAGACACTGAACCTGCCCCACATCAGCTCTGCACAACCAGGGAGCTGACTCTGGAGCATGCTGGTTTATGTGATGTACAAAGACAGAGCCAAGGGCTCTGCAAGGCTCAGGGGAAAGAGCTGAGAGGAAATCCTGAACCACGAGGAAGGGCCTTCAAGGAGCAGCCAGGATCCCGCTGCAGGAACGGGCAGTGCTCTGACAACTGCACATTTCCCCTTCAGCCTGTCTGTGAAGTGAGGCAAACACGCCCTCCAATGTGTCAGGAGCCCAAATCATCCCCTGCCGAGGGGAAGGCCACTGCTGCCAGCTCAGCCTTTGGCCCAGACACATTCTGGGCTCCGAGGGCTCCTGCAGGCACAGAGCTTCCACACTTCCCACCCGGAGCTGGAGCTGTGCTCCGTGGGGAGCAGGGGACAGCAGGGCCTTTGGACTTCTCCCTGCACAGCAACACCATCAGCAAGATGATTTTCCATATTCCCTTTCCTGCCAGTCCAGCCCCTTCTCCCTAATTCAGCACCAGGGAACTGGAGGAGAGCACAAGGCACTGTGAGAAACAAATTCTGATCTCCTGTTACACAGAAAAGGCCATCTCATTGCCACAGAGATCACTTTGAACCCTGAGTCACACGTTTAATCTCTTCTCAGAGTGTTTTTGGCCGTGCTGGTGCTCACACAAATACCTGCTTGCTTTGAATTTTGCTGGATCATCTCCTCTGGCAGCTCGTTTCATTTTAATTACATGGCTTGAGAGAGTATTTCCACCCACCATTTCCCAAAACTCCCACTTTCTAAGTATCAGTGAATGTCCTTTTGGGGTAGCAGTGTGAGACATCACACAGTCATCCTGCCATACAAGTTCCTCCTAAGGGACTGCCAAACCATCTTAATGAGGCTCTAACATGCCCAAACTAACCTTTTTCACAGCTGATCATTCACAAAATATTCACAAGAAATACCTGAATGCTCTAAAGGAATATGGTTCCCTGTTCTGAATGAGTTTTCACTGCCTTCCTATGGTAAAATCAGCTTTATAGTGTCTTCTGTTAAAGACAGACTAGTAGAGTCCTGTGACAGAATTCTAAAACAAATCTTGGCTTCACAGCAGCAGATGTTCTTCTCTTTAACAAGTCAATAAATATTTTAGGTGACTAGAGAGCTGGGAATTCTATAATCTGATCCACGTTCAAAAGCCAAGCAGGGAGTCAACAGGTACAAGGAAACACAACACCCGTGCAGGTTTCTTTACTGCTAAATTAGAGGATGCCAGATACTCCTGTGAAAACCTTCCATTCTCAAGGGCAATACCTTGAGATGTTATCCTGTCATAACACAGGTGAACCTGAGAACTGATTTCTGTTACAGAGACTGGCAAGTAGAAGTGATCAGCAAGAGAAAAATTAAGATATCCAAGATCAGTAGGATTGAAATGAGAAATGTAACCTCACTACATCCTCCTATACTGCAAGAGATGGCCAAGCTGCTTCTTCATTAAGCCCTTCAAACAGCAAAGCATGCAGCATCCTCAGCATTTCACACACAAAGAGGCTGGCTAGGAAAAAAAAAAAAAAAAAAAAAGAGAAAGCGGAAATAAAACTTCACACCAGACTCCACAGGCGACTTAAAACAGCAGCGGAAACCACAGGCCAGCAGTGGTGTCC
>VYXF01009283.1:524-11336 GCA_013397295.1 Polioptila caerulea | reverse complement strand
GGGACCCCCGCCGTCCGGAGCCGTTATTGGCATCGCCGGTCCCTGCTGGGAACGCGGCGGAAGGAATTAGCGTGCTGCATACCACATTGATTATCTGCCCGCTCGGTGTTACTGGAGAGCACTGTACGAGCCTGTTGCTCAATTTTATGGTACTTAAGAGCGCTCGAGAGGACAGGTCTGGCTGTTTCTGTGCGGCTGTTTGGGTGAGCTCGAGCCCAGGTCTGTCCCGGGCACTTCGTTCTCTCTGGTGACGGTCGTGATGCTTTTTCTGGTCCCAAGTCTGTTGTTTCTGGGAGGGATTTTCCATCGTCTTCCGGGTGCTTATGGAGCACTTGCAGAACTAATCTCGAGTTCGGCGTTATTGTCTTTGCCTTCTCGATATGTTTCCACTGTTAGAGGAGTCCGTGAAGAGGATCTCCAAGTGTAACTATTACTCTGTTGCCTTGGGCAAGTGGCAACCTCTTTTGCCGTTTCTCCGTGAGTGAAATGGGGATAATAATACCTTGGAGAGTTGTTACAAGAAGTAGTTAATGTTTGTAGAGGACTTAAAAGACCTAAGTGTTATTAATTAAGCCCCATGACACATTAAGGTAAGAGTTAGCGAGCCAGGTTTGCACATGGATGAACTGAGGCAGGAAGAGATTATGATTTAGCCAGAGTAACGTCCTGGATCTGTGACAATAGCAGAAAACAAGTTGTAACTACTTCATGCTGTAGGCACAAGGGAGCCGTTCCGGATAACAGATAGGATTCCAAGATTACTTGCCCCTCCCTCATCCCCCCCTCCCAATTTCAGGCTTTTCTACTTTAGGAGGTTCTGCCTGTGTGACTTCCAGTTGACTGGATAGCTCCAAGGACACTTATGGCTTGCCCACTTAAAAGTGTTTCAGCAGTTTTCATAACAAGATATATGTTCTAGGATGCAAGCCAAATCCCGACTTAAATTCCATGAAACATTCTCCTCTTTTCCCCTGAAAACATCGTGTGGAACTTAGTTTTGATCCTGTTCCAGTCAGCGCAGTGTGCACTAAGGCTGACATTCCTGTTTCATCAAAGTTCTTTATTAAAGGAAAATTCCCCTGTCAGTCTGCCCTGGAGATTGAATGGGACAGTTGGATCATTTTTCTGGGGATGTAAACATTCCACATGTGCTGGGACCATACGTGCATTTCATAGCTGAAAGGTGATTTTCATTTGTTGGTAACTCCCTTCCAGAGTGGTGATTCCCCAGCACAGGGATGTGACACTCTCGGAGGCTCAGTAGCATTAAGCAGTTAAAAAACCATTAAAAGTTGTCTGAATTCAGAAGGAAACTGAGTCTTCACCTTCCCAAGTTTTTCCATGCTGCTTTGGCTTTGCTTTGGTCTCTAATGCTAATGTGAGGTTGACACCAACAGAAGTTGTGTTTGCAGGAGACTTCAGGAATCCTGTGTGCTCTTCTGACAGATTTCTGTGCAAGCATTTCGTTCCTGTGGAAGAAACTTCTCCACAGGTGTAAGTGGCAGAATAACTTGGAGCACTTGCACATTTTTGTAAAAACCATTCTGAAAGTCAGGCTGAACTATTTGGGCAAGAACTTGCAAGAAAAGCTTGAGCAGGGGGATTGCACAAGAGAAACTCCTGAGCTCCCTTCCTACCTCAGCCATTCTGGGGGTCTGTAAAAGCAGGATGCATGAAGGAGGGATGGAATTTGACAGAAATTTACAATTCCTGTGTATTTCCAGACATCTGTGTGCTCTGAGAGGAGCACTTTTGGGCCAGTCCCTTGGGGTTCCAGAGCATCACAGTGATCGTTTCAGGATCACAGCTGGATATGTGATGGTATAACCCTAAAGCTGCCTTTCCCAGGTTATGGGTGTGCAGCTGTGCCCTGTCCAAACCCTGTCCAAGGTCTGCCCCATCCAGGGCTTTTCAGCCTGGTCTCCCTAGGGAAGCCAATCCCGATGTGTGATGGGTTTTGGACTTTGGTAATGTCAGTGCAGGACCACAAAGATTACCCCAGATCTAAAGGCTGCTCCCTCTGTGGCTGCATCCTTATTCTGTAATTCCTCAGGAGTATTCCCCTCCACAAGTGCCTTTCTCATTCATCACTGAGAGAGGAGCAGATGTGATGATTCTTACTCCTCTGAGCCCGGAAAGTAAAGGACCAAGTCTGAGTGAAATCCCTTCATTTGCTGGCCCCTAAATCACTACCACCATCTCTGGTGTGTTTTAAATAGGAGATTGGTTTTTGTCTGTTGTATATGGAAAGTTCCTGGGGTGCTGCTTCCAGCTCCAGGGCTCCCAGCATGGGAGGGACATGGTCCTGTTGGACTGAGTCCAGAGGAGACCACCAGGGTGATCAGGGGATGGAGCAGCTCTGCTGTGGGGGAAGCCGGGCAGAATTGGGATGGTTCAGCCTGGAGGAGCTTCAGGGTGATCTTCAGGCCTTCCAGGACCTGAAGGAGCCGACAGAAAAGATGGAGAGAGACTCTTTACAGGGGTCTGGAGTGCCAGGACACAGGCTTCCCACTGCCAGAGCGTGGGGATGGATGGGATGTTGGGAAGGAATTCTTTCCTGTAAAGGGGGTGAGGCCCCAGCACAGGGTGCCCAGAGCAGCTGTGGCTGCCCCTGGATCCCTGGAATGTCCCAGGCCAGGCTGGACAGGGCTTGGAGCAGCCTGGGGACAGTGGGAAGTGTCCCTGCCCATGGCAGGGGTGGGACAGGATCAGCTTGAAGGTCCCTCCCAACCCAACCCATTCTGTGATTCTGTGATTTGATGTTTGTACATCCCAACTAAATCTTCAGAAAATGCAAATACGCTCCACAAGTGCAGAGCTGATAAATCACACTCTTGATGGGTTGTGGTTTTCAGGGGCCAGACTGCTCCCATGGAATCATTGCTGGGATCCTGGGAGGGCAGAACAAGCTCTCAGCAGCTGCTTTAAGAGGAGCTCTCCCGGGCAGGATGTGGCAGTGCCAGCCCTGCCGAGGGCTCTGTCCTGGGGGAATTCCCTGCTCGAGTGGCACCGTGGCTCTCCCGACTGCTTCAGAGGAACTCACACACACCCAGGTGCTTGAAAGCCTATCTAACATGTTGTTTACATGTTGAGATGCCTAGATGGCCATTATTTAGTGTTTTAGAAAAATAAATATTTGACATTCACAGATGAAGACATTTTCAATAGCACTTGAAAAATTAAGTGGGAAATCATCCACATCTAAAGCAATCAGCTCAGGGGTTGGGTCGGAGCTTCCCAGTTGGCAGTCCTAACTTTTTCTAAATAAATTGCTTCCCAATCAGATCAGTTTCAGTAATTACATTGATTAAGGTGCTCTTAACTTCTGAAATGATAAGTTCTCTCATCATGTCCCGTGATCCAAGGAAAACCCTTGTCAGGACAATCCACTGTGAGAAAGCAGGAGCTGAGCACCAGCCTGCAGTGCACTTCCACCTCTGCCAGCACTGTGCCATGTGGGATCTGAGCAGGCACAGCCTTTGCTGCCTCAGTTTCCCTGTCTGATGGGTGGGTGTTAAGGTGATCCCGGGGTCTGTGGCTGGCCCAGGGGAAGGGAGTGCTCAGCTGCTGCTGGACGGGGTTCACTCAGCAGCACATTGATGTCTGCTCTGTGGGACACTCAGAGTGCAGCCCCATCCGTCCCATTTCTGTGCATCCTGCTGAAAACAACCCTAAAGCCAACATTTAGCAAGTGCCTGTGCTGCATTAGATCCAACAGGGATCCACTGCCCAGCAAGTGGTGCCTCTGCTGGAGTTACACAGGAAAGAGATGGTGGAAATCGAAGTTATCCCTGACAGTCCTAACTTGTCTGAATTCAGAATTCCTGTTTGGTGGGTGAGGAGTCTGGTTAGGATGCAAGAAACACCTCTAGATCTGTGTTCATAGTGTTTAGTGGAGCAGTATAATTTTAAGTATAATACTGTCATGAAAATAAGTTTAATTAAAAGGAGCTGTTAACTCCACAGCATCTGGAAAATAATCTATGGATACTTAAAGGAGCACAGTCACAAAAAATACATCCTACTAGTCATTGCCAATATTCCCAGTGTAAGCAGGAGAAAAGAATCTAGGACTCTCAAGCATTTGGATTGGAACTTCCCTGTAAATTAATTACCTTATATGTATAAACAAGAGTGTTGTTAGCAGCAGAATAGGGCCAGGAAGGTGATGCTGCAGGGTTCATTAGCATCCTCAAAGCCTCGCAGGGAAGGGAGGGATCCTGTCCTTATTTAGGCTGTGTTTGGGAAGAGCTAATTTAAGTTAATAAAGTAACAGGAACGCTGATCAAATCAGAGCAGTTGTTCTCAGCAGCTTGGCCTGTGCTGCACCAATTCAGTCTAAATCATAGCTCAGTTTACCCTAGGCCATTCTAACCCACGATGGCTTTGATTCACCCTGTGCTTTCGGAGGTGCTAATTAGAGGAAGGGAGGTAATTCAATCTGAGGCTGTACCACAAGGGCTTCCCTGGCCCCACAGCACCAGCCTGGTCGGTGGGGAACCCATGCAGGAGCTCCCTGGCTGCCCGTGCCCTCTGGGAGCCTCAGCCTGCCTGGGGAAAGCAGCGTTCCCCCTTCCCCTGGGGTGCTGCCAGCTTAGACCCAGCCTAGCAGAGGTTTCCTGAGTCTAGGCAGAGTTTCAGGGCTGCCCTGCTCAGCACAGAGGGGCTGCAGAGCTGGAGCAGAGCCCACAGAGCTCTGTGTGCTTCTTACCCTGTGCTGGGGTTTCACTGCACCCGTCGCTCCCTCCAGCCTTGCCCTTGGCTGGTTCCCATCCCCGCCCTGCAGTGTTTGGAGTGGGCACTGCTCCAGGCAGGAGGGGGTCACCTGGCTGCAGGTGACAGCCAGGACCTGTCCCTTGTCCCTGCTTCATCCCCCAGTACCCTTCCAGGGGATGGAACACCCCCTGAGACGTTTCTCTTTCCTCCCCATCCTGGGAGCTTCTCTCCATTTGCCCCCCCGGGGGAGCTCCTTTAGGTGCAGGAGGCTCCTGTTGTATGAACGATGCTCTGGGCTGGTGGCTGATGCCTGGTGCCCAATTCCAACCCTCCACCTGGCAGGGAGAGAGGGAAGGAAGCCCTGCAGGTGAGGGCTGAGCTCCCTGTGCTGGCAGTGCCCAGCCCTGAGCTGTGGGAGCAGCTGGGAGAGGATGGACCATGGTCAGGGGTTCAGAGAGGGAACAGGGAGAGAGAGACAGCTCCTTACCAGCTCTGTGGGCAGCAGCTCTGAGCTGGGCAGAGTGTGAACTGAAGGGTCCAGGTTTGTTCTCAGAGAGGGAAAACAGTGTACCAAAGGTAAAGGAAGTGTCCAATAAATAGCAGGAAATTTTAGGAGAATGTTCAAGGTGCTTGCAGGCATTGTGAATGTGGGATTTAACTGCAGTCTGATTGAATTACCTGCCTCGGTTTGTCTGACACCTTGAGCTGTGTCAAGACCAAGCAGTTGTAGTTAAATCAATTTAAATACAATCAGAAAAGCTTGTTTATTTTGCTTATCAGGCCAGAATAAAGATTACAGGAGAAAATAAAGTTAGTGTAATCGTGATGCTTTTATGTTCTTAAGGATTTGGAGGAAACTTCGGAGAACTTCATTGCAGCTAAAATAACATTGCTAAACAACTAATTACTGGGTTTAGAGTTCTTTACTTCTGTGTTGCTTTGGGACTGGGGAGCTCATTGGTACTTTCTAAGAGAAAAAAGTACCAATTTCTTTTTTAAGAGAAAGGTCTTTGGGAGCTCAGTTGGAAAAATGGGCTGCAGAGATCCAGGCTCAGGTGAAGAGGTGTCAGACTTAATTGTCAGGTGTAATTACCCTGTTGGACTTACTTGAAGATAATTCTCTTCTGATAGTAGGTTGGTTTATTATATACCTGAAAAGGTTTGATAATATTCCATCTCAAGGATTAATAGTTAATACAGAAACGTCCTAAGTCAATTAACATAATAGGGTTCCAAACCATAAAATAGTTTAAGATTAGAAAATAAGCATTTGACACTGATTGTGTGTGTTTTCCAAAGGAAAAAGTTTGGGGATGGGGCTGGAGGTGACACCCAGAGCTGGTGATGAGGCTGGAGGTGACACCCAGAGCTGGGGATGGGGCTGGAGGTGGCACCCAGGGCTGGGGATGGGGCTGGAGGTGACACCCATGGGATGTTCCCTGTGGTTCTGGGTTTTACCTCAGGCTGGCACATCCTGCACTGGGCCCCACTCGTGGCAGAGCACTGGGAGTGGGGCAGGGGAGGTTTTTCCAAAGGTCACAGGGGACAGGTCTCTGTCACAGCCCCCTGGCACAGGAGCAGGCAGAGGATGCCACAGGGCTTGTGAATTCTGTTCCAGCCCTGGGGAAAGCAGGGAGGAGCCACGGCAGTGATGGAGGGACAAACCAGGGTGAAAAGGCTGTACAGGAGCGTTCAGAGCCCCCAGGCAGCATCCACAGGATGGAGGCAAAGCCCTGAGAATCTGTGCAGGTTTCTGTGGCCCAGGATGGGGTTTCCCTGTGGCTGCTCCTTCCCTGTGGCTGCACAGACGCTGCTCCCCTGCTCCTGCCCTGAGCTCTGCAAGGGATGGCTGGCCAAACTCGGGTGGGTGGGCTTTGCTTATCCCCTGTGAAAAACCACTCATTTCTGTTTTATAACATACATGGTACCAAAAGGACCAACCAGGGAATTTTCCCTTGCTTTAATGTGCCAGTTTTTAAATATTCCAGAGGTGGGCCAGGGAGGGAAGCAAGGTGGGATGTGCCTGTGGGTGGCCAGCCTGGCTAAGGGGGAAGGACTGAGCCCTGGCCATCTTTTGCTTACTTGGGCTGCTTGAAGGATCTGTGTTTCCTACACAGGTTTGAGTTTTCAGAAACCCTGCAGGAACTGAGTACATTTAGAAGTTCTGTTCCTCTGTGGCGTTGGGTTGATGCTGCTCCCTGGGTTCTGCCTTTCCCAGGGAGGACTGGCAGACACACACACAGCTGCCTTTGGATGAGCCTTATTTCCTCCAGGAAAAGCTGCTCAGAGTTTCTGTGCTGAAGGACAGAGCCCATCAAGGAGCACAGATGAAACCCCTGCTGTAGCTGTCCTTCCCCCTGCCACGAGTTACATGTTTTTATTCCACCCCTTGCTCCCACGTGGAAATGCTCCAGCCTGGCTCGCTGGAGGGGCAGCAGAGTGCCAGGGCTGCCTCAGGAGCTGCAGGGGAAGGAGGAATGGGAATTAGGAATCGTTCCTTTCACCTCCATTAACACATTTCTACCCTCCCACAGTTTTGCTGAGTTGTTTCTTCGGCTCTGCTGGTGAGAAGGGATGTGTGCTCTGTCATGTACCCGTGGCACAGAGGTGGCAGCTAGCTTTTTTCAACTATTTATTAGGTATTTAAGGTAACTTGCATTAAATTTGTTATTTAAGTGAACTCAGGTCTCCTCAGTGTCTGGAAAATTTTCCCAAATTCTAATATAGCTGCTTTGTAATGTGATAAATTGACCACTGCCAAGACTTAATGGGGCTTGGTGCTTTCTTCATCACAGGATTTCTGGTGGCCAGGCTCACTCCTGGTACTGGGGAGTGACTGGAAACCAGTCCAACAAGCGTGTAAGCTCCCAGGTGATACCAGCCCGTCGTGTTCTTGCTGATTTCTCTGGTTTAGGACCCCTCAGTACAGATTTTGAGGCTGTGTGTGGGGCTCAGGGCGCTGAGCCATGCAGGTTTCCTGCTGCAGCACGTGGATCTGTGACACAGGGGCACAGCCCCCCTTTTCCCCAGCTCGAAAAGCCCCTCAGACCCACTCCCCAAAAAAGCACCATCTCAGCACAGCAATGCCCTGGCTGTCTGCAGAGCCAAACCTGCCCCTGCACAGCCAGAAAGTTCTTTTCTCATACCTGGTGCACGTTTCAAAGTGCAGAGGTACATTAGACCAACCCAGAGGTGATCACCCTGGGAAAGAAATAAGGGAAATTCAGGGTGAGATCATGGAAACATCACAGTGTGCATGCAGGGTGGTTTTACCCTGCAAAATTTCTGCTGTCATTGGTGCTTATTATACTTTGTGTTATTGGAATATTGAGCAGAAACTTCCTATAACTTTCTATTGAGTTGGCAACGAGGCTTGTTGGGTTTTTTGGTTGGTTTTTTTGGATTTTCCACACAAAATAGAACGGGGAGAAAAAAAAAAAGAGAATGAAAATATAAAATATCTTCATTGTGATGCAATCAGACGGGTCCCTGACATTCATTTCAGGCAAGTTCTTGAGGCTGGATAAGTTTCAAGTTCACCATGTCTCAATATTATGTTTTAAGGGTAAATACACAGTATCACTCACAAATGAGTGCAGCTGTTAAACCTTTAGAACTTGTTTTCACGTCAGTTTTAACTCAGGTACATGCACACATTAATCTCAGATTCGCAATTTTGTAACAATGAAGTTTTCCATGCAGGAAAGAGGCCAGGGTGGGCTATGAAAGAGTCAGGATTAATTCAGATGTATTCATAAGGGAAAATGATTTGTTTAAACTTTGTCTGGATCCTGAGTAACACAAATCCTGACTGTGCTGGAATTTTCCCCATTTTTAACCACACGGTTGGTTGATTTTTTTTTATTTTAAATCAGGGAAGCCAGGTGAGAGGAGAGCATGAAAGCAGCCCCGTGCAAAGGGGTGAGCAGAGTTTAACCTCTTGTGAGAGGTTCTGCAGGGATACAGAGTACCACAGAAAGTGTTTGCCAGGGCAATGAGAATCACATTATCATTGCACGAGTCTTTATCCCGCAGTAAAAATAGTCTGCTATTTTTAAGGCCAAAGGAGCAGCCAGGACCCTTATCTGTGCCTTTAAAAGATAGCAACCTGGCAAGGTCCTGGTTGTGATCCCCAGGAGGATTCAGGTGAGGTGCAGCAGGATTAGCATTTCTGGGGAAGTTAAGCAAAAGGCAGCTCTGTTACTGTGCAGAGCTTGCAGAATTCCTTGATTCCCCTCACAAACACAGCAGTGACTCCATGGCTCCCACAGCCCTTATTAACCTGCTTGTTTCTGGGGTTTTTAAGTTAAAATGATAACTAATGTGGGTGAGCTGAGCAATTAGCACAAGTGACTGCTCAGGGTTGGTTTGTAGTCAGCCAACATCCCGGAAGGTCTGCTCAGGAAGTGTTTGCAACCTGTCAGTGCCACGGCTCGTACACAGGGGCTTGCCTGCCATAAATAGGCTGCCTGTGTGCCTGGCACTGTGGATTAAATGTCCAGAGAGCCCGAGGACAGCTGGTCCCTCCCAGAACCCCAGCAGGAGCAGTGCTGGGTCTGTGGAATCTCTCACTGCTCATCTAAAACTCGAGCGCTGCAAACTTCCCTTTCCCAGCCTCTCAGCCCTCAGGAGCCCGCAGGGGCTGAAGGGGAAATTGTTGTCTTGGCAGCACCAGAGCCTGTAAATAGGGTCTCCTTTCTGCAGCAGGTTTTGGGGTTCTGCTCTGAGGTTTGCTGTCCCGTGGTTCCCCGAGGGTCCTCCTTGCTTAGTGTGACACAAACTGGGAAGGCTGAATTAATTACCAGTGTGTACCCTCAGTGCAAAGAGAAAAATATCTTGGCTGGCAGGGAATAAACTTTCAGTTCCAAATGCATTTGGGATAATCAAAACAAAGCCTCACTAGCAAAGCAATGGCAAAACAGAAATACGATGGCTAGAGCAGAAAAATAAAGGAACAAAAGATCTATTTTCTGTTTAGGCCAGTTGTAAAAAGCTGCCATCCTTCTCTGGCAAGCTCCTTCTAAGGGTGTGTTTGTCTTAGGGGAGATTCTCAAACTTTGGGAGAGTAGAAGTGAGCCCAAGGTGGATGTGCTGGGGGACCAGGGTTTGAACAGGGCGACTGAAGACCAAGACTTCAGGCAGGGTTTTGTTTCAGATGGCAATGATTTAGTGCCCTGGAAGGTGGGGAGCAGCAGGAGACAGGCTTTCAGTGAAACAGGGAGAGTTCAGAGGTGCCTTGGATAGTTGTATTCTTTACTCTTGTTTTGATGGCACTTGTGGTTGCTTCATACATTTATCCAGATTTCATAACCCAACACCAGCATCTGAGTAGTACATATTGGGTGATTTGCTGTTTTAATAAATCAGTGCCTTTTTATTTTGCCCTCACCTACCCCAGACTAGCATCACCTCCAGACTGCTTTGAGTCAGGGTTTCCTGGTTTATTGCTCTCTCAGTTCTGCAGTGGCAGAAAAACACACCTGAAGATTGGAGAAGAGTGACAAGTAGTGCAGTACATTGGAAAATTTGAAATCCATCTGCCAGAGTGACATGAAACAGCTGTAATTTTCTAGGGAAGGAGAATGAGTTGGTTCAAAAAGGCCAAGAGTCGTTCAAGGGGAAGAGTCTCAACATCTTGAGCTGACAGAGTGTTTCCTTGAGGTGTGCAAGTGCTTTGGGGCCTGCCTGGGTGGAGGCTTTCCCTGCCAGCCCTTGCCCTTGGTGGGCACAGCACAGGGGCAGCTCAGGCCGTGCTGCTCCATCCCCAGAGCCCCCCGTGTCCCTTCCCCTGTGGTCAGGGGTGCCTGGACACCAGCACGGGCTCTGTGTTCCCTGAAGCATCCCGAGCTGTCTGTGGGGATCCCAGCCAGCTCCAGGAGCACATCTCCTCCTCGGGCTGTTTGCTGACCCTGCAGGCTGGGTCACATCGCAGAAATGTGCTGACAGATGGGGGAGAGCAAACCGAGGGAATACCTGCTCTGGGTTCCTCTGCCTGGGGGTGCAGCAGTGCCTGAGAGCAGCACACTCATTAAAAAATAATTGACTCTCTCGGCTTTGCTTAAAAAATGTTTCAAGAAATCGTTCCACACCCCTCAC
>VYXF01009282.1:608817-638355 GCA_013397295.1 Polioptila caerulea | reverse complement strand
TTTTTTTTTTGGGGGGGGGGAAACAAGAAGTGATCAGAAGTGAATGGAAATGTTTGTACAGTGGAGAAGGTTTGGAGACCCTTGCTGCTCCTGGGGGGTGGGAGCAGGGACCACCTGGGTTGTGCCAAAGGCTTCTTTGGGCTGGATGATGGCAGGGATTTAGCCCCAGTTAGGGAGCTGCTACAAGCTTTGTCCTGGCCTTATCTGCAGACCAGCTATAAAGCCCGGGGGTGTCTGCAGCCATTTTTGGGGATGCCAGGCCTGGGGGTGCAGCTGGGTTCTGTGGGCAGCTTTGTCACACTGCAATAAGGTGTGTGAGCATGTGGCAGGGCAGCACAGGCAGGTACACCCCCAGCCTGCATCCCACCGACGGCAATCATGTGGCACTTGCTCATCCCTCATTTTCTCATTTGGTATTTTTTTTCTTGAACTTTCCATCAGCGAAAAAAAAGAAAGAAAGAAAAAAAAGTTCCTATTTGGCTGTTCCAGTCTAATTTGGGATGAAAACGAAGCGCCGAGCTGTTCCTGTGGCCCGCGGCGGTGTTTAGCAGCGCTATTAATACAGCTCGGCGCTCATTGAGAGCGGCTGCCTGCGCTCGGCTGGGCCTCCATCCCGGGGCTGTGGCTGTCCCCGGGGCCACCCCGGGCTCTGGGATGTCGTGCTGGGCCCTGGGATGTCGTGCTGGCTCTGGGATGTCGTGCTGGGCTCTGGGATGGGGGATGCAGCGCTGCTCGCCCGCCAGGGCTGCCTGCCTGCGGTGCGGCTCCCACCTCGGTGCCACGGACAGCAGCCAGGACCTGCGGCTCTGAATCACCGGCACGGGGCAGAGCGTCCTCTCCGAACGCTCTTCCCAAAATTCCGGGGCCACAAGGTCTCCAAGCGCCGGGAGAACCCCGGGATGAGGTTGTCTGGGGGCCTTTTGGACTGGTTTGCTGCCTCTAGATGGCACTGACCCAACGCGCACGGCTCAGGAGCGGCCTCTGAATTGCATCTTTTTCCCTCCCTTGGGTTATTTTTGTTTTAGAATCCTGTAATAATGGATGTTCAGTTTCGGCAGCGAGGTGCTGATTACAGAAATAATCGATGCCATTGAGAGAAAAGAGCCTGTCCGTGCCAGGTCCTTCCCTGCTCTCCTCCGGCAGGTCCCTGTGGCCCCGGGGGGAGCTGGGCAAGGACACCGGGGCAGACGGGATGCTCAGCCCCACGGGCAAGGAGAATTTCTCTCCCGGATGCCTCTTCCTCCCCCGAATGCTCGTCGCACGGGTGTGGGGAGGCAGCAGCACAGCGTGCAGCCGGGCAGGGTCCTCGGCTCCGAGAGACATCCCCTGTTCTGCTCGCAGTTATCCCTGGTAACAGCTTTGCCCTCTAAATCCCATTTTCTGCTGATTTCTACATCCCTTGAGTCAGGCAGAGAGAATCTGCCTTAAACCCTGGAGCAACACGAGATCTGTGGAGCTCTAGGATGCTCCGTGGACCAAAGGCATGACAAGAGGAGAGGGAAAATTCCCAGCCCTGTTTGGCTTGCTGTGGAGGATAAAAAGCTCCAGCTTGGGTGGGAATGTGCCACAAACAGTGTTTGGTCCCTGAGCAGCCCCATCCTGTCTCCTCCTGGGACATCTCTGTCCCCAGCACCCTCCTCCCCTGCAGGGATAGGAACGTGCATTACCCACCACGGGGTTAAACACGGGATGACTTTAAAAAGAGACCCAGATTATGGGGTGCTCCGGGGATTTTTGGCAGCTGGTGGCTACCAGAAAGGAGGGTCATGGCTGCAATGACCAGAGCCTGGTGGCATTGGTCGGGCCTGTCCATGGAGCAGGAGGGTCTCAGCCCCTCTCTGCCTCCCTCCCCTGCGGGACTGACCACAACTCCAGCCAGGATTGATTCCTTCCCTGATGGAAGACAAAGCTCCCAGCATCGCCCAGGCTGAAAGGCTCCTCTTGCTCCCTGCCAGGAAATAATCACAACATTTTCCACTGTGCTTTGCCTGGCCCCTTGGGTAATAATGAGAGAGGGAGAGCAGGGATGGGGCTGCCCAGGGCCAGTGCCTTGCAATGGAGCTGCTCTCCAAAGTGTCTCTCAGGGATCCTGTGGGGATACGGAAGGGTTAATGGCCTGACCCACAATATTCATCTGTAGATATTTGAAAATTGGTGTGTTCTCCTGCTGTACTTGCCAGGCAGCTTAAAAGAGGGTATTGTGTATATATTTCTCTGTATAGTAATATATATTTGTATTTCTTAATATATCTGACATAAGCTGCCTAAAGGACAGTATGGCATTATTTAAGCTTTATTTAAAGGACAAGTCAGGGGAGATTTCTGGAAAATTTGGGCTATTCCCCACTCAGCGAGGGAGGGAAATACTGAATTCCCTCCTTTCCAGCACAAATTAGCAAATGCATATTGCCTGAGCAGGAGGGAATACAATGTGATCAGGAAACTTGCCTGATGCAGGAGGCAGCTCTCCTCCCAGGGACTGCCGCTCTCACTGCCCTGATTTCTTGGAGATGTCTGTGTCACTGTGTCTGGGTCCCTGGCTGGCATGTGTCCCTGCAACAGCTTTCCCAACACACCTGGCAAAAACCAAATTCCAACTTTTGGCCATGCTCACAGTTGGTGTTGTGTGGGGAGGACTCCTCAGAGTGGGGAGCAGTGGTGGGTGCTTAAATACAAGTAGAGGAGGGTTAAAAACTGCATGTGGCTTGTGAGATGTCTTTGCTCTTTCCTGTAGGAGGGAAGGATGGGGACCAGCACATTCCCATATCTCTGGTGGGTATCTGCAGCCAGAATTGCCCTGGAAAGTAAATCCTCCCTTGGGAATGGGTTGCTGCCAATCCCACGGTGTCCTGAAGGGAAAGACCTGTGCAAGTCACATGAACGCCTCCTGATTTTTAACCTCATCTCATGCACTTTGAGAAGGTCTGATTTTTATTATTTTTTAGCTCTTGGAACCAGCATTATTGCTTCCAGCAAGAAAAAATCACTGAAATGGACATTTTCAAGGAGATTTTGGAAGGGGTCATAATGTCTTTGAAAGAAAGATGGATGTTTGGTTTGGATGAAGGCTCATAAATTGTCTGGGGGAAGGATGCATCTACTGGGAAATATGAATGTGGGTAAAACATTTGCACAATCTTCTGTTTGCAGAGTTATCAAAGCTTCCAGAAATGTTGCTTTTAGGACTTGCAGTGTGTATTTAACTCTTCCTTCAGCAAATCTTTTCGGCTTTTATTCTTATTTGCTAAGTAGCTGGCTTGTTTGGGAAGCTCAGAGGGAAGGGGTGGGCTTGATTCACCTCCTGTTGCAAGGAATATGGAACCCTCTTCTGGTCCTGTTTGCTCTCCTGACTTCCAGCTCTGATTTTCCCCCTCCCTGAAGAAAACCTCATGGATATGATGAGCAAAACCCTCATTTTTTTTTTTTTCCCCTCAGATTGTGCAGGTTTTGGGGCAGGATGGCAATGGGGATCCCTACACCTCCCTGGGAAGGAGGGAGTGAGGTCCAGTGCCCTGAACTCACACAGAGAAAACAAATCCTTGAGCCACAGAGAGATTAGGATGAGGCAAATCAATGTGGGGCATTCATAATTAATAGTAAATAAGCTAATGGGGGCTGGCTGTTTGCACAGGTGTAGAGCTTCATCAGGAGGCAACAGTGACATCCTGATAATGGCTTGATTTAATAACAGGATTTAACATCCTCACAAAGGGAGCAGGCAGGCAGCTCCTGTCAGGACCACGAGATAGAGTCCCCTTGTGTTACCCTTTCACAAATCACTTGTGAAATCGGGGCAGGCAGTAGCAGAGAGAGGTGTTACCTCCTCTCTGTTCCTGGCCAGAGCAGGAACCACTGCCATGGGTGGGTGGAGGGCAAGAGGTGACTGTGGTGGGCTTTGGGGGGCCCAGTCCCTGTGGGGGATTGCCCTGACCCACAGACAGGCGTTGGCCAGTGGGACTGGGGCTCCCTTGAAGGGTCTGGCCAAGAGGCAGAACCTCGCTGGTTCTGGGTTGTGTATCCTTGCATGGGGATGCTGTCCTGGGGATTCCCTCGGACCCACTCCCAGGCTGTACAACAGAAACCCCCCGTGCAGCCAAAGCCAGAGCTCCGCGCTTCGCTCGGCCGTAATTCCAGACGATGCCGCCCCATTCCAGCCCACCCGCGCCCCGGGATGCTGTCACAGCTCTGCCTCCCTGGAAACTCTGCATGCTCTGGGTGTGCAGACATCCTCGGGGAGCCTGGAGGCGGGTGGGCTGTGTGTGTGGGGGTCTCATGTTCCTGAATCCCCACTCAGCATCCGCCGGGCTCCAGGGGCGCCTCGCACGGGTGGGCACACGCAGCAAGGCCGTTCGTGGGTTCTATCAAAGGGGGCTTGGAGAGCGTGGTAACCACAGGGATGAAACTTGATTAGCTGGGGTTGTGATCAATAATTAATGCTGGTTATTTATTATTTGTTAAGTGCCGACACTGTGCTTGCTTCCGAGTCCCCCCAGTGGATCTCCAGCCTTGCTCGGCGTCCCCGAGTTGCATTTTTATGCTGCTCAAGAGTCACAAAAGATTTCAAAGAAGGAATATTTTAAAAAATGTAATCCTTTGTGCAGAGAGAACAGAAGCATCCAGTAGAATTTGCTGTAACTGGGCAGAAAAATTTATCTCCTTTTTTTCTCATGGTTTGATTTCAGGGCAGCTCTCAGGCAGCTCGGGATGGAATAATCTGCGGGTCAGAAGTCGGTGTGGGGATAGTGCAGGTTCATCGCTGCAGCTCCTCTGCTTCACATGAAGCAGGAGCCATGCCAAGTGCACCAGAGCAAAGAGAAGTGAGAGGCAATGCAGCCGGATTTGAAAAGATCTGAATTATTCATTTGGCCTGGTCATGGGCAGAACATGCCACTTGTGGCGTCTCTGGAGCTGCCATTCATCGCAGGGCAGAGGATGGGGAGGGAACTCGGCTTTCCTGGAGCTGCGTGGTCCTCACTGCCAGCTTGCAGAGGGTGTGGGTAGGGGGAGAGGTGCTTTTATCTCTCAGGAGAGAGGGGGCTGTGCCTTGACTTTGTACTATGGCAAGGAATTAAACAAGGAGAGGGAAACATGACGGGATAGAGAGAGAGGGGGTGAGGCAGCAGGACAAAACACAGGTTCAGGAGTTGCAGGGCATGCAATAATTTGGACCCTCTGAGCAGCTGTGGGTGGGCAGGGAGGGGCTGCACTCTGCCTGCCCACCTCTGCCCTCCCCAGGCAAGGTGCTGCTCCCTGCACCCCTCACAGGGCAGCCTCGCTGTGCTGGGCACCATCACCTTCCTCCTCAGCCATCGCGGGGAAACAGCACCGGGCTTTTTCAGGGGGAAAAGGAAAAACAGCTGGGATTTGAGAAAACATCACAAGTGGTTTTTTAGGAGTTTATAGACCACTTCGTAGAGGTTCCTTTTGGGATCTAGAGGGCTTAGGACTGTAGACCATGTTTAGAGACCCCTCCCCACAGATGCTTCAGTACCCTGGGGGTGACAATTTGTTGTGGGTGAGAGAAATGGGGAAATGCCTGTGGGGAGGGTGGGCTGGTGGATCATGTCTGTCCTACTTGAAGGTAGTGGCTCGTGTTTTATTTTAATGAACTTATTAGCCTTTTAAAGCTAATTATATTTCTTGCTCTAGTGCTCCAAGGGATTAGAGAACCTCTTCTAATTTCTGACCCAGGTGTACCTGCAGGTGCATCCCCCAGGCAATGCAAGGCTGGAGCCCCACGGAACCCACGGGAGCTCTGTGCATGATCTGCAGGGCAGGGGCACCCCACAGAGCCCCCCAGCTCTCACTGCCAGGTCTGTAGGGGTTCTGTGGGTCATGGCTGTGCTCCCTGGAGCCTGCCTCCCTTTGCTCTGTGCCTGCCTCAGAAATCCCTCCCTGTCCCAATGTCCCACCAGCTCAGCCATGAATTCACCCTGGGCTTCTCCGTGGTGACTTGAGCTGGTGAGGGGATGATCACGGAGCAGGAGTGATGGATGTGACCACGGGGCTCAGAACAAATGCACATCAGTTCCCACTGCTATTTGTTGCTATCTGATGGCAACTAATAAAATTTTTAAGCAAACTCCAGATACTCAATGGCCCTGTTGTTATCTTGCTGGTCCCAGTGACTTGGACAAATCACTTAAGCTTTGTGCCTTGTTTTTTTTGTTTGTTTTTTTCTTAGAAACCTTTAGCATCCTGTCCCAGCCTTGTGTCACACAAAGCACAGTGTGATTGTTCCCCTCTTGCTATAGATAGAGAATGTGGATGTACAGAGCTTTATGGAAACACTTTCTAGTTAATCCCTGTTTTGATGCAACAAGGAAGGGAATGAAGGGTTAATGAACTCTCCCAAGAGAGATTAGTCTGGAATATTTAAGGCTTCTTTAGTCTCAACATTTATTAAAGGCTCTTCTTTGTTGTTGTTTTATTGTTGTAATGCTCCATTCAAACGAATCCCTCCTGGAGAATTCTTTCAATTTGGTCGCAGCACAGAAATAAACTGGTTTATCTTAGATCTTTTAATATCATACTCAGGGCTTTTAATAAATGTGAGTTTCATCAGTGCCTTTTTTTAATTTTTTTTTTTAAACTGGTGAGATAATTTAATATTAACACATCACACCTTATCACCCAATAACACTTAGTCCCTGTAATCTTATGACAGGCTAATTTCTGTAGCAACATCCCCTGTGTCAAATCTGCTCCATTCCATTACTACCCCAGCTGCTCATGGAGCCTGGGTTGGTAATGAATATTCTGGCTTCTAAGCTTTTATCTAAGGATTATGAAATGAATTTGGAGTTTAGCTTGAGGGAGTTACAGCTTCATTTTGCCTAGTGGAAGCTCCTTCATATCGTTGGAATAAATCATAGAGGTTTCCATGCCGAAAATGTAAGACGGAGAATCAAAAAATATTTATATGCTGAAAATCCCCTGGATGGGCTGGGGTGTTACGGGTGGGATTTGAGAAAAAGGGTTAATTGAAAAGAGAGTTGGGGAGACGGGAGAAGGCGCTGCCTGGCTCTGGGGAAGGGGACAGTGGTGGTGTCTGTCTGTCCCAGGGCAGTGCTGGGAGCTGGGAGGGGGCAGAGGGGTGACCCTCACTCTTCCAGGTGGATCCTCTGCCCACCCCTGAGCCCCCTCCCACTGCACACCAGGGGCTGGTGCCTCTCCCCTCCTGCCTTCCTCATCTGTGACAGTAACAGCTTTCACTTAATTTAATCTGTGCAGCTCACAAGGCTGAAGATGAGGTGAGCTCATTTGGCATAATTATCGGATGTGTCAGGAATGTGAAATCCCAGGCAGTGCAACTGTCCTGGAGCCATCACACCTCTGACAGCCTGTCGGCTGCTGATGCTGTGAGGATGGGAAATGCACCTGCTTCCTCAAGCAGAAAATAGACTGTTAAAAAAAATGGTGAAGGCTAAACTGCTATGGTGTTTTTTTTTTTATGTTTAGCATATGCTCTCCATCCGTGCTCTGTGCCCCCTCCGTGTGTTTTTCTGCTTGGCTCTGGCCTTTTTTTAATTTTTTTTTTTAAGCTGTGCAGGCCATGCTGGTGCCAGGCTGGGGAATGGGGACCTGGGGCTGCTGAGGGACTGCTCTGAGCTCCTGTGAGTCCCACTGATCACAGCTCTGATCACACTCGTGGCACAGGTGTGGGTGCTATTCCTGGTGTGCAAAACCTTCCTGGGCTGGAGGGAGGGTGCAAGGATGTGCTGCATGTGGGCTGTGCACTCAGGTGGGGGACTGGGGCAGCCCTGACTGTCCCCATCCCCTCCTGCCTGCCCTGAGCAGCCCGGAGCCTGTCTGTGGGAAACTGCAGCCACTCCTCCACATTCATTGTACAGAGCAGGACTGGGCAAACCCCATGGAATGGGATGACAGAATGCGGCTGCTGTGAGCAGAGGTGGGTGCCTGTCCCATTTTTCTCTAATTTCTGCCTGGATCATTCCATTACTCACTTGAAAATGCCATTCTTTTTCAGTAATCCCTTATCCCTGCATTCCTGGCACATGCTCTGGAGCAGCGGGACAAAGCCAAGACCTGAGTGGAGCAGCTGTGGTGGTTTGAGAGGTGCTGTTCACAGCCTTGAGCAGACTTTCCCTGCCTCTCTGCCAGAGATGCCACCAGCAAGGAAATAACTGGAGGGCCCTGGAATGGCTGGGTTTTGGGATGTGCCCCATGGATCCCATTCGGGAGGTGGGACGGACCTGGCTCAGCCCTGCCTGCCCGCACGGCCGGGTGCCAAAATCCCCCCGCTGCCGCCTCTCCCTCCCTCAATGAGCACCGAGTAATAAATTGGACAAAAAATAATTAACTTGCCATAAATCTGGTATTAGCATTTGAATTAGAGTTTAACATATGAAAGGGCTTTTGATGCCGCATAAAATTAATACAGAAAATGACCGTAACAGAATAACAAATTACACTTTAGGAGTTGGCTCCTCTGAGTCTGGCTGACAATGTGAGGGTGACACAGAGTTGGCATTGTCTCTGACCCTCCAGTTTTTGGTGCAGCCCCGTGACAGCCTCAAGTCTCAGGGATGCCTCTCCCCTGTTACTCTGGGGCTGAGGAAAGTTGTGCAGATAAAGTCTCATTTGTGTCCTGGGCAAATAAACAATTTCCTTGTTTATTTGGGCAAGTGGTGGTATCCTGTTTGTTATTTTACTAGTGGTCAATCCATGTGTTTTCTTCCATTTAAGTTTTAGATATTCTGACCAGGCTGGCTCTCAGCTGTTTTGTTGATATATCCAGGACTGGGAAGATTTAAGACAGAGGTTGAGGCATGTTGTGATATTGTTAAAAATGATCTGAAAAGAAATTAGTATTCACAAGCAAAACGTTTTCTAGGACAGAGTTCAACTGGTAAAGACGCCATTTGTTTTGTGAGGAGGAAAAAGATAACCAAGCTTTAATTAGAATATGGGAAGTATGAACACAACTAGCTGTAGTTTGGGGAACAGCATCTCCAGGAGCTGCCAGTGGTGGTGTTGAGCTGCCATGGCCTCTGTGCATGCTCCTGGATCAACCCAACTGCAAACCCAAGGTCTTGGCTTAAATTGCCTTTAAGTGTAAAGTCAACACATTTCACCTTTTATTTGGAGCAAGAGAACTCAGCTGATGAAGAGTGGCTCACTGAAATGCCATAATGTGTTTCCATGCCTTCAAGCATCACCCAGTGCAGGAGGTCTAAAAAATATGAGTTGGAAAGACTGAAGATTTGACAGAGAATAGGGTTAGGTGAGATGTTAGGAAGAAATTGTTCCCTGTGAGGGTGGGCAGGCCCTGGCACAGGGTGCCCAGAGAAGCTGTGGCTGTCCCTGGATCCCTGGAAGTGTCCAAGGCCAGGCTGGACAGGGCTTGGAGCTCCCTGGGACAGTGGAAGGTGTCCCCGCCATGGCAGGGGGTTGAAACAAAGAGGCCTTTAAGGTCCCTTCCAAGTCCTGCTATTTTATTATTATATTTTATATCTCCAGGGAAACTCTTGCATTTCATAACACGTTGCTGTGTTTTTGCAGGAGCCAAACTGACCAAGGCTGTAATTGTTGCTATAAAGTTATTTATTGAATGAGAGCATCAGCCTGCATCAGCCTGAAGGCGCAGTTCGAGTTTGCCAAAGGGAGTTTTTCAGGATGAGGCCTCAGAGGATTACTGGAATTCTCCAAGGCCTCCTGTGTGGCAAGCTTGGCCAGCAGGCTGAGGGTGTTTCAGGGTGAGACCCTGGGGAACTGCTGGAGCTGCTCAGGGCCCACAGGCCAGGAGCCCGAGCCACAGGCAGGGATGGTGCAGCCGCTCAGGCTCCGAGCTCCAGGCACATGCCAGGATCCACGCCACCTTCTCTCTTCTCTCTTCTCTCTTCTCTCTTCTCTCTTCTCTCTTCTCTNTACTTCAGCAGACAGAGGAACTGAAATTACACAAGACAAAAGCAACAAAATCTGAAAAAGAAACAAGAGAATTTACTAAAGCAGCAGTGGGAGCTAGAGACAAAGCAGTTCTATTATTCAATACAATGTGTTTATATGCTGGTGAAACACATATGTTGTATTCATGAATTTCAACCAATAACTTTGATGGTATGTGATGTAGGTTTAGAGAATGAATCAAGGTCAGTATACAGACGCATTCCAGAGCTAGTGGAATCAACATAAAATACTACTAGTACTATGTTTGCTATTTCTTATGCAAGGGCCCTGTAGAAGGATGGTAGACATGGCATTTATTTAAAAAGAAAAAAGAGGGAATTGTAGGCACACAGTTTGTGGTGACTGGAAATGAGACTGTGGCCAAGCCTTATCCCTAACAGGCTACAGCTGTGTAAGACAGGTGAGCAGTGTTAAAGGTAAAGAGACCTGGAATGCTGAGAGCTATGAACCAATCACAGAAGGAAGGAGTCACACAGGTGTCATGCATGTGAGATAAATCAGTGGTGCTTGGATGGAGTCAGTTGTATGTTGTCCTTCATTGCTCTATCTATGTGTATACATGTTCTATCTTGTTTATGTTCTGAATTCTATCTAGAAAATGCAAAATAATATTCTACCGTGTTTTAGTTATGTATATGAAGTAGTGAACTCTTAATTGGATTTTAGGGCACTGGGCCTCTGCTTCTACTCAGGCAGCTGGCATTCTGCTTTTACCAAAGGCACTTAAAAAGCATGAAGGCTTATGCTTACATAGGCTTATTTCTAACTTACTTACTTAATACTAAAACTTACATTTAGTATGTGGATTAATATATCTTAGTTTCTCTAAAGGCTTTAACTCAAACTCTACGCTACACTGTGAAATTTTTCTCACTCTCTGAAGGATTCAGAGAGGGACTAACTTCTTGATTCCCAACACTAAACCCTCCAAGGTTCTCTGCCACATTTCTACCTTCCTTGCAGAGTGTTTTGGATGGCACTGCCCTCACTGCCCTCCAAATCCCAGCAGACAGCCTCTGTCCAGCACTGGCCGTGCTGTCTGGGGTGTTCAAAGTCTTCCATACTGGCCTGGTCTGGTCCAGATCATGAGAAGTCACAGAATTATGGAATGGTTTGGGTTCAAAGGGTTTAAATTCTGAAAAACAATCTCATTCCATTCCCTTGCTGTAGGCAGGGACACCTTCCACCAGACCAAGTTGCTCAGGGCCTGACCTTGAACACTTCCAGGGATGAGGAGTCCACAGCCTCTCTGGACAACCTATTCCATGGCTTCATGGCTGTCCCTTTTCTTTGGTTTTGGTTTTTTTTTTTTTTTTCCTTTTTATTCTGTGAGCAGCATCCCCATAGGCCGTGCATGTGCCTCAGACAGTAACATAATTACACCTTCCCAGCTGCTGCCTGTAAATGCTCTTGCCATGAGTGCCAATTAAAATAAATGCAGATTATTGGGAATTTAGAGGATAAACAAATCTCTTTTTGTCTAAATATCAGCGTGGGTTCTGGGGTCATTAGGGTGTTTTGCATTAGTGTCTGCATTCACTCTGGCAGGGAAAGGACCTCAGCCCTGTTACTGGAGCAGGAAGATGTCATGGCCCAGGGGTGTTTTGGGATGGGTTCAGCATCCAAGGGGGATTGAGGGAGCACGTTGCTGCCCTGAGCAGTGAGCTTTTTTTGGAGGGAAGAGCACAGGGCTGCCTGCTCTGATGGGTCAGCAAACAAACAGGAATCTGAAGAGCTTGCTCTGAATTCACGACCAGGCAGAGCAAGCCAAATAGAGACATCCAGCTCTGCCCCGAGGGTTAACTACCTGCTGCTGAAATACCAATTGCAGGGAATTGTGTCCATCAATTATGGCAAACAGGGTTTGCTTCCTGGGAGGGTGATAGGAGAGGGAGGGAGAAGCCCTGATCATCTAAATTAGTTTTTGCTCATCATCTCAGATGGGAGGGCTCCAGGGAATGGTAATGAGTGGGACATGAGCTCCTCTCACCAGCCTGCAGCTAGCTGGACCTGAGGAATCCAGAGCAGCCCTGTGCCCATGCTGTTTTATGTTTATGGTCCCTAGCTAGCCCTGAAGGCTCCAGGTAACCGTGGCCATCACAGGCTGCTTTTCCTGGGGTTTGCTGTGCCCGGTTGCCTCTGATCACTGTGGAAATCACCACCACTCGTGTTCCCCAATGGCTTTTTGAGGGTCTGTATTAGCAGTGCAACCATGTCCTGCCAGTGCTGAGGTGGGATCATCCAACAGGCTGGGTTAAAGCCTCCCTTTCCTTCCTCCAGGCAACAAATTTAATTGCAGTACTATGATAGTACTAATAAAAAGAGGGATTTCACACTCTCTCTGGCTTTAGAAATCTATTGTTCAGCCTGTTTACCTCCTTTTTTGTTCTGAGAAACACTTAATTGTCTCCTTGGACAAGGCTCTCCTTTAAATTATATTAAATTGATGGTAATTTATGTAGCTTTTTTTTGCCTCACACAATAACAATTTGCTCTTTACAGACATTGCTTTTGGAGATGCTCAGCTCTGTGCCTCAGCTGTCCTGGAGGGACCAGGGTAAGCCCAGAGCCACAACTCTTACCCAGATGTGGCTCCTGGGACCTGATCTCCACTGTCCCTTTGCTGCTCCCTTGTGTCTTTAGCTCCCTGAGGGAACTTCTGCTCCTGGCACCTCCATATATTTGCAGGGAAGAAGGAGCAGGTGACTCTTCCAGGTTATCTTTTTGTTACCTGCTTGCTCTGGTTTTCTAAGCTCATAAGTTGCTCATGATGGAGCTACCAAAGCACTGCATGAGGTGCTCTTATCTGAGATCATCCTGGTGCCACTCGGGCTAAATGCTGCAGCTTCTTTCAGGCTTTCAAACCATTCCTCTGGTTGTCTTACTTCATGGGTGTGCTGGGTAAAAGGTTAAAAAAAGGTTAAAGACAACTAAAATTTTGTTGAATGATAAGTAACAGAAGCAGGGAATGTTCTAGAGCACTGATCATATGAGGAGGGAACTGGGGGGGCTCAGCCTGGAGAAAAGGAGGCTTGGGGGGAACCTCATTGTTCTCTTCAGCTCCCTGCCAGGAGGGTGTGGCAAGGTCAGGGTCAGTCTCTCCTCTCAGGTAACAAGCAGTAGGATGAGAGGAAACAGCCTCAACTTGTGCCAGGTGTGATTTAGATGGGAGATTAGTTAAAATCCCTTCACCAAAAGGGTTGTCAGGAACAGGCTGCCCAGGCAAGCAGTGGAGCGACCATCCCTGGAGGGAATAAAAAGCTGTGTACATGTGACACCCTCCATGTGCTGTGGGCACAGCTCATCTTCCATGAGATGGTGCTGGTGAATGGAGGGTCCTACTCCTGCAGATGCAGCCACTCCCCTGCTTAGACTCCAGGACGAAGTTGCTCTTTTTTCTCCCCCCCGTCGTTGGAGGCAATTTGAGCAGTGTCACGGGCCTTGTGGCTCTGTCACGTCCAAGCATGTCACCCACAATGGCATTTCTCTCCAGCCCGGCTCTCCCACGGCTGTGTGGCCTCTCCTCTCCCTCCTGCACCTGCCCTTCTGTGTGCACAAAAGCTGACTGGAGCACAAGCCTGCCTTGATCAAAGGGAGCCTCATCCATCCCCGGGGGATGCAGGAATGGGGGCAGCTCTGTCACCCTCGGGGCTGCCTCCTGCCTGCCCTGCAGCCCGTAGGGGGCTCCAGCTTCCCCTCCTGCCTTGGGAAGGGGGCACAGCCAGGGCTGTGCTTGGAGGCACCTGGAGGTGCCCAGCCTTCCTGCCAGCCTGTCCCCAACTCGCCAGCCTCCCCTTGCTGTCCCTGCACCCTGCATGAGCCTGGCTGCTGGTCACCTTTTGGTCACCTGGTCACCTTTTTGGACACCCCAAGGTGTCTCAGGACAAATGTCCTCGTGCAGGGTGACACTGGCCTCTGCAGCACTGTCAGCATGGGGTTCTGTGGGAACTCAGGGCCTGTCTTTGACTGCCCTGGGAGTCAAAGGGGGCAGGGGGCCCAGAGGGCTCAGGAGCTGGCACCAAGCCCAAGACACCTGCGGGTTGGATTTTAGTCCTTGGGAAGGTTTAACAGCTTTGAAAGAAAAACTACAATTCTCACAAATTTAAATAGAGTAGTAATAGGATTGTCACAGGGTGGAACAGTAGATTTTGGGTTTTAGTACATGGGGGTGGGTGAAGCCAAGATGGAGGAACCACATGGCTTTTAGGCTTCTTCCTTCTTCTTCATCTCCTCCATGATTCTGCTGTGATGGTGGCACTGGTGATTGGTTTGGAGAGAATACACACAATTTGTCTAACGTAGGTGATAGGTATTGGAAAATAGCTGTAAATAAGGTATAGGTAGTTTTTAATATAAAAGATAAACACTGCCCTTAGGGCGGGGATCGCCTCTGACTGTCGTGCTGTGAAGACCTCGGCAGGACAGAGAGAACAATGTTTTAGATAAGGTAAAATAAACAATAATAAAAAACCCTGAAGACCGAAGACTTCATGTCTTTTTTTTCATCTCGGGCAAGGAAAAGGACTTTTAACACCTTGGGGACATTTCTGCAAAAGCAGGAAACCCCACAGGGTTCCTCAGGCTGGCAGCCACGAGCACGCTGGGCTGGAGGAGGCTTGTGAGGATTTCAATGGATGCTCCTGTCACTGGTGCCAGCAGAGCCCAAGCGCCTGTGCCAGCTGTACCTCAGTCACACATCTACATGATGGACAAAACCTCACCGCGAACGGGATGCCAAATTCATTGCTCCTGGGACAGGACTGCTCTGGCACGGCTGAGGTGACTGATGGCTTTTTTGGGTGCCTCGTACCCTGGCTGGCCAGCAGGGGAAAGGACAGGATCCCACCAGTGCCCGCAGCAGGTTCGCTCAGCCCCTGACCTTTTGTACAGCTCATTAACAACACACTGAAGAGAAGGAGGGCAGAGCCATTACAGAGCAATTTATATGTAAATGCCCGAAGTACTAAAAAAAGAGCAACCTTACCGGCATTCATTAGGAAAAAAAAAAAAAAAAATATTGAACTTTCTTCTGTATGTGTGTATTTGTTGGGAAAATTTTGTTTTTCGTTTTGGCAAGACAGAGTACACTGTCAAACCTCCTGTTTGGCTTCTTGATTTTCCAGTTGCATCCTTGTTCCATCCAGGCAGAGGTTAGGGCTGAGTTTTCCCCTGTCTGGGGAATGAGATAGGGAGGCTTTGGTCTCTGGGATCCCCAATAACCTTTGGAAACTGCCATTCCACCTCTGCTGCCCACCTGGGTCACCCAGACAAGTCCCCAGCGAGTGGCTTTGTTGTCCCCACTGGAATGTAGGAGACAAAGGTGTTCCCATAGCCTACACCAAGGGCCTCACTTCCCTTAGGAAATCCAGAAACTTTTTTCCAGAGGCATTTCCAAGAGAAGTGAGTTTACCTTCAGCTAAACCCTGCATTGTCTCTGCTGTGAGATTTTAGCTCTCAGCTAAGGGCTGCTGCTGCCAGCAGCAATAGAGACAAGGTAAAACACATGTATAAATTCTTAATCAAACCATTATCTGTAATGGCCCCAAGTAGTACAGCTGGTGCTGCTGGAAAGCGTGTGCTGCTGTCTTTGCACAGCTGAAGAACGAGCTGATGCTCCTCTCCCAGAGCTCTGCTGGCTCTTGCCAAGCTGTGACCTACACAGGGGAGTTTGGGGGGTCCCTGGATCCAGCTGAAGGGCTGGGAAGGGCCTTGTTTGTGTTGTGGGCCTGGATGTAGTTTGATTTGAGGCAGAAAAGACTCAGCCAAGAGTATTTCTGGACTTGAATGCAAAGTGGAAGGCTTGCCTACAGTGAAAGTGCCACCAGCGATCTTGTCAGAATTCCAGACCCTTCTCCCGGCATCCCTCCATCCTGGCTCCTTCACAAAGCTGCCTGAGTCTGTGAAAACCCTCCCTGCCTCAGCTCTGCACCCTCAGCTGCCACCAGAGAGGGATTCACGATGTGTGACCCTGCAGGGCAGGCACAGGGAGTTGTTCTGGCCTTGCTCATGTCCCTCCCAGCCCATCCCCAGTGCAATATCTGGATTTTGGGGGCTTCCAGCTGGCTGCTGCTGTGTTTGTGGGGTAACCACAACACTGCCCCATGCTCAGCATTATGCAAATGACTGCAAATACAAAACCCACCCCACTGACATAATGCTGGTGTTGGTGTCTTTGCTGGTTGTGAGCTCAAACACATTTCTATCCTGCCTCTCGACACACAGCATCTGGAGATTTCCAAGGCACAAACAATTTCCAGGGTTTCTTTCTGCAGCTGTGCAAGGGAAATCTACTGAGATGGGAGAGAGGGAAAAATGGAGAATAAGCAATGTTACAGCATCACTATCAAATATGTAGGAGCCCATGTCCTGGCAGAGATGTGTTCATTACCTCCCAAACCATTACCAGTGGATCAAACACAAGAGATGGCTCTGGGGTGCTTGTGCCCATGGCCAGACACCCAAAGCAGGTGCAGTGAGAAAATCTATCCTTGGCATTACCCCTTGCTCTCCTCCAAATACCAACTTGCAGGCTTTTTATGTTAGTGTTAGGATTAATCCTCAGCCTTGCAGTGGGACAACGAAATATAATCCTTTTCTCCAGTGCATCCACAAGGGGTTGAACTGTTGGCAGCTGCTGCAGAGGATGGGTTTGCAATGAGGATGTCTCATCACTCTGGGGTTTGTTTGCTGCAGCTGCCTGGCCAGCCTGGGCCAAGCTTTTGGCTGGGTGTGCTGTGATGGTGTTATGGTGACATCCAGCATCACTGCCACAGCAAACATCCCCACGGCTCTGGGGCCCTTCTTTAGAGCTCCTCTCTGACCTGAGCATGCTGAGAGCTACAGCAAACTACAACCAGTGGTGGGAGCTTCAATTTGCTCCTCCATCTGCTGGGAAAAGTGGTGATGGGCAAGTTAAAAAAGGTTAAAAATTGCTGTCCAGGTGTGCAGAGATAGGTGGTCCCACTGGAGCAGGACCAGGGACTGCCACGGCTGCAGTGAGAGCAGTGCCCAGATCTGGTGTGCTCATGAGTGATTTAATGAGGAACCACATCAGCTGCCAGCTGTTGGTTGCCTGAGGGGACAGAAACCCTCACCCAGGTGCTTGCACCCCACATTTTGCTTCTTCCTCATGTGCTTTGGTACTTCCATTCAGGAGTGGAGGGAGGCCTGCCAGCTCCAGCAGGAATTGCTCTAGATGCTTGCCCACCCCTTTGCTTATCCAGAAGGAGTAACTGGGTGGGCTGGGGCCTTAATCAGTGAGTTCATAACTGCACTAATGGAGAAAGAGAGCCAGCTTCCCAGTGACATGGGCAGCCTATTCTTTGTGTGCCTGGGTTTACCCCCAGAAACTGGCTGAAAAAAAAATCACCAGAGCTCAAAGAATCCATGCCAGCAAGGATGCTCAGGGTAAAATACTAAAATAAGGGTAAAATACTAAAATAATGTTATTTAATCATGTCATACAAGAAGCTGATAAAGGATAATGTAACACAGATCTGCCGTGGTGAATTCATATCTGAATGTCAGACTCCACTTTTGTTATATCCCTAATAGATCTCCACTAAAGCAAGATAAATATGATTATAAAAATTCATCTTAATCTTGAGAAGATGAAAATAATGCCCGTAGGCACAATGGTGCCCCTGCTGTTGCTGCTGGCTCTTAGTCCATGGGAAGCATTGGCTCATCCCTGCTGGGCACGTTCTTCCTGTCCCTACAGCTCCCACTGCGCTCAGGCAAGGCTCAGCCCAGCCCAGCTGCATGGAGCACTCATGTGAGCCAAGTTCCTGCTCCTGCTGGCTCTGGAGGTGTGTGGTGACCTCCTGCAGCACTGTCCCCTCCTTCATCCCTGCGGTGGGAGGCCTGAGCAGGATCCCAGGGCCCACCCAGTCCCAGAAGGGAGAGCAGAAGCCCCCAGGATGAACTTTTGCCTTTTCATTTGCTGCAGATCCGAAGCAGGACATGTCCCCTGCATGGTACTTCCTGGGGCACAACAATTAATCAGTCCCTGGCTGTTACCTACCTGGGAATTAGCTCATTTCCTGAGGATTAACCTAATTGTCTAATTATTCATTATATTGTCTCTCCTCCTGATCCTCATTCATTGTTTGGCTGTTTTATTTGTAAAGTATCATTAGCCTCTCATTTGAAGCCATTCAAGAGGTTTACTTTGTGGTTTTATTCCTTCCTTATCCAAACCTTTCCTGGCAGAAAGGACTGGGAGGTTTGGCAGTTCTGGTGGGTCATTCCCTCTGTGCCTGCACGAATGGAAGTGCCCTAATCCAATTTTGTCCCTGTGTTCACCTTGCCTGACTGCTGAGACAATGTCACACCACAGAAAGGATGTGACTCTAGAGAAGCTGCTCTACCAGAGAACTCCTTGAAAGGAGTTTTAGAGTTGGGGCATAAGTGGGGTTTTCTCCCTCAGTGGCTATTTAGCTGTTTGAATTTGTCCTTACCTCTAACAAACCACCTGCTCCTGACGCTGGGAAGTGGTTATGTCAACGCCTTGGTCTCTGTTCACAGGGCACACACTTGTCACCCCCAAAGAAGCCCTAAACCAAAAAGAAATCACACCTAGAGCAGTCTTTTGTGGCTTTTTGTGAAGCTTGCAAATGCAGAAATGGATTCTCCTCCCCCATTTCCATCTGCCTTTGCAGAAGGACTTCGATGATCTTTTAAAGAAGGGGACAAATTGCTGAGTCTTCTACTGAGGCTTCCCCAGCTGGTGTAAGCTTCAACCAGTCAGCTCCAGTTAGATCTTACCAGCTGGTGCAAGCTCCACTAGGTTTTTCCACCCTGCAGAGATGTGCAGGGAGCTGGTCTAATTGGGGCTGAAACACCTTTGGATGTGTCCAAAGTAAAAATAATTTAAAATATGCCTTTCTTGGTGAAAAAGGAGTGCTTGCTCTTTCCTTTCCACTTTGGTACCAGAGCAGGAGCCTGTGTCAGGGGGACAGTCTGCAAAGCTCTGCTGTCACTCAGGCAGAGCTGCTGAATCCCTGCAGATAATAATCCTCTATTGATTTTTGCCTTGTTTTTACAATCATTAGAGAATTTTCACTAGGCAGAATGAGAAAATCTTCTGATCCCCCAGAGGGTTCTCATGTTCACTCGGGGAAATAACAACAAATGAACAAAAAACAAAGCAGAAAAATTAAACCCATGAGTAAACCATAAATAATGGGGTAGAGCTGACTGAGAGCTCTTTGATGTTCAAATGCATCAGTTACATGGTTTGGTTCTTTTCCTCAGAATTTTCCTGTGCTTTCCTAACTTTTCATAAGCAGATTTCCAGTGCCAGGCATTGCTCCTCCACACTCCATCAGCATTTCCAGCCCTGCACAGAGGAGCATGAGCTGGGCTGGCACAGGTGGGTTTCTTGCCTGGGTGTTGTGTCAGGGGCTTTTGGGGGTCATTCCTCTGGGAAAAGTCTGTCTGATAAAGCCTTATCTGTGTTTTGGGGAGTTCCCAAAATGCATGATTGTGTTGGCTCACCGTGTGTGTCTGTGCCTGGCTTGGGTGTCAGGGTTGATGGAGGCTGAGTTTGTGACCATGTTGTGGTTGTCTCTGAGGCTGTTTGTGGCCTGCAGGTGTCTCTGAAGAATTCCCTGTGGCACAGAGGGGCTGTGTGTGCACAAAGAATCAGAGAATGGTTTGGGTTGGAAGGGACTTCAAAATTCATCTTATTCTACCCCCTGCCATAAGCAAGGATGCCACCACTATCCCAGGATGCTCCCAAGCCCTGTCCACCCTCGAACATTTCCAGGGATGAGGCATCCATAGCTCCTCTGGGGACCCTGTGCCAGGGTCTCACAGCCCTCCACATGCTCAGGGTCAAGGCTCTGCACACCTCATCCCAGCACAGCATTTGGAACAGGTGCCAATTCCGAGAGCTGGCAGCATTGTTCTGCTGCTCTGCTGGCTCACACAACTGCAAAGATTATGACATTCAAAAGAAATAATTTATAAACAGCAGATGTTTCATAAACTGTGATTAAAACCCCAACAACACGACAGCCGGAACACCAGCCCACCCCAAGAGTGCCCTGACTGGGAAACAGGAACCTGGACAGAGCAGCTGCTGGGAATGCCAGGGGAGGTCAGCTCCAGGGCACACCTGAGGCACCCAGGATGCTGAATGCCTGATAAGAAATGTTGAAGTGATACAAATGGGGCATCTGAGGGAAATCAGACTTGCATTTCTATAAGAAACAGAGAAAAGAATGATATGATATGATATGATATGATATGATATGATATGATATGATGATATGATGATATGATTGATATGATATGATGAGAGGAGATGTAAGATGGGGAAGGAAGAGGGGAAAACAAAAATGAAGATGCAGCAGAGCAGAGCCACCATGTGAAGAGCTTTGGCAGTGCGCTCTGAGCAAAGCTGGAGCCCTTTGCAGCAGCAGCAGCATTACTGTGACCCTGTCCCTGCCATCCTGAGCTGGGCAGCAGGAGAGCAGGACTGCTGCTGGGGGCACGGGTTCTGGCCAGGGAAGGGCCAGCAGAGCCTGACACTGACATGTAGCCCTTTCCCAAGAGCCTTGTTGTTACAACTGTAAAAAACCCATTTCAACATCAAAATCTGTTTTAATTTGAGCTTTCAGTCTCCTTGATTTAATTTCTTCTGCATCTGCTAAATAATGACAAGAGCACTTTCAGCAAATGCCCTTCAGGGCACTCTGATCTGTTTTTGGACTGTGATCAGCCCTCCTCCTCTTCCTCCTCAAGACCTTTGGTCCTGCAAACCCTGCCCAGGCAGCAGCCAGGAGGAGAAAGTGAACATCTCCCTCCTTGTGCTCCAGCTGATAGAGGCAGCTGGGGCAGGGCTGCTGAGTGAAAGCCTCTGTCCAGCTGTGGCTCCTGGGGGCACATCTGCCACAAACTCCAGGGATCTGCTGCAGCTCAGCATCTCCCCCCATCCCACTCCTCCACCAGAGCATGGTCAGGGGCAGCTCCTTTTTTACAGCCCTCCCTCTGTGACCCCACAGATCTCCTGGACTTCTGCAGCCCTTGTCCCTGTCACACAAAACCAGAAGATTCCTCTTCCTCTTCAGCCTCCCTGGTAGGATTACACAGGTCTCCCTCGGGCAGGGTGTAACTCTCTGAAGGACTTGGCCAGCTCTTTCCCAGTTGGAAGCTCTTTGGCAGAGATCCACATCGCTTGACAAACTTTCAGCAACCTGCAGATTGGCCTCTGGGGTAGCCAGTGCTGTGGTTTCTCACCCACATCCAGAAGTGTCTGCTATTCTGTTCACTTTTGGGGTGAAAGTCTGCCTCAAACAGCTGAATATCTCCTATTGCCACCTGAAAGCTGCTAGGAAATGTATAGAAACATGGAGTGGAGGAGGTCTCAGGAAGGATCCAGCCGGTTCCTCCTCAGGAAAGCTGGATCAGGTAGCCCTGGCTGCCAGGAATCCGTCCCCACTGTGTGAGGGAGCTGACAAGTCTGGTAGGTGCCAGCCAGAACCCTTAACTGGGCTCTCCATCTCTCCCTGGCTCAAGGTGGAGTGCCCATGGCTCCCAGTTTGATTGCCATGCCCTCCACACGGCTCTGACTGCCAGGGGAGAGGGCTCCCAGCACTCTGTGTACTCAGCACATTAAATCCAGGAATCACCACCCTCTGCAGCCCTGAGTTATTTGTTAAAGGCTGCTGAGGGCTGTTACTTGTACTTTGTGTCTCCTTTCTGGTTTTCTCTGTCTGTCCCTGTCTGGGAGCTGGTTCCTGCTGATGAGGGGTGGTGCCCACATCCATGCAGCACCACAAAACCAGCTGCAACCACTGCGGGCATTCTGAGAGAAGGGGGCCACACTCTGGTTTAATGATAACTTGCTCTCCCTGGAGAGCATCACATGCAGACAAGCTTCAGGAAAGGTTCATAAAGGACCCTAGGAATCCTCCTGATTTTCCATCTTGGCATACTCCAGGTCCCAGGCAGAGCAGGCTGTGCATTTGCAGGTGTTTTCCTAGAAAAACAGAGGATTCATCCAAACCTCATCCTGTCTCATTGCCTGGGTCAGGGCTGAGGGCTCCTGTTCACATTCATCCTCTCTCATTTTTTCCTATTTCCATGAATGAAGTGCTTTTTGGAGAGGTGCTGTGCCTTTGAGAGGGCTCACTCAGACAGGATTGGTGCTGTCACCACTACCTGCATCATCCCAGAGCTCCCAGCTCAGCCCACTGCCATGCTGCTGTGTCCCTGTGGATGTGGATTTCTCTGGGGTCAAGGAGGAGGCTCAGTGTGAAGGTGTCTGTCCCAGTTGAGTCTGGCTGAGCACACGTGATGCCCATGTGAGGATGGGCTTTGCTGAGCTGCTGCAGGAGCTGCACCAGCCACCCCCAAAGTGACCTTCTCTGATGAGTCTCACTCTCCACAGGAGCTGTCTTGTGGCCAAATGAAATCTTGAATATTTTCTGTGTAGAGTGAGGGCTCTAAAAGGTCGACCATCCTTGGGCTTTGCCATCAATAAAGCTTAATTTGGGGACAGTGATTACCTGTCAGAGCAAAGGTCTGTCTGCCCCAGCACCCTCATCTCCAAAAGTGGCCAAGGGAATGGGTAGAATTCAGGGGAAACTGCAGCTGCACCTCCCCAGCTCACTGCAGCTCTCCCTGCCTGCAGCTCAGGCACTTCCTTGAGGGGCTGTGGTTAATAATGTTGGTAGACATTTTTCCCCATGAATTTGTCTAATTGCTTTTTGCATTTCTGGATATCCATTAGCTGGTCTCAGCCAAAGAAAGGTTAATGAATTAGAGCCCTTAAAAGCACCCAAAGGGTTTTAACAGAAACAATTCTCCAAGCACAAATCCTCACGTTCTCACACTGTCATTAAGAGCTGCAGAATCATTGTGAGGGTGGTTGGTGTGGGTATGGGAACCCCAACTCCATCCCCCTTCTGACCCATTTCCCAGCCCAGAGAAATTGGGGTGGTTTATCTGGCTCTGCCTGAAACTGCCATGCCCTTTCCTGTTTTGTTCTGGGAGGATTTTATTTTTTTACTTCTATTTATTCATTTTCTGATAGAGGAGGAGGAAGAGTTTGGATTGGTTTTTTTTTGCAAACATACAGCCTGAAAAACCTCAGCTGCTTATTATGGATTAGTTTCATGGGACCCAGAAAGTGAAGGAAAGGAGAAATAGAAAGGAATGAAATTTGGCACAAGTGGAAATAATCAGCATGAGGACAAACCTGCTGGAGGAGAGAGGTTTCAGCAATGTGTGGTTTCTGCTGAAAGAGAGGTTTCAATCAGGATTTATGGCCATGGTGAAGGGTGGATGGGGGTCTTCAGTCTGCTCCCCCCATGCTGGACCAGCAGCACTGGGCACACTGGTGGCTCTGGGTTGACAGCAGAGTGATGTGCTCCTACCCAGGCAGGACTCTGGGGACAGTTCATTCAGGGAATGCTCTGATAATTATTCAGTCTGGGGCTTTGTGGTGTAATCAGTGAGAGTGGGGTGCAATTAGACACAGGAAATCTCGAAGTGTAAGAGGAGCCTAATGTTGTCCTGGAGCCCACCTCCCTTGGTGGTGGCTCTGGCACCCTGGCCAAGCCCCAAGATTGTGAAGGAGAACTTTCCTCGAGGTGTGCACACCATTGCAAGCTCTAACACCTGACCAGCCTCACCTGGGACCAGGTGAGCCACCCACCCCCAGCCCTTAATCGGGTGGTGTATTTAAGCTGGGTTTTCTCCTTTCTCTTGGTTGGGTGGTGTGGGTGCCTTACCTGGCCTTGCTTCTTGGCTCTGACTTCAGGGCTGCCCCCCCAAAACTGGCTCTGCCTGCTCTGGGACTGAGGTCCTGGCTCATCTTTCTTGGCAGGGCAGCCTCTTCTTGCTGATTCTTGACACTTTATCTGCAGGTAGGTTATCTTTTCTTTCATTATTTTCTGCTTAATGATTTTCGTTAATGGAAGGGCTGATCTCATTTCTCTCTGAAATCATCTTGTTTGCAGCATGGACAGATGAGCAGTGAAATGTCAGGGCAGAACTTGAGGAGGGAGAATGTTGGAGGTTTATGCAGGGGGAAGGGATTATTGTGAGGTCCATGTGTTAATGCCACAACTCTGGAAGCTGCCAGTGCCCTCAGGACTGTTTCCAGGTGAGCAAAACTTGCTGTTGCTGTGCCGACCATGCTCTGTGGGAGCTGGAAGTTGTCCAGAGTAAAGAAATGCTTTCACTCAGTTTTCCCCCCCACCATATCTTCTTTCTGCTCTTCCCAGCCCCTGAAGGCTGAGGGCTTGGTTGTGCCAGGCTGCTGCAAGATTTAGGAGCTGATTTTTCAGGTCTCAGAGCAAGTTCCCCCCGGTCCCAGCTGCTGTCAGGGTTTGAAAGCAGGAGAGGCTGCCTGTGGTACGTTCTGCAGCACAGCTACTGATGGGGCATGGAGGGAGGGGAGGCAAGAACTGAGGAAGCGTGGAGTGCAAAAGTAAGGCTGGATGGAGGGGAGGGCAGGAGTGCTGGAAACAGCTGGCAGAGGATTGTCATAAGGTGCCAGGAAGCTCTAACGCTTCAGCAGCTGCTTGGTGCAGCCAGTAACCCAACACATTTAATGAGATGCTGCCTGCTGAGAAGTGCAAGGGTTGGTTTCCTTAAATAAATATTATTATGCTATGCAGGGGACTGCTCTGGCAGGGTGCTCCAGTCCCCCCCAGTTCTCCCCTGGTGCCTGACTCATTTTATTTGAGCTCCAGGGTGAGTGCAAGGGGCTCAGGCTGGTGGAGGGATGGCTGAGGGCACTGGGAGCACTGGGGCTTCCTGCTCTTGTGGAGGTGGGCTGGGACATGAAGGAGGAGGTTCAGGCAGGCTGCTGGGACAGATCTTGGTCAGGCTGAGTGGGAGGGAAGGGCTGGGCATGGTCCCTGGGCAGACATTTGGGCTGCTGCAGCTCAGCCCCTCTCTTCTGCTCCCAGGCATGGTTCTGCCCCAGTCTCTGCCCCTGGCTGCTCGAAAGGGTACCCACAGCTGCTGTTCCCAGTTGAAAGCTGATACTGAAATCCACTTTAATTACCAAATCTGTGGCCACTGTGGCTTCCTGCTGCCCTGCCTGACCTGGGAGGCTGCTCTGGCCAGCCTGGAGAAGGTCTGGGCTTGGAGAGACAGAGGGAAATGAAGATCTGATGGGCAGAACTGAGCTGTGGTGTTTGTGATCAAACCCAGTTTGCAGCAAGACTAAAACCACTCTGTAATGTGGGACTTCAGGGGAGATGCTGGTGCTCCTCACTGGGATGCTGAAACTGCTCTGGGTGTTTATGGCTGCATGGAGGTGCAGCCCAGCACCTGTGCCCAGCCTCGAGGCTGCCTGGAGGGCTGTGCTTACTGCCAGGGCAAGCTCCCTCCTCCCCACAGGCTGGCAGGTTCCCTCTGTGCCTGTGCACCAGCCCACAGCTCCTGGGGAGGATGGAGAGCTGGAGCAGTGGCCAGGAGACTGAGACAGAAGGGAAGGGTCAGGAGCCCCCTCTGCACAGCTGTGCTAACAGGAACACTCAGCACCTTGCTGCACTACAAGTGTGAGATCATTCCAGCCTTCACTGCTCCTCCAGGGCCTGCTGCAGGTGATACCCTCCTCCTGTGCCCTGCCACCAGCTGTGAAAGCAACTGCACAAGCAAGGAGAGGAGCTGGGAGACCAGTAATGGACTAACCAGAGCTCCTCTGCCTCAGCTCAGCAGCTGCTTCGCTCAGAAGTGCATCTGTCTGTAATTATTTCCATGCAAAGTACTTGTTTTTAACCCACTTTTTCAATGGTTTCTCCCCAGTCTGTGGTCGAATACTCACTGGTTTTGCTTCCCTGGACAAGGGCAGGTGGCAATCCTCCTGCTTCTGCTTCTCCTGGAATGCTGATTTCCTGTGTGGAAATAATAGTGGTTTCTGCAGTCAGAAAATGGTTGGCAGGCTGTGTCATTCCCAGGTTGCAAACGTGCTGTGGGTTGGCCTCCAGCAGCTGCACAGCCACCACAAAAGGGTCCTCCTTCATCTAAACCCCAGACAGATGCTCACAAGGGCTTCATCTTTAGGTTCACTGGGAGTGGGGGGAAAGCTGTTCACATTCCTTTCCATGCTGGGGAAGGTGTTTCACCATGGAGAGCTCGGGAGCTGGGCAGCTTGTGGAGGTGTTATGAGGTTTTTGGGGCTGAGGGCAGCGTGCACTGTGACCTGAGGCATTCCTGCCTGCCATCACTGGCTACACCACCTCTGTGCTCTGAGACAGCAAGAAGGAGCTGCTGCTTGCCCAGGGTTTCCATGAGTGAGCCCCGAGGTGGCCACAGCCTTGTTCTGCCCCTGGGGAAGGGCTGGAGGGTTGGTTCTGCCCCAGCTGAGCCTGGAGTGAAGCAGGGCCACCTCCTAAACCAGACCTGAGCCCTTCCAACTGCACGTGGTCACCACAAACCAGTCTCAGGGGTATGAGCAGTTCTGTTGATCCAATTCTTTCTGGGGTTCTGTCTCTGAGCTGGAGGAGCATCTGTGGCCCCACTGATGGCATGGCAATGTTCCCTTCCACCCACCACTTCCCCCTCATTTGTTGTATTTTGAAAAGTGCTAGAGCAGCCTTAAAATAGATGGCAAAAGAGAGAGAGTGCAAAAAACAGTTTAAAACATTTCTGCATAGTTTGTGCTATTTTTGGCCACAATTTGATAAATGAATGTAGGTCAAAAAATGGGGGAGAGAGTTCGCACTTTTTCTTTTATATGAAATTTAAGAGAATTTTGGGAAAACTGCAGCAGCTCAGGAAGGGACTAAGTAGGTGCTGAGCACAAAGTGTTTCTGCATAAGAGCAGATTCCTCCCATGGTGGGTAGGGCAAAGGGAATCTATATTTCTGCTAAAATATTCCCTACTATGGAATATTTACACAGAATACCTCAACTCCAAGTTTCCACTCCACTTCTGGAGCTGGTGCAGTGGTGCAAAGGGCATTCCCTCATGTCTAAAACTCCAGTTTTGTTGATTCTCTGGATGTGGAGAGAGCTGAACCTCTGTTTGTTTATTTTGTGGTTNGAGAGGTGAATCTTTTTTTGTTTTTTTTTGGTTTTTTTTTTTTTTTTTTTTTGGTTGGTTGGTTTTGTTTTGGTTTGGTTTGCACCAGGCCTGTGAGATGACTGCTGGAGTTGTGTGGGGGAAAGAAACACCTGGGTGATACAGATACAAAATCTAATTCATTCTCCTGTCAAATGTTTCTGCTCCAAGACAAGTGTTTGAGGGCTGGGCCTATGAGGGAAGGGATGGGGGAGATGGGTAAAGGTGACTGGGAGTGTGAAGTGCTTTGAAATGGGACACAAACTTGACCCACTCCCAGTTTTAGCCTCTTCTGGCTTTGAGAAAGTTTTTCACCAGGATTCCTTGATGTCAGAATCCTTTGAAGGAGAAGATGGAAGCAGGAATAAGGGGATCAGGAGAGCAGTTGTATGAGGGATGTGTGTTTGGACAGAGATGTGGACCCCAGGAAGGACATTCATCTACTTGCATGCCTTGGATATCCTGAGTTCACTCTTTCAGGAGGCAGATCTCTGCCCTGGGCTGCAGCAGCTGAGTCCCAGGGATGAGCTGCCCGTGCTGCAGGGCACAGGAGGGATGCTCTGTGCTCTGCCCCCACCTCCTGCTTTACTCCACTCTGCAAAGAAAATCCTGCCAAAATAACTTTCTTGTTGCAGTGCTCAATTACCTCCAGGACTCTTGCTCAGTGCTCTGCTGGCTTTCAGGCACATCCAAATGTAATTAATGTGTTCTAAATTAATCTTCAGCACACAGGGGAGCGAAAAGACACAACCTTCCCTGACTTTCTCCCAGTCCCCCATTCGTCCTAATGATGGTGTGGAACAGTAGGAGTGCAAGACAGAGCATTTAATATCCCCCTGTGCCATTCTGCAGGCGTGCCTGCAGCTCTCTGCAGGGCAGGGTAATCACTGGACCCACTGCTGGGGGACTTGTCAGTGTGGGCAGGGATGGCTGGCACCTGCAGCCTCCCTGATTTCCTCAGGCTGGAATGTCACTGCTGGGGCATCGAGGGAGCTCAGGTGCCCCCTCAGCCCCCTCCCTGCTGGGCTTGCTCAGGTGGGACGTGGTGAGGGACCATTACAGGGCTCAATGGAGGCATCACCTGGGGCAGCACTCTGCACACAAGGAAACCAGTGGGCAGAAAATTTGTGACTTAAAAGAAAAATAAGGAAAAGTATTTGGTGGCTGATACAATTCTTTTTCAGCCTCACTCACTATTAAATCACATTTTCCCCTGTGTGTGTGGGGCAGCCTGGCTCTGCATTGCAAGAACTGCACAAGAGAAAGCCAGGCCCCTCCTTGTCATCACAGCCTTTGAAAACTTCCTTTTACTCCCCACCCAAAATGTTGTTTTGCACCCTCGAAAGGGTGCACAGAGATGAGAGTGCTTATGGGTCTGCATTTGAGAAATCGAGTTTGTAATGTGCATTTCCAGTGTTTTCTATGGATATGGCCACATATCACAGAATGGTTTGGGTTTGAAGAGACCTTAAATATCATCTTGTTCCAAACATTTTGCTGTGTGCAAGGGTCCATTCACCAGACCAGGCTGCTCAGGGCCCCATCCAACCTGGCCTTGTTGGATATCAAATATTAAAAACCTCTTTTGCTGTAGGTTTAGGACCCACTGGTGGTGAGAAAGTGTGTTACAGAGATCTCAGTTGTGCTGCAAATGATTGCATATGCTTGACTTGTGGCACAAAAAAAATAGTTTGATTTTTTTCAGACTCAGCTAAAGCAAGATTAATAGAAAATCAATGTGTGTACTGTAAATTCTGTTTAGTTAATACATATAACACTTTAAAAGTACAAAATAATAGAAAAGTAGGTAAGGTAAAAAGACAGTAATTGATGGATCACCTTTGATTTTTATTTTTTTTTTATAGAGAGAGTAATTGTGTGTGTAACTCTGCGATGAGGTTCTTAGCAAGCTGACATCATGTTCTACAACTCTTCCACCCATTTAGCCATGAAACCCCCTGTTTTCAGTGTACCTGGGATGCTGCCCCAGGGAGGAGCTTGGCATGTTTGCCATGAAGCCTCAGAGGTGTTGTGTGCATGAGGAGCAGCCAGGAAGGCTGCAGATGTGACTTGTGGCAGGTTAACCTCGTGTTTTGTGGGATGAGGAACATTTTTGTGTGCCTCCTGTGCTGGGTCCTTCTCCTCACCACTGGAGAGAGCCTCTGAGGCAGCAGGACTTGCTCCTCCCAAGCAGTGGGAAATGGAGCTGCCCTTGGCACTGTGTGAGGAAAGCCTGCTGGGCAATGCCCCACTGGCTGCTGATTGCATTCCCCACCCATCCCATCCCAGGGGAGTGAGCACTCCCTGTGCTCAGCACTTCGTGTGTCCTCCCTCCCCAGTGTGGATGCCATGAGGTGAAAATGAGATGGGTCCCTCTGAGAGGAATGAGGGATTTGGCTTTGCAAACAAGCTGTGGGTCTGCTGGTAGAGAAAACTGGCACTGAGAGCTAAAAGAAAAAATTGAAAGGATTCCACTGATTGATGAATGGAAAAAAGGTATTTGCCTTTGAAACCAACTGTAGGTTTGCTGATAAATGAAACTGGATATTGGAAGATGAAAGAAACAATGGGGAAAAACC
>VYXF01009282.1:569926-599782 GCA_013397295.1 Polioptila caerulea | reverse complement strand
CAGAGCAGGGTCTGGGGGGGTGTCTGTGGTACAGGGCAGGGTCTGGGGGTGTGTCCGTGGTGCAGAGCAGGGTCTGGGGGTGTCCGTGGTGCAGAGCAGGGTCTGGGGGTGTCCGTGGTGCAGAGCAGGGTTTGGGGGTGTCTGTGGTGCAGAGCGGGGTCTGGGGGTGTCCGTGGTACAGGGCAGGGTCTGGGGGTGTCTGTGGTGGGAGCTCAGGTGAAGCTCATCTTCTGCTGAAGGGTCACAACTGGTGCTGCTGGTGTGGGACACGGGGATGCTGCCCTTGTTCTGAAGGCAGTGGATGTGGGCAAGTTCAGAAGACAGAAAGTGCTTCACCATCCATTATTTAGTTTTTGGAGGGGAGAAGAAACCCCATGTGCTTATGTGCTTTTTATGAGCTGCTCTTTTGCTTTGAAGCTGGGAACCTGAGTGAAGCCCCTGGTGAAAGCCTCCTGGGGAGTGCTCTTTCCTCAGCCTCTCACCTGGCTGTGGGGAGGAGCAGGAGACCTGGGGCAGTGCCCCGGGCTGGGCAGCCAGCAGCACCGCTGGGGACAATGGGCATCGCTGGCTTCCAGCTGCAGGAGGGGACTGCAGCAGTTCCAGCGATGCTCTCTGGGGCTGAGCAAGTGAAGCAGCACCTCTGCGAGGTGTCAGCAGCTGTGAAACACAGCAGAGATAACAGCGTGCTTGACCTGACTCTTCCCCTGATTAGCTCACAGGCTGTTGTTAGTTGGCTTCCTCCTCTGGTGTAATCCTCATTGAAAAAATAAACTTGCCTGTTTCCCACCAGGACTTGGAGGGTTCCTTTTTTGCATTTCTTTATCCTGAGGCTTCCTACATCTCCCTTCCCCTCTGCACAGAAGGGGGTGGTGAATGTAGAGATGAAACACAAGCAGGCAGGAGCAGTCACTTTTTTGATGTTTCCTGCATTGTCCATGCAAGACAGGTGGGCTCTGAGGCTAGGGCAGGAGGTGAGTTTCCTTTTTGATGGATTCAAATAAGAAAGCATCTTTTAAGATAAATTCCTCCTCTTGTTGCTCACTTGTTCATTTCTAGTGTTTTATTACTTCATGGGGTGTATTATTTCTGTTTTTCCACTTGAAGGAGGACTCAGATTCTTCCTGCTTTTTTTTCTAGGATCAAGCTGGGCTTTTAAGAGAGCGAGGGACTCCTTGGTGACTCCTTTCCTTCTCCACCCATGGTGAACTTCTCCTGTCTACAGCAGGGCCAAGCTGCAGCAGGTGGGATGAGAGCAGGGGAAACCCCTCTTTACTTATGTTTGAAGGTTAGAAACATCAAGGATGGGGATGGTCATGAAAAATGCATGCCCCTCAAGTGGGAGCTGGCCTACATTCCCACCAAATGCCTGCTGGCCAATGTTTTGAAGGTGTACCCTGTGTTTTGAGTTGTTTTTGTGTTGTTCCTCTTCTGTCTGCATGGATGCATTTGGATGATCTCACTGTCCCTGCACCATGTAATATTCCTCTGAGGTGGAGCTGGGATGGATGCTCTGTGCTGTCAGTGATGCGTTTGGAATGTGGCCACCTCAGCAGCACCTCAGTGTCCCCAAAGCCAGTGGAACCTACTCTGCAGGGGGGAGTTCAGCCCTCCTGGGCTCTGGTGAGAGCACAACGTGCAGTCTGTGCTGGTGGGGCTTTGGGCACAAAGCCCAGGGGATTCCTCCTGCTGCCACAGGGGCTGGATAAATGTGGGGAGGGGACACTAAACTCATCATCAATTAATTTCTATGTCTAGGCAACACTGGTTCCCAAGTCGTGTGGCATTAGCTGTGGTACAGAACTGCAGAATTGTGTAATTTTGGTATGTGTGTGCTTTCTGTAAATATAATCATAAAAAAAGAGCAAGCCCTGGCTGCTTCCCTGCACTTCCCTGTGCATTTTGTACCTGTTGCCTTCATCTCCCTGCTCACACTTTGACTCTCAAAGTTTGTCCCCTCCATTCTGCATCTCACATCCTCCATGACTTTCCCAGCATATCCCATTTTCCCTTTGCAAGGAATTGCTCCTCCACACAACTCAGCTACTGGGTTCACTTGCAAGGAGGGATGTGCACAAACAGGATCATCCCAAAATCTAAGCTGGAGCTGGAAGGGTCCTTTGGCAGTCAGGTGGTGCCAGGATATGCAAGCTCTGGCTGTCCTGCTCGCAGGCTCCTCCTGAGCTCCCTGTCATCTCTGCTTTAGGTGGTGGTACAGACAAGGACACTAATAACTTAAGTAATTACTCATGTCCAAATCAATTTGCTGCCCTGTCGGCTCCATTTTCTCTTTGGAGCCAATATCAGCATTGATTCCTGAAGTCACCCTTCACATCTCCAGTACTGTGTACAGACCTTCAGTGACTTCTGGAGCACAGTCTGAGGAAGGCTCTGCCTTCAATGGAACTTGTTTCCTAATTTTTGTCACAGTTCAAATACCTTGATGTGGATGCAAATTATTTTTCTGGTAGATCAGGGTGACCTGGTAAAAAGGCAATCTGAATTCAGCACTTTTGCCTAAAGTAACAACACGCTGAAGTTTCTCCAACCTCCACCCACAGCTTGGAAAGAGATGAGGGTTTTTGTCACCTTTAAAGTGCAAAGAGCTGGATCACCATCCAAACTGGCTGCTGGATGAGGGATGCCTGGTCCTCAGTATCCATCCAGCTCCATGGAATCAGAATGCTTTGGGTGGAAAGGAACCTTAAATCTCCTCTGGTTCCAACCCCTGCCATGGGCAGGGACACCTCCCACTGTCCCAGGGGCAGCCACAACCCTCTCATCCTGTGGGATGCAGAAGAACCAAAGCATGCAGAGATCAGCCAGTGTTGAATCCTGGGTTCTCAGATGTTGAATTTTCAGGAGCATTTGCACCTGTGTGCCCTCTTTTGGCTCAGGTGTGGCTGCCCTGGCTGATGTGGTGGATGAACACTCCCTGTGCCCACCTGTGGGTGTTAATTTTCTTGCCCTGGGAGCTCATTTATGTTCTGCCTGCAAAGAGTTCTTTATTGGAGGTGTGGCTGATAAAAATGGGTGGCTTGAAAGTAATCAGATATTTTAAACTAGAAAATTAAGTGTGAAATTCTCACCATCTATATGAAGATCTTAATATAATGTATTTAAAAGACTTACAATAAATGAAAATGCTAAAGCAAGACATTTACTGCTGAAGAGTTCTGATTCTTCAAGCCCCTGAAAGGATGGATGAAAGCTGCCTAAACACTTGCAATGACCTTGCTGAAGGGCTGCCTCCACTTTAAAAGCTGAGGTTTCCAGGAATTGCAGAAAAAATACTTTGTTTAAAGCAGTTTCATCCAGTAATAAAGCTCAAAAATTAATTAATCCAAATTTGGTGAGAACAAAACCCAAAAGCAGTTCAGGAAAGTGGTTTTCTTTCTGCTGCCTCAGATATTATCTTATTGCACCTGATTTTCAATTCCATTAGCTCTAACATCTCCAGGCTTTTGGCCCCAGCTATTGGAAACAAACAGTTCAATTTTATTGATCACATGTAGTTCTTCTTTTGTGTTGTAAATCAGATTGAAATGCAAAGCATGTTTTAATAAAAATATTTTTGTTGCCTAGCACACATGAGGAACTCGTAATTGATAGAAAGCTGTTTGAAATGCTGATTTGTGCATTTTTATTCAGTTCCAGTTGTCCAAGTACAGTTTGACGCAGTGCAAAATGAACTATCATTTAGTAAATAGTAAAGGGATCACTTAACATTGTTTAACATGGCAAAAAATTGGAAAAACCAGACTGTAAATGAATGCAGGTATCTGTATTTGCCTAAATGCATACAGATGAGGTAGTGAATTGAAAAGAAAGGCTAAATTTAATTGCAGTTCATGTTTTAATGGTTTCCCACTGATAAGAATAAAACTTTCTGCTCAGCAGCCACTTGAAAAGACAAACAGAAATGGGATTGAGACCAGTGATTTTTGCTGATTTGAAACACTTCTATGTAAATCAACCCAAACCTGATAGGGAAGGAATGAAAAGACTTCCCCACTCTTGGTACAAACCACTGGGTGCAGCAGTCCTGGGGCAGGATGGAGTTGCTGTGGTCCCTGGTACCCTGAGCTGGAACTGCCATCTTTTCTCCCATTCCAGGACAGAAAAGTTTCCAGCCTTTCTGAGGACAAACAGTGAGAAATAGCCACTAATCAAATGGGGTGTGATAGATGGCTGTTAAAGGGATAAAAACCTGCCCACACTGATAATAAACATTGCAGCTGCTTCCAAAATCACTCCCCAGGGCAGCTTTGTCAAACTTTAGTTGCAGAGGAAAAATAACTGTGGTCAGCAGAGCCAGTCTATTCGGTGATAAAAAAGAACAAGGGGGGAAAGCCAGTGTGGAAGAGTAGCCTTGGTGCCTCTCGTGGCTTTTGCCAAGGATGTTGTGCCAAAATGACCCTGAGTCACTGAGACAGGACTGCCCGGCTGGGTTTGAGCCTCCCTGACTCTGCCTGGCTTCAGTTTTTCTCCTTCCTTGTGTCCTTCCTGTCCGTGACCTTGAGGTGATGTTTGGCCAGAAGATTCTGTGTAGGTGGAGAACTGGGGCAGGAAGGAGCTGGGAGCTGGTCTAGCACCCTTTGTGTGGCCCCTTCAGGGGTACTCTCACTGATTCTTCTGCTCTTTCTGGCTCTTTGCATCACCTGAGGCTTCCCATGTGTAAATTTGGTGGAGCACTGATCAGTCCTGCTGGAGGGCTGGGAGGCCAGAGGGTGAGAGGGGATGTGTCAGTCTTGGCAATGCTCCCCAGGCTGTGGAGCTCTGTCTGCTCCAGGTGTAGTCAGAGCTCTGAGAGTTGGGAAATCCTCCCTCAATCCCTGTCTCAGTCAGAGGAAACACTGACAGCCCCTTTGGAGGCATCTCTTCAGCAGCAAGGTACAAACCAGGATGATGTCTGCCTTCCTACCTCCTTTCCTTCCCACACTAAAGGAGTTGGGATATTTTGCTCTTCACTCTCCCAAACACCAAGAGTAGTTCAGAACTGATTTTGCTCTTACCCCCCTCCCTCCCTCCTCAGGAATTGCTTCAGGAGGCTCCTTCCTCTGCCTTAACAATTTAACTCTAGCAGAATTATATCCCTAAACTATTGTTCTCATGAAATGCTATGCTTAATAAAATGTGTGGCACATCCATAATTTAGGTACTTGTGACAAAACATACAACTCTGTTAAATATATCGTAAACTTTGCCTGGTGTTCTTGATACTTAAAAATGGATGTAATGGCAAAGTATTGTAGGTATTAACTCTATTTCAGAGTCCTTGCATTTAAACCAGAGGCCATTAATTTTAAAATACCGTAAAAAGTATGGCAAGAAATTTCAATATATCTGATATGCTGTCCTATCTATTTAAATTATTAATATGCAATGCAACCAACAGCATAAATTCTTCCCAGCATAAGCTCTAGGCAGTCACTCTAAGAGGAGCTCTGTGAGCAGTGGGGGAGTGGAGATAAACCCCAGCAGGGTAATCCCTTCCTCTGGGCTCGGGTCTCCTCTGCCTGGCTCCACACGGAGCCATTCACTCCTGTGCCAATCTCAGTCCCTCCCTGCCTTGCCCTCCGGGCTGCATTTGGCATTCCCAGAGCCTTCTCTCTGCGGTGGGATCCTGGGCATCCCGGCAGGGAGCTCAGGGCAGGGCTTTGGGGTTGCTGAGAGCAGAAACCAGAGTGGTTTTGGCATGGGAGGAGAAAATCAACCGGCAGGTGCCTGGAATGAGCGATTCACTGAGTGCAGAGCTGGGGGGAGCTCTGATGGATGGACAGGTTGGGAAGGGAAGTATAAAATAAATGGGAGAAAGTAGAGATATGTAGTAAAATCATGGACTTGCTGCCAGACCTTGGGTCAGATAGAGCACTCTGCTGGTGGAAATCTGGAGCCACCCCAAGTTCTTGCTCTATGCTAGAAGATGCTCAGCAAAAAATTTGTTTTCAGGGCAATACCTGTTCCAAGGTCAGGTATGAAGGGAGTTTTGCTGATGCAGATCAGAAGTTTGGGGTCCTTGGGCAGTGTAATACAAAGGCATGGCCCACGTTTCTCAGGGAATGCAGCTCCCTGGGAGATAGCAGCAGCAGGTAAAAGCTTGACAAAGCCCCAATATTTTTCACACCCATACAGGGCTGAAATAAATAGATCCCTTTTTTTGTGTGTTTGCTCCAGACTCTGCCCTGCTGCTGTGGTTGTGTCTTTGTTTTGGGACAAAAGGAGTGAAATGAATAGGTAGCATTGTTTCTTCCTTACAAACATCTCTCTAGGAGTCCTGGTTGAGGGAAAAGCTTATTTTAAGGAAATGGAGTTGATGCGGGGTGTGGGGTAAAGAAGAGGTGCATCATGAAGTCCCAGAATGCAGGAAAATGTTCCATTCTGGGAATTGCACTTTGTTTGTAAAAGTGAACAGACTGAGCAGTGGGAGAAAAAAAAAAAAAAAAAAGCATTAATTCCCTTTAGTTTGGTGTGCTGTTCCTGGATGTGGTGTTTTTGGAGGCTGTGTCTCAGTACAGCACTCAGTGTACCTGGCCAGCTGATTAATATTTTCTCAGGGGGTGAATTTGTTCCTGGCCTGGCACAAATGGGTGATGGGTTCATGTCTTTGATCCGGAGATTTACAGCACTGTGCCATTAAGGCAGCTGCAGAATTTTGGGTGTTTGGGTCTGGATTGATGCTGCTGCTGTCCAGAGGAGCAGGGGGATCCCAATTCCCTTCCCTTTCTTTGCTCCTTTAATTTTCTACCAAGGGATGACTCCTGCCCTGATCCCCTGTCTAACCCAGTGAATGCTCCTGGCTCCTGTGCTCTATCAATTCCCCCTCTATTCCTCTGAAGGCAAGAGCTGCAGGTGATATTTTAGAGAAATCAATGTGAAAGGAAAACTGGCAGCTTTGACTCTGCATGAAATGACAAATGCCTCGTTATTGGCCCAAAGGTTTTTTCTGGGGGGAGGTTGTTGTTGTTGGAAAACACCAGTGTGCTGTTTTTCTTTGTAAATGGACTCATTGTTGTGGCTGTTCTGGGAGTGCATTTTACTTTCTGTTTAGTACCATCTTCATTGTACACCAGGATGGATCTCTCTACACAGCAGAGCACATAACAAGGAATTTATTATCCTGTTCACGGGGTCACTAATAGTGATGAGTGTGGGGCTTCTCTACAGGATGGCTCTTTTTCCTTGAAGAATAATAAAAACTGATAAAGAATAATAGAAAAATAGGACAAAGAGCATCCTCCTGACATGCAGTTTATGGGGAACACCTTTCTGAGCAGGCAGTGCTGGGCACAGGGGAGACAAATTCAGGAGGGGAGGCATTTTCATAGGATCACAGAATATGCTGAGCTGGGAGGGACCCCCAGGATCACCCAGGGCAGCCCCTGGCCCTGCACAGACCCCCCAAAAACCCCACCCTGGGCATCCCTGGCAGCGCTGCCCAAAGGCTCCTGGAGCTCTGGCAGCCTCGGGGCCGGGACCATTCCCTGGGCAGTGCCCAGCACCACATGGGGGAAGAACCTTGCCTTGAGCTCCAGCCTGACCCTCCCTGGCACAGCTCCATGCCCTTTCTGGGGTCCTGTCACTGGTAACCAGAGTGCAGAGATGAGTGCCTGCCCCTCTGCTTGTCCTGGGGAGGAAGAATTTCACCTGCTGTCACCCCCCTTGTCTCTTTGCCTGACCCTTCCCCAGAACCTCAGTGATGGATGTTTGTTGTGCTTTCTGGACAGCCACTTCTGGTGCTCTGCTACCTCTCAAATTCAAGTTTCTTTTGTGTCTGGTCCTCAGTGAGCATTGCTGCAATTCAAACATCTTCATCCTCACTGTACCCTTAGCAGGAGTGGAGGATATTCTGACCATCTTGCCTGTCTGAGGCTGCAGCACTCCCAACATGAGGATTTACCCTGATTTATCTCTACAACTTCTCTTCTTTAAATGGAATCCCAGATCCTTTGTGTTTCCTCACAGTTTCCCAGTCCATCCTTATTTTCCCCAGCATTTTGCTGGGTGCCCCCAGTGGCCCAGGACGAATCCTCACACAGTGCATTCAGATGTGTCCCTGCAGTGTGACCATACAGCAGTAAGAGCTGTTCTCTGAGCGTGATTTCCACCTCCTGCACCTTGACAATGTCACCTAATCACAATTCTGTGTCTTGCTTAAAGCTGTGCCACGTAAAATGATGCCAAAGGCCTTGCTGTGGCCCTTGTATACAACAGTGACTGCCTCTCCCTGAGTCTGCTGCCTTGTCATGGAAAAATACAAGATTGGCTTGATATTTGTTCTTGACAAATCCACGTTGGCTGTCCCTCACTGCCTTGTTATCTTTTTGATGCTTAGAAAGTGTTTGTTTGATGATTTGTCGCAATATTTTTTCTGGGAATTGAAGTTAAGCTGCCTGGCCTGTAATTCCCCACTATGTTTGCTGTTCTCTGCTCTTCTGGGACTCATCACAGTCCCTGAGTTTTCAAAAATAAGTGCTAGCAGCCCTCAGATTGTCTCCACCACTTCCAAGTACCTGGCAGTGAATCTCAGCAGCCCCAGCTGATTTGAAAATATGTAATTTATATAAATAGCTTCTGGACTATTGCTTTCCCCTTGTAGTATGAATTCTTACCTTTTTGTAGCAAGTAACCATTGAAATATCTCTACAAATGAATCCATCATTTTTATTGGGAAGCATTTCCCTCTGCAGTGACAGCTGGGAACAGCTCTGCTGAATGATGGAGGAGCTCTTCTCCTGGTCATAAAGTTATTATTAATTTGATTTAAGTTTTTGGATTTTGGTGTTATAATTTAGGTTTCTTACAAGCTCTACAGCAATATACAACTTAATCTATTTTTAATTTTATTTCCCAGGTATATTTCCTACTCATTTACACTGTCTTAGCCTTTTGAATCCATTTCTACAACTGACCTGTCTGTGGTCCAGCATCACTAGATGATTTTCCATGGTTTATTTAGTATATGGAAATATACTTTTTTATTTAGTATATAGAAATATATATGGAATTTTTTTTTTAATATCCAAAATCAGGTAGGTCTGAAGGTGACAAGATTTTATGCTGGACTGGGTAGAAATTCCCTGATGTGCCTCAACACCTCTGCTGTGCCCTGACAGGCTCCAGCACCTGGGATGGGTATCCTGGGTTATCCCACTGTCCACAATGCCTGGGGGACAGGGCCAGGGCAGCAAATGTTGTTGTTCTCACTTATCTTAACTTTCCTCGCCTTTAAAACAGACCAGAAGAGTTTTCACTTTGGAGCCATGACACTTTCAATTTACTTCTGTCTTGTTTTACCATCTTTTTGTGACACTGTCTTAATAGGGATGAACAGACTTCACTCATCATGGTGTACTATGACAACCTACTGAGCAAATCACACTGATGTTTTGCTTAGGGATGGCTGGGATTTGGCTTGCTGAATCAAACATCAGGGTTTTTTTTTTCCTGTGTTTCAAAGTACTTACCATCTAGTTTACCATGAAATGGTTTGACAGTTTTCAAGTAGGCAACACTTTGATCTGTGTGTCAACTCGCTTTATTGGAACAAACAGGAGATGTTTTGTTCTTCAGAACAAGTATTTGGTGTCTGTTGTCCCTGATATTTTTTAAATACAAAGTCAGGAGTGTTTTGATTCATGCATTCCATCATGGTAGAACTTGTCAGTCACAGTAATGTGTTATAAGTAACAATAGAATTGTCATAAACCGGGGAAAAAAAGCCCTAGAAACCTCAGCAAAGATGAACAACAGAACTGAAATGAAAACTTCTCAATTCTGAAAATAAATCTTTAATGGAAAGTTTGAGAGAAGAGAATGTCATTTCATAATTTCTTACTGGGGATTGACAGAAAGGAGCATTTTTCAAATAACTCCAGTTTCAAAGAAACTGAATTGTTTGAACTGAAGGACATTTGGAAACAAAAACCAACAAGACATGAGGTTCTTGTCCCTGCTTTGAGATGCATAAGCGACCCCTACGTGGGTGCTAAGCATTGGATCATGTTGGAAAAATCTCTCTTCCCATTAATCTTTCCTTCCTCTTGCAGGAAGGGTCTTTTCCATATTTAGGAGCTTTTCTGGTACTGCAGCAACCTGGTCTATGGGAGGTGTCCCTGCCCATGGCAGGGAGTTGGAACTGGATGAATTTTAGGGTTTCCTCCTTCCCAAACCATTCCATGACCAAGGATGATGATCAAATAACCAATCAGTATCATATCAGTGTATTCCTACAAGACTGGCTAAAAAGAGAAGGACCACAAAGCAATTCTTTACATCATTTGCAGCTCTTGTTCTTTGTAGAAACTCACTGGACCCCATCCTGTTCCTGTCCCAGCCAGGCCTCTGTGTCTGGATCTCATCTGAGTGTTTCTTTCCAAAAGATTTACGTTGGAAAATGGTTATTTGAAGTTATTGTGTTTTTGCAGGTGCAGCATACAGAACTGGTATTGATTTGACAGTTTAAGATTTCAGGGGGAAAAAAAGAAAAAAGGCAGCATTTTGGAAATTGATGGGATTCAAATGACAGGTTTTGATATTTTTAGTTTGAAATAACATTTTAATTCAAAATACAGAAAAGGCAAAAGGAGGAGAAATCAGAAGGCAAAACTGGAGATAAACAGCAGTTGATGAGATTATTTTTCTTCTCTTTGGAAAGATATTTAATAATTTAACAAAGGGAAAAGACATACTATTAAAAAATTCTACATTTCTATTCAGGGCAAAGAAGAGGTCAAGATTCTGTGGCCAGTCCTTTGCCAAGTGTCTACCAAGAGTGAAAGAGCTGCAGCTGGGAAGAAAAGGCTCATTTCTGCATCATAAACCTTCCATCTCCTCCCATTCCACCCAGCCTTTCCAGGGTTCCATCAGGGGCAAGGTTCATTCTGAGAAGTGCCCAGGGCAGAGTCAGAGCTGTTGCTGGGAGCTCAGGCAGCCGCCCTGGGGCTGCATCCTGCCAGGGCTGCCGTGCTGCTCCTGGGGCACAGGCAGGGCCAGGACCTGCTGCTGTTAAAGCTGGGCATGCAGGGAGCTGTGGAGGGGCTGCAGGAGAACAGATACAGTGAGGGCTGTGTGTGCACCAGCTCCTGTTTCCTGAGCCACTGCTAAAGCCAGCATCCAGCTGCCAGACGTGTGCCCTGCTCAAGCTAGGCAGGATTTGAAAGGTTTGTGTCTAAGCGCTGCTAGGTCTCTGCAGAGCCCAGTCTAAGCTGACAGATTGGCTGGCTCTGTAAGCAAAATAATAATGAATGTAATTATATGTAATTTCCAACTTGCCCACACTCAGAAGCCAATTGGAATAACTAAAGAATCCTAATTTCCTTGGCACAAGGATGTCCTGTTTGGAATTGGGTGAGTAGCACAGACTTTTCCATTCATTTGCCCCTTGAAACTTTTTGTCCCCTTCTCTCTGCTCTCACTTTGATGGACAGACCTCTCCTGTTAATACTGATGAACTTGGTGGCACGAGGCTTCCCCTGTGAGCACACAGGACACACTGAGGAGATGGCACCCTCAGCCATGTCACCCTCAGCCATGTCACCCTCAGCCATGTCACCCTCAGCCATGTCACCCTCGTCCTGACTGTGTGTTCCTTCCAGGTTTTGTGTGAGATTTGCCCACAAGAAAATGCCAAGTCCCCAGTGCCCTGTGCTTTGGATGGGGCTGGGGCTCAGGGATAGAGGGGTGGTAATGGCCTTAGGAGCAAACCCAGGGCAAATCCTGGCATCAGAGTGTGCAGGGGCTCAGCTGGGCCCTGTGTGGCAGCACTGTTGGGATTTACAGATTGTATTGGACAGCAGGAGAAGTGTCAGCTCTGACAGGGCAGAGGAGAAGCCCTGAGTGCCCAGCAGCAGCCCCAGGAGGTCAGGGCTCACTGGTCCTGAAGTGGGGGATGCAGGGTAGGGCTGCAATTTGCTGAACAAACCATGCTTGGGCATGTTTGAGATGTGGCTGGGGGATACTGAAATGCTGGGAGGCAGATTTGCACTTTATACCTTTCTTTCTCCATTGCCACTCCTGCACATAAAGATATTAAATCCTTTTGGCCTTGAGAAAATTACTGCAGGATCTTTGGTGACTGCTACTTGTCAGGAGAGCATCCTGTATCTAAAGGTTGGGTTTTTTTGCTATAAATCTCCAAAGATTTTTAAGATCCGTGACTCTTACCTTTGAAAGTCTACTGTAAAGTCCTGGAATATGAAATACATGTCACATATAGAGAGCTTGGCACACAGGAGGACTCACCTCCAGCTTGAAAATTACTAAGATCTGCAACATTCATCCCCAAATCCTTGCTATAAATAAAGCTCAGGGAAGGAAAAGGCTGTGCTAGGGTTGCCTCTGCTGGGAGGCTGAGGGGTGCAGGGGCTGCAGCAGGGCACAGGGTGATGTGCTGCTGAGATTCCCAGGGCAGCTCCCAACCCAAGGCCTTTGGTTTGGTGAAAGGAACTCGACCCACAGCAGAGAGAGAGGAATGAATACCCACAAAAAATAAAACATATCTCCCTTGCCTATTCTGACTTAATTTTGAGTTATAGTTTCACTGCTGCAACTATTTTTAAAAATTATTTCTGAACCCAAAAGTATAAAAAATGGAAAAAAATCCATTCAAAGCTTTTTAATCTGTGGACATTTGAAATATCGCCTCACCTTGATGTTGTTTGAGTTCTTGGTGTTGAAGCTGAATTCTAATTATTCTCCAGTAGCTTTGCTTGCCAACTCGATCTTCCAGGCTCATATCACATGGAAACTTAAAAAAAAAAAAATAATCCAGACTTCACTTTTAATCTGTGTCACTTTAAACAATTTATCCTTTTTGAGATAGCTGATTGCACAGGCTCTCTTGGATAACCACGTGATGTGTGTGTGTTCCATCTCTGGTGGCAAACAGCATATCTGATCCCTGTGGAATGATCCACTGGAGAATGATGGTAATTAATCTCTAACAAATACAAATTTGGAAACATCTGTGTAGATTTAAGCTTAGGGAGCAGGACCAGGGAACAGGTTTCAGCAATGGGAAGAGAGTGAGAAAGCATAACTTAAGGTATCAGGCAAATATTGCAATTAAATTAGTCAGCTTGAGGAAATTAAATCAAGGGAAATTGGAAAGTGTCATATTTTTTAATCTGGATTTCTGGCTGTTATGAGATTTTGAAGAGAGCCAGTGAAGAATATAGAAGATAATAAGTTCTAATTTTTTTTCCTGGTGACTCAGAGGAGAGGTGGATGAAGCCCTCTCTGATTTTGTGATAATTAATGTGACTCCCATGGCAAAGTGAAATGCAGTGATTAGTTATAAGTCAGCTGAACTCTCACAGCAGATCTTCGGAGAATTTCTCATTGTTTCAGTCCTGTTAACAGCCCAAGCTGCTATTCTTTCCTGGGCCTGTTCCATCTATAGGGTGAAGCTTTGATGAAGAAATCTGATTGCAAACTCCAGTTAAACCCATGGTTTATTAGAAGTGCACAGTTGTGTATCAATAGTTATGAGTAGACACCTCAATGTGTTGATGGAAAACGACACCTCTGACCTGTGAAAGTGCAGATTTAGATATTCCTTTAAAAAGAAACATGTAAGATGCTAGGAGTGCATTTATAGCAGTGCCCAGCAAGAGGTAAATAGGGCAGGTGGTCAGAGATGGTGGGAAAACAGAGCCAGGGCCTTTTTTAAAGATTGTTGCTCTCAATTTCTAATTTATGCCAGCTTGTAAACACCGTGGGTGTAGTTTTGGTCACTCTCACAATCCAGAGGGATCACAGCTGCCACAACCCAGAGCTCCTGGGCTCTGGAACACCAGAGGTGTTCCAGCAGGTGCCAGGAGGCTGAAATTCAGAGAGAGTGAGGGAGGAGGCCAAAGGCCCTTGCACACAGCAGATGAGCTTCTGCTTCATTTTTCATGGTTACTCAGGTAGAGTCAGCGTGCTGACAGTGGAATCAGAAAATGGGATGTGTCCTCCTCCGTGGAGAATTGGGGAAAGGGGAGTCCATGGAGGGAGAGGCAAACTCTGGGAGGCAGCAGATCCTCCTGTGGCTGTGCTCTGCAGGAGGGACAGAGGCACAGGGGACAATTTGCAGTGGCCATCCAAGGAGGTGCAAGTTACCTGCTCCTTCCTGCAAAGTGCTGCCATCACCTCCTTCCAGAGCCTGATCCTTCCTTGCTCGGGATGCTGTGTGAGAGGAAACCCAGGGATTCCAGGGTTCAGGGGTTCAGGTACAACCATCGTGCTCCCAGTGCCCCATGAGGAGCATGCTGTGGAATTAGAACCATAAAATCACAAATAGTTTGGGTTGGAAGGGACTTTAAAGCTCATTTCATTCCATGGGCAGGGACACCTTCCACTGTCCCAGGTTGCTCCCAGCCCCATCCATCCTGGCCTTGGGCACTTCCAGGGATCCAGTTGCAGCCACAGCTTCTCTGTGTCAGGGCCTGCCCACCCTCACAGGGAAAAATTCCTTCCTGATACCCACCTAACCCTCCTCTCTCTCAATTTGAAGCCATTCTCCCTTGTCCTGTCACCCCAGACCCTTGTAAATAGTTTCTCTTCATCTTTCTTGCAGCTCCTTCAGGTCCTGGAAGNAGCCACAGCTTCTCTGTGTCAGGGCCTGCCCACCCTCACAGGGAAAAATTCCTTCCTGATACCCACCTAACCCTCCTCTCTCTCAATGTGAAGCCATTCTCCCTTGTCCTGTCACCCCAGACCCTTGTAAATAGTTTCTCTTCATCTTTCTTGCAGCTCCTTCAGGTCCTGGAAGGCCACAGTGAGGTCACCCCAAACTTTTTCTTGTCCAGGCTGAACAATCCCAGCTCTGCCAGCCTTTCCTCCCAGCAGAGCTGTTCCATCCCTCTGATCATCCTGGGGCCTCCTCTGGACTCGCTGTAAATCCAGAAGTTTTTTGGTACCCTCAATGACCTTGGTGACAGAGGGGAGAGAGAAGAGGAAAGTGGGTGAAGGAAAAGGTTTATTGTGTCCCAAGGACCCAAAAACTCCTTCCAAGGCCTGCAGGAGAAATGCACTGGAGGCTTGCTGAACACACAATTCCTTTCCAAGGGGGGGGCAATGAATGAATGCACTGATGCATCTGGTGGTCAGTGAAGCAGCTGTCCTCCTCCAAGTGTCTTTTTTTCAAAATTTTTTTTCTGAAAAATGTGGCAATGCTTCAAGCAGAAATGCTTTCAGGACTGCATGGCCACGAAAGGAATCTGGCTTTCCTTCACAGGTGCTGATGCTGAAGTCATTGAGTATTTTTGCACTTCATTGGAACTTTTCTTTTGGAAAATATAAGGAAGAAGAAGCTGGAATTATTATTGTTCAGAACTGCCAACTCAATCTCTTACATATTCTCAGAGAAAAGGCTGATGCTCCAAAAAATTTGTGCAAAATCTTTCCAAAACAAGCCATTATTTCTGCTTGCAGACAAAGAATATAAATGTTTATGGGCTTTCTATTGAGCAAATGAAGGGTCTTGGTTTATACCCATGCTGCCCTTACAATTCTATGTTAATATATGCCAGGAGAGTCCTTTTTATTTTTTTTTTCCCCATTCCCATTTTCCCATTTCTATTTGCACTTTATTGCACCTCAGGTATTTCTTTCAGGTCCCTGACAGGCTCTGAGAGGCACCTCTAGTTATTTTAAACAAATAAATCATGTCTTGTCTATAGGATCACCCCAGGGTGAGGAGCAAGCAAGGCTCCATTTCCAAATGCTGCAGTGATGGATTCCTGCAGCCCTGGGGGACAGCACGGTGCCCATGCCATGAGCCAGGGCAAATGACCTGTCAAACCTGATGCACTCACCTGCTGGGCAGGAGAAGGGAAGATTGGGATGCTGGAGTTTGCTAGGAAGGACAAATTTGGGTTTGGATACATTTTCTCTGGGTTTTCCCTTTACGTGGGAAGCTTTTTGCTAAAATTTCCAAAGTTCTCTGAGTGATTTGTCAATCTGGGTCTTGTTTCTGTTATTTCTTGGTCATGAAATGTGGAGTGCAGCTTAAACCTGGCAGCCCAGCAGGAATGACGTAGGATATGCCCCATCTCCCCACTTACAACCTAATTTCTTGGTGAATGTTTTCAAGTAAAAATAGAAAAATAAATAGATGTTGAAGCAAATTCCAGATACAATCTCTAATTAGATTAGGACCCAGAGTTATGGAATAATAAATTATCTAACTACCACAGTGCAGCTTTTCTGTGCTTTTTAAAGACTGATTTTTGCCTAAGGCCCCGGGAAAGTGACTTCAACACAACTTAAAGAGATTAAGCCTGATTATTAAGTGAAGTTAGTTTTTTTGATGCCCCTTCCAGACACACTGGAATGTGTTGTAATGAACAGGTTAAAAACCAAAGAGCCCCCGTGCAGCTCTGGCTTCCTTTACCTGTGCCCAAAGCTGAAGTTAATAAGTCAAATGCTGACCTGGAGATGTGGCAGTGAGATGATTTTTTACTTTCAGTCCTTCTAAATTAAAACACATGCCCTGGTGTTTCAAGTCTGAGGACTCTATTAATTTTTGTCATTGTGGTACATTTGTAGCTCAGAAGTGATTCCCAGCATCATCCATCTCCAGCCTGCTGATTTTATCAAGCTGAGCCATGCAGGGCCCATTGCTAAAAAAGAAACTTTATTTCCTCTCAGCCATTTGCTGTGTGAATCAGCAATGCTTTTGGGTCAAACTGGTTGATCACCCAGTGTTCCCAGTAACACACACAGGGACAGCCACAGCCCTTTCCCAAGGAACAGGAAACAGCAGTGCAAGGTTTGAAAACGTTGAGTTCAAACCCTCAGAAAACCACTCTGTGCAGTGCCTACCTGGATTTTAGGCCAAGCCTTGAATTCTAATGAACCCTGGCATGCAGAATTTTAAATTTATTTTCATTTTTTGGCTTTGGGCAATAAAAGTACATGCTGGGCTCATAGGACTGTTAATAAGGAGTAATTAGACAGTGGCTTTGAGAGCTGGCAGCTATTATTTCACACCTGCAGTGTAGTTAGCAAGCCATATACTTTGTTTTCCTTGCTTCACAGCACACTGCAAGTTGTATATGGAAAAGAGTTTCTCTCTGCACACAGGAGCATTTGGAAAGCATTATTATTAATCCTTGTGGCTCGACAGTGGCACTGTGCAGAGCTCTGGCCTCTGGACACATTACTCACCATCCATCTTCACTCTGAAGTTTCTTGGGCTTCTCTCCGAGGAAATGCTGGCTTGGAAGAGCCAAAAGGAAGAGTCAGAATGTGCCAAGGTGTGTGGAGAATCAGTTCCACACAGGAACTTTAGCCAAGCTCCAGCTGATGTGTGGAGCAAGGATGTGTGTCACTGCAAGGGTCCTGCCCCAAGCACCTGGCAGCTCAACCCAGCTGTGGGAAACCCCTTTGCTCTTCCAGGTTCTTCTTCTCAGGGTTAGGATTAAAAGCACAAGAAGCTGAGTTTGTATTGGGCTTTGTTGTTTGTTGTTATCTCAGTTACAGCCTCAGTGATGGTGAGTGCTTCTGCATGCTAGGTTAACAGGCAAAAAATGGAGAGCACAGAGAGAAGCTTCAAGGTCATTTTAAGCCTAAACTACCCAATTATGAGATGCCAACAAACTTTAAACACAATAACCAGTCACCCACGTCCCGCACTGCGGAGGAAGAAGAAGGAAGAAGAAAGAAGGAAGAAGAAAGAAGGAAGAAGAAAGAAGGAAGAAGAAAGAAGGAAGAAGAAGGAAGGAAGAAGAAGGAAGAAGAAGGAGGAAGAAGGAGGANAAGAAGAAGAAGAAAAGAAGAAGAAGAAGAAGAAGAAGAAGAAGAAGAAGAAGAAGAAAAGAAGAAGAAGAAGAAGAAGAAAAGAAGAAAAGAAGAAGAAGAAGAAGAAGAAGAAAAGAAGAAGAAGAAGAAGAAGAAGAAGAAGAAGAGTACACCCTAAACCCTTCATCTTGTTACATATATATTATTTTAACCAGCCACCTGAAATTCTAAATTTCTCACCCTGTGATATAACACACTTCTACTCAGCTACACATGCACAGGCTCAATACTATCACTCAGTTTAGGAGCCTCAGGTCAAATGCAGTGCATCTTTGGGATCATTCCCTGTCAGCACAGAAAGTCTGAAATCCTCTGTGTCCCAGGCTCCAACAGTCAGTTCCTCATTTGCCATCAGTGCTTAAAAGAGGTGAGCAGTGAGCTAAGTTTGGAATAGTTTTTTCATTGAAAATCAGCCTTTAGACAGGGCTTTATATATGCAGGAGGTTACTGGGGGCTGCAGAGGCTGAGGGGCTGCTTCAGTTTTGCTGTCATTGTGCTCCCTGCAGATTTGGAGTGGTGCTTGTGGCTGGATTGGCACAGACTGGAGCATCCATCCAGCAGAGGGGATGTGATTTTCCTGATGAACAGGAGGATGTTTTCCAGGCTGTAATATTCAAGTCAGAGCCCAGGACTGAGTGTAACCGGTGGAAAAAGCACCTCTTGGTTCCCATTATTTGATATTGGCAAAAGTGACCCTTACCCCCTCATTCCCACCTTAGTTTTGAAAATCTTTGGCTTTTTCTAGTCTCTCATTTGTGGTCTCTGCAGAGAGCTGCCACCAGGACCCTCTGCCTCTGTGCTGCTGCTGCATGCAGAGGGGAGGATGAATTGTTCTTTCCATGAGTATTAAATATTTCATTTTGTGACCTTCCTCTAATCAGATGCTTTATCTCAACCATCTATTAAAAGCAAAGCAATAAAAAAAAAGGGATTTAATAAAGTTAACCTCCTTAAATTGTGTAATTGTCACTTTCCCAGGATATTAAGGAAGCTGTAAGAGGGGAAAAATATATACAGAGCAGTTTTTGGTGCATTGATAATTTATTATCTAATAATCTCTTCTCTTCCACACTATTCCCAGTTTTCTCATTACTTGTGTGCAGCACAACACCCTGTTGCTGGCAGCAGGCTGCTGTGCTCTGCAGAGCCAGGTCTGCTCGGTGTCTGTGCTGAACACAGGGGTGGCAGGAGGGACTGTCCAGGCACAGGCAAGGCCTGAGGGTGTGGAAGGTGTTGAGTGAGTTGATTTCTCTCCCGATGCTTTAGAAGGGCAGTGAGAGACAGCCCCCCTGCCCCAACAGGCAGGTGTTTCCCAGAGGGGCAAAACCGTGGCAGGAGGTTCAGCACAGCGCCAAGGAAAGCCAGCCCTCAGGAATCACAGAATCCCAGACTGCTTTGGGTTGGAAGGGACCTTAAATCCCATCTGGTTCCACTCCCTGCCAGGAGCAGGGACACCTTCCACTGTCCCAGGCTGCTCCAAGCCTGTCCAGCCTGGCCTTGGACACTTCCAGGGATCCAGGGGTAGCCACAGCTTCTCTGGGCACCCTGTGCCAGGGCCTCCCCACCCTCACAGGGAAGAATTTATTCTTAATATCCAACTAAATCTACCCTCAGGAGCCCAGCATGGCGGGCTCTTGGATCCCCAGGCATTTGCTGGGTGAAGGTGATTTCCATAAAGTTGACCCTTACATATGAATCAGACCCTCTGGACCCCCTGTTTCTCTCAGAGAACTGTCCAAGATGATACCTCTGGTCTGACTCAACAACACTGATAATTTTTCTTTACTGTTTTTAACATTCAACAAGCATTTAGAGCACCAAGTACCTCCTTGGAGAGATCACAGGCTGTGCATCTGCTGCACAGACTTTGTATTTGGGTCAAAACAGAAGACCTGAGATAGCTGAGGCACTGCAGGATCTTGGAGAAGACAAAAGCAGAGGTTTTCCTAACCCCTAGCTGGCATCTGGAACTTCCTGAAGCAGGCTGGGGTAAGAGTGACCTGCCTTGGTCTGCACAGGCGTGTGGAGCTGCTGCCTTGCCTGTCAAAATGTGGTTCTATCAAAATGCTCCTGGCTCAGGGGTGAAGAGGCAGCACCAGGCCAGGTGTGCACTGGGAATCAGGGGTGCAGCTGGAGAGAAGACTTCTCCTCTTGGCAGCTCCCTGTATTTAAGAGTGGAGAATTCTCTCCTTTTACAGTTTACCTTCACATGAGGATTCATGTGACAGCTTTACCTGCCAGAGGAGAGCTTCTCCCAGAGATAAATTCACACAGCAAGCCACGACTGGATGAGGAGGTTATCAAGGAAGAGGGAGCAGGGGTCAGGTGAGTGATGCCTGCTGCAATTTGCAATTACAGACCACGTCTGGGAACACACAGGAGAGGGTTATTGTCGTGCTTTGGGCTGGGCAGATTGATGGATGTGATGGGATTGAAATGGTGTAGAGGGTGATTACAAGGAGCTGGGAAATTAAATGGAAATGCTACAAGTTAGGAGCCAAATGTAAATTTGTTTCTCTTCCTCAGAGCTGGGTATGTGCTGATTTACATCTGCATTGCCCAGGAAGGGCACAGTGCACAGGAAACAGAAGCTGGCACATGCTGGAGGCACAAAAATGTGATGTGGCTGTGACTTACTGAGCAGAACCTCAGCTTTGACTGCTGGGCAGGCAAGTATTGCCTTCAGAGAGCAGAGTCGGGTGGTCTTGCTTCTCAAGGCAAAAAACAGGATGGTGCTGGGGCAGGTGGTCATGAATGAGGACACCTGAGTTCTCATCTTGCCCCTGAATGTGTTTATGGAGTGGCCTCACCCCCTGGGATGGGGTCAGCCAGTCACTGGTGCTGGGGACAGTCTAGGAGTGCAAATTCCTGAGGGTTGTGGGCTTTTAGAAGGATTGTTATGAATTTAAGTGCAGGGAAGGCCCTGCAAAATCAAGAATCAGGAAAACAGTGTGCAGTAGCCAAGCAAAGGATTTTAACTGGGATTTCTTTTGTGGTCTAAAGGCACAACAGGGTAGTTGGAGGCTGTGGTGGGAGAGGAGGGTTGTTATCAGAACCTGACTTCTCTCTATTAGGGGTGAATTTCAAATTCAGACTCAAACTCGGGAGCAGGGGAAAGGGCTTGGACCTTACTGCTGCCCAATCTAGTGATAGAAATTGCTGCCACTGCCCCTGCCCTGCTCTCCCCTCGATTCGTGGGATTTTAAAGTGTAATCAGCCTCACTCTTCAGGGAAGTTCTGGCATGTGTCTCCCCACCAACAACAGGGATTCTGATAAAAGAAGTCAACAAGGCTAATATTGTTTTCAGTCACTAAATCTGACTTAAAGCTGGCCTAGGAAAAAGGGAATTCATCTCTGAATACATTAGTTGATGACTGACAGGAAAATATTGCAAATGATGTAGTTGGTGTATATTTTCATTCACCTGTACAGCTGGCTGAATATTGGAAAAACGTTTTTGCAAATGTATCACGGTAATTGACAGAAAAGAAAGAAATTAATATTATGCAGCCCACAAATCGCTCCATTATGTGCCTGCAGCAGCAAAGACTTCCTAAAGCAGAATTGGATTCAACATCCAAATCCCCATCTTGGGCTTTCCAGGAGCTCTGTGAGAAGGGAAGTGTGCTGATGGGGGAGAGGTGCTGATCCAACAACAGGGTGATGTCACCTGTGTGCAGAGTGTGTCCTGTGCCCCAGGCACTGGCACTGGCTGCTCCTCTCTGGCCACCTCGCTGTGGCCAGCAGCAGAGGCTCTGTGGGCAAGGGAAACTTGCCCTTGGCAAACCCAGCCCTTACAGGTTGGCATCAAGGCTGGAACAGGGGGAGAAGCCTGGCAAAATCAATGGGAATGACAGCTAGAAAAGATAATTGATAATATGGGCAGGTGGGAGAGCAATGGAGTAGGAAGAGGAGGAATAATCACTGAGGGAGTTCAGAATGGGGGCAGTGGGTCTTCTGAGGGTGCTCACTGCACACCCAGCTCTGTGCTGCACCAGCCCCTTGCTAGACAGACCCTGACTGAGATTAACATTATAAAAAAAAAAGGATTTCATATACCTGGTGGCCCAGTAGAATTAAGGACTTAGAGGCTTTAGGTCAGATTTCCTTTGGCTCCAGACAGGATTTGATGTGCTGACTCAGTTTTCTGACAAAGGATGCTTCTCCCTCCCTTTGACCTGCCTGCTCTGTGTGCATCTCCCTGGACTATCAAGAGCCTCGAGATTTCTCCAAGGAGCCCAGAAGGAGGCAGTCATGCCAGACTTTGTGCCCTGTCCTATGGGATAGGGCACAGGCAAACTCTGATTTCCTGCTGGCTGGGTCCCTGCCTCACACGTGTTTATTGCAGCTGTGGGACTTCTCTGAGCCGTGTGCCCTGGATCTGAAATGAAAGCAGTGTAATTGGATGCACCACTGTAGTGGCCATTGACAAACAGCATTTTTCTGCAAGCGATTTTCCTCCTGTTGCTGAGAGATTACATCTGATGTTATAAACCAGCATCGCTCCCAGTTGGTACCACCACTAATTTGCCCTTCTAGAAAAGCTTCTTGTTATTGCAGCGTGTTCACTGCAGCCATCTAGGTGAAATTATTTCTTTCAACCTAGAAAGAAAAAGAAGGAAGACAGAATTTTTGTCCTGTGTTGTCCAATATTTGAAAACCCTGGGAGAAAAATGAGAGTGATCGATCCCGATTGAGATGTGGAGAAAACTCATTATCATTTTTAAGAGAGAAGCAAGAGGAGCAGGGTGTTAGTGGGGAACTGAGGGGTGCAGACAGCCTGGGGGGATGCTGACCCTGTTCAGAAAAGAAACCTTGGATTATGTAGCACAAAGTGGGATTTGTGCAGGAATTTCCCCTGACCACAGGTGGAGATTTTGGAGGGAAGGAATCAAGATTCATCAAAAACATCTCAGTGAGTTTGTGAATCTACACTGGGATGTTTTATGAGAGCGGAGGTGTGATTTAACTACATTTCACTGCCCTTAATGTCATCTTCCTTTATCCAAATATAAACTTTTCTAACCCTAACCCTGGACCTTTCCCCATAGTCCAGGGCACCCTGACCTGGGGACTTTTAATCCCACAGGCACCATCCTCGGGCTGGCTGACAGGAAGGAGGTTGTTTTTTGGGTTTTGTGGGTTTCCTTTCTGGAGAGAACAAGGACTGTGGGAATATCAAATGCCTGGAGCCCACCTGTGAGACTGCTCTTGTTGAAGTTTGAAGTATTGGCCAATTTCAATGCAATTTAACAGACAAGAGCTTTAAGAGGTAATAGGTTTCTGAAAAGCTCTGTAAAAATAGCTGGTCAGGTAAAAGAGAAACTCTTACATGGGCTTAGTTGAGGGAAGATAAGAGCATGAACTCACATCTTGGGGATGAAAAATATCTGCTCACATGTTTTCCATTAGAAAGTAGGACCTGGTTGTTCTCCTGGCTGCACAGGAACTTAGGGGTGTGAGCCTCTGTTTTCCAGGTAAAAGAAATGAGGGGAGCTGCAGGGCTTGGTGTTTGTGGTGCCCCATGTTTGAGGCCTTGGGGACCATTAGAGACAACATAAAATAAAGTGGATATTTGTAGGAAGAAGAATCAAGAAGGAACAAGACCATGTTGAAGGAAATAATGGGAGCAAGCATTTCTAGGAGAAAATTAACTAGTCACAGTTCTATAATTCAAGGGCACTGTGGTACCTTTGTAAAAAGCTGGTGGGTATCTCCATCACTTTTTTACAAGTGCAGAAGTAGAGACACAAGGGCGTGGGAAGTCTGTGGTCTCTGAGCCTCCTAGTTCACATCTCAGCCTCTGTCATGGGATGTTTTATTTTCTTGTAGTCCAGGAGTAGCCAGGAGGAAAGGAAATTAAAAAGCTGTTTGTAGCTGCCCTTTGTAATGGAAAACTTGAGTGGTATTGTCTATTTTTGGAAAGTCTGGCAGGATTGATTTTAAAACTGTAGCGTTAGAGAATCTCTGACATATATAAATCAGTCGTTCTAAAGGTTAATAATTTCTATCAAAATCAACTTTTGCTTCTTACAGAGAGTTTCAAGGTGAGGAATGAAGGCACAGCTCCACTTTCCTTGGTGCTCTTTGCTTTGCTGGCTGCTACAGCCAGAATTTCTTCCGGGGCCTGTGCACGCTGACAGTGTGGGTGCTATATTTAATGTTGTTCCCAAATGTCTGGGCAGGCCGGTGGCTGACCTTCACACCTGGCTGATAAATCTGCTCTGCACTCCCTGCACTGCCAGGAGACCACGTGCAGAAGCCACATGGTGGGGCTGGCAGGAGCCTGCCCTCCTGGGGGACTGTTTTGAGAGCTAAGAAAGAAAGTTTAAACCCATCAGGATGCCTCAGAGTGGGGAAGAAAATCTATCAGAGATTAGGCTGGGCCTCACTCCCCATCAGCCCAAGGTGGTGGGAGAATTGCATGTCCCTGTGATTTATTTAATCAAGACACAGCACGGCCCAGACATTCCTTGGAGGCTGGGATGAGGCTGGGATGAGGCTGGGATGAAGCTGGGATGGAGGCTGGGATGGAGGCTGGGATAGAGGCTGGGATGGAAGCTGGGATGGAGGCTGGATGAGGCTGGGATGCTGCTCTAGTGCCAGGTATGGCAGCAGAAGCAGGGCTGGCACGTCCCCTGAAGGCAGCAAAGCGGGGCCTGGGTAGATAAACTCCTTGAAAAATGGTCACACTCCATTCCCTGCTCAGCCTCCCTGTCCACAGCAGGGCTGGCTAATAACAGACAGATCCTCAAATCTCTATTGAAGCTGGTGTGAGGGAGCTGCTGCACTCTGCTAACTTTCAATAATCGGTGAAGCAACGGCAATAGAGTTTGTGCACTGCGGTGGAAGAGATCTATTAAAAGTCCCTTCCAAGCCTGTGCTGCCAGGGAGAACAGTTAATTGAAACCACAGTGCTTGTTTTAATTGTGTCTGCCCGTAAGCCTTTGCTGGAATTGCTCTGTCAAGGCTGCTTCCCCTCTGCCAGCCCTGCTCCTCAGCTGGCAGATGCTGCAGCATTGGGGCCTTTCCCAACAGGCTGGGATTTACTGCTGGGAAGGACAGCAGGACTTTAGAGCTGCATGGCCCCTCAGCCTCCTTCCTGCAGAGAGGCAGGGATTCATCTCTGGAAGGTTTCAAATCTGAAACAGCCAGGCTGGATGGGGCTCTGAGCGACTTGGCCTAGTGGAAGGTGCTCCTGCCCATGGGCAGGGATGAGGAAAAGTGTTTTTGTTTGATTAGTGACACTGGTTTTGGATGAGGAAAAGTGTTTTTGTTTGATTAGTGACACTGGTTTTGGATGAGGAAAAGTGTGTTTGTTTGGTTAGTGACACTGGTTTTGGTGTCACTAACCCAGACTTGGAGCCTTGCTGGGCTGTTCAGCCCTGAGTGCAGAGGTGGCATTTCACCACGAAGGATGGTGAAAATCACAAATGCAGATATGCAATGCAAAGTCCAGGGGAATCCAGAAACACACCTTGCTGCAGCACCAAGCTGCACCAGCTCAGAGCCAGTCTGGGGGGCAGGCACAGGGGTTGTGTGGCAGGTCTGGACTTGGCTCATGGCACTGCAGTGTGCATGGAGTGGGAGAGCTGCCACGATGCAGAAGGAGGGTGGTGTGGTGACAGCTCCAGTGCTCCCAGAAACTGCTGGGAGTGCTGTCACTGCTGACACCCACCAGCCCGAGCAGAGGAGACCAGGAAAGATGGGATATTCCTGGTTAAGGGTGACAAGGAGCAGTGCCAGAAGGTTCCCGAGCCAGCAGCCAGAGCAGCATGTGGTGAGCCCAGGGGCAGCTGTGGCAATGCTGGGTGTGGGGAAGGGATAATCCTGCATGAACAGGGTGGTGGCAGGGAGCCAGGGCTCAGCACCACAGGCTTAACCCAGCCTTGTGCCAGAGCTGTGCTGTTTGCCAGGCTGCTGTGAAATCAGGGAAAGCCCACAGAGCATTTTCTGTGGTGCATTTGTGCCGGGGAGGTCAGAGCCCAGCAGTGCTGGGCTCCCTTGATGGGTGCTGCTTTCCCAGGGCTGGGATGAGTGCTGAAATTTAATAACTGCAGAGGCAAGGTTAATGAGTGAAGTTTATCTGTGCTCTATGTCTTGTTTGGCCATTCCCTCCTTCAGCCAAACAGTTAATTTGCCTTTGGGGAGCTGCTGGTGTTCTCTGCAGGTCACATCACCTCTGCCTCTGCCCTGCTCCTGGCACCAGCCGAAGGTGATGGCATGAGGAGGGCTTGGAGAGGGAAAATCCACCCTCCGGGGTGCGAGTGGTTATTGCACTGCTGGGAGGGAGATGGGTGAAGCCAAGGAGGAACCGGCCCGGTGGGGAGAGGAATTATCTCCCCTGGGAACTTGGCTTGCTCCTGTTTTTGGAGCCATCCCTCCCCTCAAGGGAACAAAATGAGCATTCAGCTCACTGGCAAAGGCCAGCCCCAGCCGAGCTTGTGCTGTGCTGGCATGAGAAGGGGACTTAGTGTAAATTAAATTGAGTGTAAATTACCCTCATTTCAAAACCGCTTTGCAGTGCCAAGAAAGTATAAACTGGTTTTAGCGCTACATGGGAACGAAGCTTGTTGTTTTACAAATCTGATCACCTTGAGCTTGGGACCCCCTGGGAGGTTTCAAAAGTCTCCAGCAGAGTCTTGCTTTGTTTGCACGGATTAAAACTGTAAATATATTTAGGCTATGAACACAAAATGGGAAGAAAGGAAAAGATTAGAAAATATTATGCATTTCTGATTTTTAGATTTATGTTCTTCCACATGAAAGTGTGAATGACATTTATTTGGCTGGCTGCATAATCCATGTTAACAAGACAATTAGTATGTGCTGAAAGTTATTATTTTCCTCAGCACGTCAAAGTCAGGACTGCTGCTAGATTTGGAATGGAGCCTTGATTAATTTCTTCTTTGCGGTAAAAGATAATATTGAATTTTTCTCCAAAGATCTTGGCAGCATGTAATTAATATTTTTTTTTCTGCCTTAAATAAAACAGAACAAAACACAGCAGCCTAACTGAGGAAAAATTCAGTAAAAAAATGGACATTTCCTCTTTGATTGTGTATTGAGTGAATTCCATGTTTCTGGAAGGCACAGACAGACATCCAGGAATAGCTGCAGCTCTCTCCTCATTCACAGAGCAGGTACAGCACAACAGAGGCTCTGTATTTATTTTTTTCAGGCACTGTGAGGTGACCCTAAAGGGGAACTTTGCTGGAGTTTCTCACCTCTTTTGGAATAGACTCAAAAGCCTTTGGGTCGCAGAATCTGTCATTTGAAGAAAACCCCAGTGCTGCTATATAAAGTGACTGTGTGTGACTTAAACTAGAGCCTAAATCCTGTGGTCACTGCTCAGTTCTGTTCTGGAGCTGCAGCCTGGGCCAGAGCTCCATGTCAGGTGCTGCAGGATTTTTCTGCAGCAAGGCTCCAGGTAGTCTTTATCAAGGTAATTTATCAATGTTCTGATAAAAGCACATTTCATAGCAGTGTCTTCCACTTTTCTATTAACTTTTCCCACCCTTCTCCCCTTTCCCCACCCTGTGGCTCTGTGAGCTGCACTCTGCTGAGCAGGGCTGCTGCTTCCTTTGTCCTGGCAGCTCACGGCAGGATCTGCTCAGCTTCAGAGAGTTTTGCAACCACGGCTGAATCTGAATCATCACAAAGACCCAAAATTTTGAATTTCAGATGTCTTCTGGTGCCTGCATTCAGCTTGGAGGAGAACAGCCCCTCTCTCCCATGGCTGGGGAGGATTGGGGCTGGAGGCAGGGGAGAGGGCAGTGCTCGATGCCTGGGGTGCAGGATGGGGCTGGGGTGATTATTTGGGGGGTGCTGAGAGCAGAAAGATGGGCGGTTGCTGGCAGCATGTGGGTGACTCAATGTCTCAGATTCCTTTTCTGGTCAGGACTTCGGTTCCTAGGGGGGAATGGAGCCTATCTTGGCTGAGGAGTGGAGGCAGCTGAGGCTGGGAGGAGGCAAACACAGGAAACCCAGAAATGCTCCATCTTAGCTTGTCCATTTTATTCTGCAGTCCCTGACTCTGCACTGTTCCTTCCCATGACACCACCCACAGTAAGAGCATGGTGATGCCAAGGAAGGGAGTAAAGACTGAGCAGCAAAGGAGCTGCTTTATGAGCAGTTCATACCAAAAGGGAGACGGAGCACAGAAAAATAGGTTAAGTGTTGCTGCTCCATTACTGGGGAAGCTGTGTGCCCCTCTCTGGTACCCAAAGTGGGGATCACCCCTCTGGGGAATGAGGCTGCCGTGGCTGGGGTGCAGCCAGGGAGGGGGGCAGCATCCTCATGGATTTGATTTCCAGCTGGTCTCCTCCTGGCCTCGTGGATGTCTCTCTGCCCTGGCTTCCCCACAGGCCACAAGGGCAAGAGCAGTTCTGCAGACAGCAAGTGGTTAATGCTTGAGGCAGAGTGATGAACACCCTGGAAAGGTGAGGAATAATCCAGCACGAGGGCTGGAGGGGTGCAGTAAATAAGGCAGAGGTTCCCTGTAGAATGAGAATGAATTTAAGCACTCAATAACTCTCCTGTTCCCCAAGCAGTTCTGGGCTGCCAAAGAGGCAGGGGGCCTGTGGATGAAAAAGTGTACCTAAATCCCAAAATACCCTTCATCCAGGGGGACAGAGATGCCTCCTCCCTGTCAGGAAGACTGGAGAGGGCAGGTCTGCACATACTGAGCTGATCCCACCTGCCCAGGTAATGCCAGAAGGCTGATGGGTGAGCTGGGGCCAACTGGCTTTGACAAATAGCAAATATGGCAGGAAAATTGATGAAAAATTTCATAGGTGAAAAGTGTTAGGGTTAAGTATGAAAAATGTAAGTGTTCCTGGCAGCATGACAACCTTCAGAGTCATATTTCAGTTTCCTAGATGAGAATGTTTTATTTAGGAAGGTCAGAGGTTTCCTGGCTGGCCACCATGGATATGTGCCCAGGTTTGCCCCTCTTGAAACATGAAAGCATAAACAGAATTGCAGCCATGTGTTTTCTTTTTATTCAAAACCAACTCCTTTATCAGTTCTTCCCCATCTCCCTGCAAATTATTTGTTGATGAGGGACTTTAATTGCTCCAGAGCTGGTCCTGTGGGTGCAGCTTAATTCCTCTTATCTGACACCCTGGTGGCTCCAAGCTCTGCTGCTCCAGACCACAGTGAACTCATTTAAACCATTAACTGTGATGGCAGAGACATGAGCCTTTTGAGAAATGCTGTTGGGTGATATGTGCCCAACATCAGCCCCAAATAAAGGTTAATTTCAATCATCAGGAGGTGCAATTAAACTCCTTTAGCTGGGAGCCGTTTTTCTGAGCTATACCACCTGTTATGAGCATTTCAGGGGTTGTGATTTCTGCATTTCCTCTTGCTATCCAGCACTAGAATAAATTAGGCTTCAACAACTCTAAACGTAAATAATTCCTACAACATGGGTTTTTTTGTCGTAACTTGGCCAATCACTTGTTATTATTTTCATAATTATGCCATTCTCCATCTGCTTGATGGAGTTAATGTCTCACTTTGTCAATCACTGGCCCATCTTCCTTCCATGTCTCAGCAACAGCCAGCCAGAGTATGCAGAAATTAGGCTGATTTCCAGGCATTGAAATGACAGTTTTTGTGCTTGTGTTTGTCTTTGTGTGTGTTTATTGACTGGCTCCTGGATTCTGCCTCACCAGGGAAGATGCAGGAGGGGCTCAATCCTGTGTCTCACCACGCTGGGGTTTCGTGGTGCTTTTGGGCAGAGCTGGGATGCAGCAGAGTGGGACTGGTCCATCTGGCTCCTCTTTTCCCCCCAAAATGACCCCCCCACCCCAAAAATGCAAAGCAAGGAAAGCCCTGCAGGGCCATGGCTCCACGCAGGCAGGAGGGTGTGTGAGAGAAGGAGAAGCAGCTCTGTGCACAGNGAGGATTGGGGCTGGAGGCAGGGGAGAGGGCAGTGCTCGATGCCTGGGGTGCAGGATGGGGCTGGGGTGATTATTTGGGGGGTGCTGAGAGCAGAAAGATGGGCGGTTGCTGGCAGCATGTGGGTGACTCAATGTCTCAGATTCCTTTTCTGGTCAGGACTT
>VYXF01009282.1:556139-568429 GCA_013397295.1 Polioptila caerulea | reverse complement strand
CCCCCCCACCCCAAAAATGCAAAGCAAGGAAAGCCCTGCAGGGCCATGGCTCCACGCAGGCAGGAGGGTGTGTGAGAGATGGAGAAGCAGCTCTGTGCACAGCCACATGAGCTGTACCTTGCAGAAACCAAGCCCCTCTTTTCCCATTTATGTGATAATATTGAAAATTAACATCAATAACAGCCTGTGGCTGTTGGTAATTCCCCCTGCTCCAGCAAGAAATGGCTTTGGGGTAAAGTGTGATCAGGTGTTTGAGGCTCCCAGAAAGGCTCAGCTCTTGCTGCCCCACCATTTTTAGGTGGAAAACAGCCCTTTGTGTTCTTCTCCTCCATTTCACATGGTCCAGCCTTGCCAAAAAGGAGTGAGACAAAAGAGAAGGTAAGGTTACCATCAGGGACTGTGTTCTGGGTGGGTGAGCAGGATTTAATGTGCTGCTAGTCCCAGAGCAGCTCAGCACCAGCTGGAAAACCTGCTGGGAATCTGGGGAGAACCCAGCAGGCAGCCCCCCCTGACCTGGCAGCCTCCTGCACACCACCAGCAGGGTGGGACAGGCAGGAGCTGCTCCTCTGCTCCACAGCAGGTTCGAGGGGATATTAAAAACATCTCTGAGCTTGCTCATGTGGGGGCTGAGCACAAGAGGGTTCAGATGGACACAAACTGGGTTAGATACCAGGAAACATTTCTTCACTGGAAGGGTGGTCGGGTGCTAGAACAGCTGCCCAGAAAGGTGATGGATTCACCATCCCTGGAAGTGTTCAAAAAACTTGGGGTTTAGTGGTGAACACAGTGATTCTGGGTTGCTGGTTGGATTCGATGACCTTGCAGGGCTTTTCCAGCCAAAATGATTCCATGATTCTGTGAAAAAAACCGAGGGAAACTGCACTATGGTTCAGCCTGGTTGTGCCAGCACAGCTCAAAGTGGGGCTGTACAAGATCCCAATATATTTTATGTCTCCCCAAAGCTCATTATCGTGGCTGAAATACAGAACCAGTGCAGCACCCAGGCTGGCTCAATTACAGCCAGTTTGAGTAGTTCTGCTCAGCCATTCCCCAAGGAAAGGAGCAGTGAGTGTTTGTGCTGCACAGCAGGTTGGATACCTGTAAGCAGGTGTGCATCCTGCTAAATGCATCCCTGGTAACGAGCTGAGGCCATTGCCTAATTAATATTTCAAATATTCCCAGGCTGGATTGATATGAATGAACAGTGTCAGATGACAACAGAAATTAGATAAGGAGCAGCTGGAAGTGATCTGCTTGTATGTAAGATCTAGCACTACGAAACTGTTTTTATTACCAGTAACTCGAAAAAACCTCAGGGATTTTCAGAGAGACACTGTTGGTGGTGGGTGAGAAGGGGGAGCTCATCTTTGGGCTCCCCAGTACCCAGGGGGAGGAGCAGATTCTTCATTAGCACCAGCCAGCATCCCTGTGCAGTGTGGTGCCAACCATGTTCATTAGCTGCGTGTAATTAGCCAGGGGTTTGGAAATTGTGTGGAGGGTTAAGGGTCAAAGGAGTTCTTTCTGAAATTCTTTATAAAATGAGGAGCTGGGTAGCTGAGCACAGAGGTTTGAATTCCAAGTGAGGATGCTCTCCTCAATAGAAGGTAGGATTTCTTTGGTGATTACTAAGGGCTACAATTTGTAGGTTCCCCGAGCAAAAAAATACAGCTGCACCACCTGCATGCTGGGGACAAATTTGCCTATTTCTCTTAGTTACTGTCTGTCTTGGTGCAGGGTTTGCAGTTCATTTTTAGCACGTTATTTGTAGAGTGTGGATTTGGTACCAGATCTTTGACTGCTAATAGATAATCCAGTTTAACACCGAGGTTGTTGTTACACTTGCCTGGACCCAGAGTCATGTTATTAACTCAGAGGAGATGCAACATCCCTTTACCCTGAGTGGTTAACAAAAGTTTGAAGTCTGGTGATTTGTTTCTGTCAGGATGAGAAAGCAGTGATATGTGTCAGCTACATTTTCTGTGTAGCCCTTTTTTAATCATTCACATGCATGCAAAAAGGAAAATGCACATCTGTCTTGTTTCCTTAAGCACAATAGAGAGAATTCAAGCAGATTCTTAAACCAGAAATCAACACTTCTGTTACACCAGTGAGCACTGGAAAACGACAGGAAAACTGAATCTCTCAGGTTCCATGGATGTGATTTCTCCTGGTTTCTGCCCCTGGCCCACACAGCAAGGGAGCAGGAGGGCAGTGCTCTGCCCTGCCCTGCCTCCTGCTGTGTCTCACCCTTGCCCATGAAGGTCCTGACTGGCAGAGGAGCCCCCTGGCAGATTGGTCAGGCAGTCCAGATTGCCTGGCAGAAAGAGTCTGAGTCTCCCAGTCTTGGAAATCTTCTTCAGGGTGCTCGTTGTGTACCAGGGCTTGGAAAAGGCAGCTGGTGGTTGTCTCATGTGAGCCCACCTAGAGGGCAAGATTCAAAGTCTCTCTTAATGTCTCTTCCATGGCCAGCCCTAAAATATACTGGATATCATTCTAAGATACTGAAGGCTGCTTTTCTTCTGATAAAATATATTCTGTTCAATAATGAACATCTATCAGCTCTATTCAGTATGTGTTTGACCCTCATGAGTTTCAGGGTTCTGTGAGTGTTCCTGAGTCCAAAATATACCTGGTACCAGCCACGTGGATTACAAGTCCTGTTGGAAAACAAAACAGCTCTCTGATCATTTACAAGGCATGGCATCAAAAAGATAAAATGTATTTTTGGTTTGGGTGAAGAACACTTGCAAAAGGGAACCTCTATGTTAGTAAAAGTAATTGCAAAGAAGGAAGAGGAAAATACTCCTTTCATGAAATGTAAACTCCCTGCTGTGGAAAACTATTGAAGCAAGTAGATGAGTAAGATTATAAAAAGGATTAGACATGGATTATCCAGGATTAAGGCAATGAACTCTCTTGGATAAAATTCACAAGTGGTTTTCATCCTGGTGTGTTTGGGATCCTAGATAAAACTGTTATTTCTAGGTAGATAAAACTGCCCTCTCCTGCATTGCAAGGACCAACAGTTGCTTGTGTTTGCTTCATTTCATTCTTAAAAAACCCTCCCAGGTCCCAAGGTGAACAAGGGCTGAGTGTAAAGACCTCATTACAGTGAGTGGTAACACAGCACCTGATGAGGTGGGATGTAGCTGAATATAAACTAAGAACATGGGGGGAGGAAACCACAGTGTTACACATACATATAAATATTCTTATTTATGTGTGAACATCCACTCTGATGGTCCTTGACCTCAGCAGAGACCTGAGCAATGAGATGTTGGACTTAAAACAGAGAGTCCCTGTGAAAGTGTGAGCTTGCTGAATCAAATAGGTCATTCAAGCATGAGGATTTAGCAAGAAATAAACAGAGAACACACCAGATCTTGTTGCAGCACTGTGCAAACACTGCTGATCTCTGAGCCCATCTGCAGGGTGTCCTGCAGGGCTGGACAAGGGGCACAGAGCAGCTTTTCCCCTGGGACCTGTCGGAACCCTGGACACTGAGGATTCCAGGCTTTCTGTGCTGGCAGGGACTTATCCTCAGAAACAGACTACGTTTGACCTGAGGCCATGGGAAAGGCTTCCAGATTTGAATGATAGCACTGAAATTGTGGGTGTGTAGTTGAATAGAAGTGTATTCTATCACAGGGTAAAAAATTTTGAATTTAAGGTTTTGGGGATATAGTAATATATATTTAACAAGATGGAGGTTTTAGGGTGTAGTCTTCCTCTTCTGCTCATTCTTCTTCACAAGTTTGGGTGATTTTGTGTGATTGGTTGAGAAAACCCACAATGTGGAACATGGGTGATTAGTTTTTGGGTTAAAAGTAAAAATAAACTAGTTGGCATCTCATAATTGGGTAGTTTAGGCTTAAAAAGACCTTGAAGGCATAACTCTGTATTCCATTTCTACTCTGTTAACTTGGCCTATAGCAGCACTCATGGTCAGTAAGGCTGTAAAGTAAAAAAGAAATAATAAACATCCAAGTCCCAACAAGAATTCTCTCTCTGGCGCTTTTAATCCTGACCCTGAGAAGAAGAACTGGATAAAGCCAAGGGGTTTGCCTCAGGGACCAACATCAAAGGGGCCAAGGAGTCCAACCTGGAAAAGAAAAACTGGAGGGCAGGGTGTGACGTGGTTTGAGAAAACCAGGAGTAGCCTGGATTGGGAAGAGAGGTTCCCTGCATCTTCTAAGCATGTGCAGATCCAGAGCTTTAATCCACAGCAATATCTTCCCCAAGGCTTTGGCCTTGAAGGCAGTTGGAGCTGCAACAGTCCAGGCTCTCAGCTCCAGCCCTGTTTCTAATAAAAGACCTATTGCTTGGTTGTAGACAGCAAAAAATAATTTTCAGATGTTGCCGCTACTCACAGCGGGGTGTAATAGAAACTCATTATCATTCACAAGTCTAACTTAATTACATTTTTTCTTGAAGGATTTTATGCTGTCTCAGTGGGAAGGGCGGCTCATCTGCATACATTCAGGGGCTGTCTTTTCAAACCTTGGTAATATCTATGGTAAATGCCTAAGAAAGTTGGGGAATTACTGTAGGACCTTCATTTGATCAATGCAAGATGCAGCATGGATTCATCAGACCCACAGGAAATATTATCATGCCCTAAACCTGAATTGTTAGACAACGAGATGTTACCTTGCTCCTTCTGTGCGTGTTGCTTTCAGCACATGGTCTGAAATGAATAATTTCTTCATTGGTCAAATCTTGAAAGCTTTTCTGGCTTTATTCTTATATTTATTTGTCAGAAAGAAATTTTCCTCCATGGAAGCCTCAAGGCATTACTGAAAATTGAAAAAGCAAAATAAGAGACTGGAATTCAGTCTGGGATGATCAAAGCATTCCTTGTTTAGCCAGAGATGATGTCTGTGGGCAATCTGGCGCTTCCTGGGTGGGGTGGGAGAGTCCTGCTCTCTGTTGTGTGGGTAACCAAGGGGTGCAGCTCTGCAGGGCACTCAGCAGGTGACTGTGGGGAGCCCTGCTCTGAGCCCAGCTCCTCCAGAGCCTGCTCTGCATCCCTGCCCTCGTACCCAGCACGCCACGATCCACAGGGTCCATCAGGGAACCAAAAATACCCAAACACAAAATGCCTTTGGGCATTTTATTCCCGGGTCAGCCGCCGCAAAGGTCAGCACAGCTTCACAGAGCCTGGGAGGACCCTGCAGCCTGACCCCAGCCCAGCAATCACTGCTGCAGAGCGAGGCTGGGGCTGGGTGGTCCTGACCTGCACAGCAGCGGGTCAGGGAGGGTGACCTTTGCAGGCAGGAACAAAAGAGAGGTGAAAAGAGGTGAAATCAGCCGTATAATTAGCCATGTAATTAAACTTTCTCCAGGGCAAGGAACTTGAGGCCAGTTCTGCCTCCTGTGAAGTGCAGCAACACCTCCAGTCCCTCTTACTATAGAGGAATAAAAGCAGTGCCGGGGAGTGCTTCACTGGTGGAGAGCACAGATCCAAAAGCGGCTCTGGTTGCAGTTTTAGCAAATGTCTTTGGGGTTAAAAAGGAAGGATTTAGCCTTTGCTATTGCCTGGTAATGCAGAAAGCCCCGGTGGGACAGAGAAAGGCTGAAACAAAGCAAAAGTAATTAAACAGAAGCAAAGCAGGCAGCACTTCTCTGCTGATAATCTATGCAAACGACAAGGCTCCTTGTTTGGACAATCAATAAACCAGCCCATTTCATTTTATTTTTGTGCAGCTACATGTACTGGCTGTATTGTGATAGAAACATTGTGAAGCATTGATTCACAGATAGAAATATATCTGGGTTGCTTGTGGTTTATTAAGAAGATCAAGATAACAAGTGCTGCATTATTGATCTAACCCAGAGGGACACTTCCTTTTTTTCCGCTTGTCGATGAAATCCCATTGTAATTATTTTTTCCCTTTTCTCACTCTCCCTTTCCACTCACCTCTCCCCGTTTCTCTGGGGATGCAGTAATGAAGCAAGCACAAAAAGTGTCAGTCAGGGCTGGCAGTGGGCAGGAGAAGGGTAGAAGGGACACAAGCAGAGGGACTGCAAGGAAAGTGCATTTGCCAGCTTGTATGGGAGTGCTAATTCTCTTCATCAAGGCTTAACAGGATCAGAAGCTTAACAGGAGCTGAAGTGGCCTTTTTTGTTTGAACTTTAGAAATCTTTAACAGTGAGTTTAAATCTTTATTTATTTATATGTGTTTATTTATCAGGCCTGCCTGCAGGCTCCTGTGCAGAGCTGGATTTACCAAGCACTGGGATTGCTGGGGGAAAGGGAAGGGGAGAGCTGGTGATTTAAGTCCTGCAAGTAGACAGGTTGAAGTGTGTATATTAGTTATGACCATAATGCAACAGTTTTTGGGACAAGCACGGAAAAAATGCATTTCTTGGGTCTTGGCTCTAGAGACAATCATTGGAACAAGACCAACATTTAGTGGGGCAGGGCGTGGTGAGTCCCACTGCCTCGAGTCCCAGATGAAGCTTTGGTCTCCTGTGTCCCTCTTTGGTTCCTCTGAGTGAATGTTTTCTCACCTGTCAGTACTCAGGTCACACAGAACTGGGCAGGTTTCAAGCACACTTTGTCCTCTCTTCCCTCCCCAAGGTGTTGCTCCTGCTGTGAGTTGGAGATCTTGTTTCAGGCAGACACTGATGATTTTCTATCTCTAGTTTTTCCATGTAGCCACGGGCACCTTGGCTGTGCCCTCTTTCTGATCAGCCTGGAAAATTCCAGCTGTGCAGACCTACAGTGAATAAAGCCATCACACCTTGGGACAGACCAGTTGTCCTGTGCTTTGCTACTGTGTCACTCTGAAGTGTTTCAAGGTGTCCTCAGAGCAGACTAGTGAAGAGTCTGACACCTCATCTTTACCTGGAGGGCCAATGCTGGCCTAGAGGTGGAGGAGCATGGATGCCATTGCTTTGCTGCTGGAGAGGTGATGCTGCAGCTTTTTGAGGATCTCCATTCCCCTCCCTATGGACCTGCTTAAGCACAATCCAAATGGCTTGTCCACTCAAAAGATCGGGGAAATATTCCTGTCCTTTAAATTTTTTATATTTTTATAGCTTTGTATTTTTATATTTTTATACTTTTTACATCTTCATATTTTAAAACTTTAATATTTATTTATGTATTTTTAATGCCGAGACTCAATGATCTTAAAGGCATTTTCCAGCCTAAACAATTCTATGATTCTCTAGTTCTACATTCACCATGAGATCTTGTGTACTCAGCACATTTTTTCCTCCTCACATCCCTGAGGCTGCAGCCTGGGCTCAGTGAGACCTCAGCTCTCCCAGGGCAGCCCTGCCAGGAGCTGCCTCTGCCCAGCACTTGCTGCTGCTCCTCCTGCTGCCTCTGTTTGTTGTTCAATTTGTACAGGCTGAGTTTTCCCACTCCATACATCCCACAGCCCTATAAAATTTGAAAGACTTGCCTGGGCATAATTGGGTTGTGTTTTGTTTATATAACCACAGGAACAACACACTCGAGAGAGCAGGAGAGCAAGAAGTCGAGCACAACAGAGTTAGGAAGAGGCAAGAATGAAACTGGTTTTTACTTTTGCCTTGTGCACACACCTGTTCTGCCCATCTTTATTTGCAGGGCCAAATTGGGAAGCTCCCTGTCAGCACTTCATGCCCTTGCCAGGAAGATGAGGTGCTCTAATACTCCCAATAAAAGCATCACTCACTGGTTCGGTTTTCCTTTCAACATAGAAATAATTTGGTTTGTTTTGTCCTGTTTTCTGAAGCATTTCTGAAACTCATTTGAGCTGAGCAGTTTCAAACCTCTTTAGCCTGATGTAGGCACTCCAGATCTAAAATTCTAACCTTGTGGAAAATTTGTCATTATAGTCCTAACCAGGTCTGATAAGGGTCGCTTGCTGGGCAGTGCTTCTGCTCCTGACGGTGATGCATGTGGCTGACAAATACAATTTATTTATTTATAGAAGAAAAATGCAGGCAATCTGAAGAAACCAGAAGTTTCCTTCTTATTTGAGAAGTGACAGACAAATGCTGGAGTGAACCAAGGCTCAGAAGCTCATAACACGACAGAGATGAATGGTGCTGCCTATCAGCCTCCTCACTGCTCTGGGGTTGGGTGCTGAAATTGGAAAGGTTTCTGAGAGTTGCTCAAACCCAATGGTCACTTTATGTTTGTGCCACTGTCAAGGAAAAAAAAGCCAAGTCCCAAAAGCAGTTCAGGTTTTCTGTAGTTCACAACTACACTCCTGGTTTAGGTGGATGTGACAGACACGTAAACTCACTTTTGCCCAGGCTAAATAACAACATTTCCTACAGCAGCACCAGCTTTACTTGCAGAGGTGGGAGAGGGCATGAATCAGAGAAGATAAATTTTACATTCAGGGGTAGTCTGGCAAGTTCTTATGGCACTTAATAGCTGGCATACTCCCACTGCAAGGGAAGGAGAAAGCAAATTCAATCATTTATGTTACAAAAGTCCCACCGCTCTTTATTATGTGCACAGATGGTGTCTCGGGAGCTTTGCTGGCTGGCAGTGCTCTGCATGCCTAATGCCAGGCAGGGAGCAGTGCTTTTCCAGCCCAGGTGACAGTGGGAAAACTCTTTTCTTTCCATTTGATAGAACCATGTGGGTTTCCAACCTCTCCCGTTTTTACGTTTCGTTTAAACCACCCTTCCAGCAAAAAGTCAAAATATTATTGCAGAGGCAAGGGCAGAGAGAAGATGCACCAAGGAGAACAGATGATGCACCATGAAAGTGAAAATCCATTGCAAACAGAACAACAAATACAGAGGTATTGCAGGACATCTCATGGGACAGGAAATGGAGTTGTTTTGTCTTAAATCCTTTCACATAAAGAAGACTTTTAAAGGGTAAAGTGTGAAATCAGCTAAATCTGTGGAAATATGTCGGTGCTGGGAATGGAATGACCTCACCCAATGGCTTCTTGTTTTCTATGAAGGTTTTTTAAAACAGCAACACCTCCCATAAGAGCTGCATTTCTGCAGCTATTTACACTCAGCCCTAGCCTGGCCTTTTCAAATCAGTGCCATCTTTCCTGAGCTGCCCACTCTTGGCTGCAGCAGGGCATCAATCACCTCACTCTTCTTCCCCGTTGCCTGGGTTTGGGAGAGTGCTCTTAAGCAAAACTTACAGGGCTCTGGAAAGGTCAGATGTGCTCAGCCTCTCTTTACAAGTGCTGCTCTAAGACTACCATTTACTTTAAACAATAAAACACTGTGGGTTTATGCTTTCCCCCTCCAGCCCAAAGGGCTTGCAGCACTTAACAGCTGTTGTGTTATGATATACAGCACCACTAGGACACAGCAGAGCACCATCCCACCTTCAGAGGTAGGAGAAAAAATACAACACACAAGACTCGGCTGGCTTTTGAAAATCACAGATCTTATCTCAAAAATGCTTTGGGCCAGTAGAATTTAATTCCAAGGTCCTAAGGGCTGATGGAATTTGGCATGGATCCATCTGATTTCATGCTGACAGAAGAATTAGTGTCAGCTGAGACATTTGGGGACTAAAAAAACCCAAAATATCCCAGAGGAAATAAATACCATCGTCTTGTAGTAGATTCTGGGTTTTATCTTTATTTCTGCTTGTTGTGTGCTGTTGGATGGAAGTGAGCTTCAAAGGAGCAGCTGCACATGGTCAGAAGGCCAAAGGTTTGTGGAATAAGAGCAGATATTTCACTTTCAATGCACGTCTGGAGTGCCTGTATATCGAATATGCTGGAGGTTGTGGATTTAATGTGTGTGACATCTACCAGGCCAACTCAGATAGTGACTGCAAAGGAGTTCAGGTAGAATTTCTTCTGTTGCATGCCAGTCTAACTAAACCTGAACGATTTCACCAAACCACAGCCTCAGCTGCCTCTGGCTCCTACAGCTGAGAAGTAAAATTGAGCTCCACAGGAGAATAGCTCAAGAGTTCTCAATTCTGTGCTTGTGCCTCTACTTCCCTGGGCTGCAGCAAGTTTGAATGTCCAGGTTGCTCTGATAATCCAGAGCTCAGAGCTGAACACCTACAAATGAAGACAGAGCTGACTGAGAATTTTGCCTTGGATTTTGTCATTTTCTCCTTAAAGGGCCTTTGCTACAAAACTTTCCAGATTTCTTTGGTGACGTTAATTAATGAGGCAATTGCAGAGCACTTTATGGGCCTGTCCTCTTTCTCTGTTTAGGCATTGTTGCTATAATCAGTGCTTTTCTCTTGGTCTTCCTTATTGCTTTACTGTTTGTGAATTAAAAGGCCAAAGAAGAGAGCAATACATGTAGGCTGTACTCAGGTTGCCCCAATGCCCAGGGGGAACTGGAGGCCATGCTCAGGGCTCTGAGGGGTGGTCATTTGTCTTAGCACATAATTCTGCTGACTTCTGAAAGAAATTTAACATTTCCAGCCTTTCACCTCCACCAGTGCCCGCAGAGCTGACCCGAGGGGCTGGCCCAAAGGGAGCTAATAAGATAACTTGCCCTGGGAAGCTGGAGGAGTCCATAACAATGAATATTTAAGTGGTAAAATTTTCCACTGCCACCACTGAAGTTTGTTGTTTTTTTTTTTTTTCCTACTAATTACTGCCATTAATAAAGTCCTGCCAACACCTGGCTAATGAGGACTCAGCACCACCTTTCCTTAAACTATGGCCTTTTGTTTTCTTGGTTGTGCAATGTGTGAGAGAGTTGCCAGGTTGCTGAGCACGAGGGTTTTAGAGAGGTTAATAGAATATGGAAACAGCCTTACAAGAAGTCCATGCTGATGAAAATAGAAATTACTATTGAAAATAAGCTGGAAAAGTTTAGATAAATGCTAGTTCTGCTTGTTCCCTGTGAGCTGTTCAGAGAAGTGGCTGGTGGTGCCTTCTGCTTGCTAGGATGGGACACTGAAAAACCAAATCTGGTTGAGGATGTTGCAGCTTGTTACAATTAGGGGCACTGGAGTAGAAAGGCTTTAAAGATCCTTTAACTATTCTAGCTTTTGTTTTCTGCTGCTGGAAGCCAGGATAGAGTCTGAACTCTTGAGTTTCAGTTCGGCTTATGCACACCAGTTTATGAAAAGACATGCTCACAGGAAGGAAAATAAAAATCTCCATTTTCTTCATTCAGAGCTCTTTGTTGAGGCTGTGGACTCGCCTCCATTGGATGACTCCTTTCATGGTGTTTAGACAGAGGTGAAATTCCCAGAGTGTGCAAGAAGTTAATCAGCCCCTCAAGACACCTTGCCACAAAGGATGCTTTACAGCTTAAAATTAACTTATTTGCAGCTTATCCATAAATCTTATTGAGGAGGAAGCTTTACCTATGTTTGAGTATTTTTGAGTCAAGAGCAGTTGACCCTGATGGGCACAGTGTTGTTTCATTTTGAGTTCTGGAGTAGGGATGTGCCTCCCATCTGAGTTTTGTGAGCTTTAGGGGAGGCTGTGCAGAAGAAGCTGTGACGTGGAAGTCAAACCCTTCCCTCAGGAGCAGATCTGGGCCCTCTGAGTGTGTGGAATCACTGCTGAGAAAGGTGGGGGTGTAACTGCAGGACCAAAAAGTCAGCCTGAGTCCCATGGATGAGATGTGGGGCTGTGGATTTCAGCTGACATGAAGCTCTGGCTTCTATCATTTTAGAGTTGTTTCATGTTTATACAGTGTAATTGCCGTTAAATGCAAGCTCCCTGAGCTTTATTAAAAATAGCACCACATTAACCTAACGAGTTTTTACAGACAGGAGTGATAACATTTATTAAAGGGTGCACATAATGTGTTTGTCTGCTATTAGAGATTGACCTGCGAGGTCTTTCTGATCCCAGTTGCTCCTGTTACTGGCAAACCATCCACGACAGGACAACAGAGGCTCGTGTGCCACTGGTGGGGCTGTGAAAGGGGAGTAATTAAAAATATTTTAATGCATAATGAATCTGTCAGCTCTGGGAAAAATATTTGCTCCTGTTCCCTGGAAGCTGTTGTGACAGCCTCCTTTGACAGTGCCACCTCACTGGTGCTTGTGGAGGAGGTGGTTGGATGCTGTGGGACATCAGGAATTCCAGGGGGATCTTTGGAGGAATGTGCTCCCCACTGCCCTGTCTGTCCCTTCTCTGGGGCCATCCCAGAGGTGGCAGCCCCCCAGCAGCAGCAGATTGCTCAGGGGGTGTGTGACAAGGGCTGGCTCTGTGCTCCTGTCCCATGACAGTCCCTGGGAGAGGCAATGGTGCCTGCAGTGGCTCAGAGGCCATTCCTCACTGTGCTCAGGACAGCCCAGCTCCTGAGCCAGGGCTGTGAAAGCAGGACAGTCATGGGGGTGCCCCCCCATCTGTGATGGATTTCAGCCGTGCTTT
>VYXF01009282.1:542208-556095 GCA_013397295.1 Polioptila caerulea | reverse complement strand
AAAAAAAAAAAAAAAAAGAAAAAAGGTTGAAAAGGAATTTTAATTGAAATGAGCCTGGTGAGGGTAGGGAATTTCCCTGGACAAGGAAGTGCAGTGGGTTTGTGTCCAGATCCTCAGTGCTGCCTGCCCACAACACTGCAGAAGTCAAGCCAAGCTTTTCTAAACATCTCTGTTCCTATTTCTTCATCTCTATTTGGAGTCCATAGGGTTTGTAGTTAAAACTGCCCTCAGCGAACCCTGGTGCTAGAAACTGAAATTTCCGTGACTGCTGGATTCAGGTCATCGGATTGGCTTCCATGTAACTTCTGGGCTTTCCTGGACACAGGGATCCTGAAAAGAAGCCCCAGAGACCTCCCTTAGGATGACTTCAGCTGTGGGATCAATGAATGCAGCTCCCCATCAACAAGGAATGTCCTGGAAAGTGCTGGTGCAGTTTTGCAGCAGATTTGATAGTGGCAGCAACCCCCGAAATAGTAAATTGCCTCTTCCAAGGAGTGTACTTAACTGTTGGCATTTATTCTGTTGGGTTTTTAAACTTAGACCCAAAGTTTCCCTTAAAATAAATGAACAAAAGGTGGTAGAGTGGGAGGTGGAAAGGCTGGTGCTGAATGGCAGAATTGATGCAGGAGATTCTGGGGAGAAAAGTTCAGGAAGCCCAGGGAAACAGAGGACCAGGAAAAGGGGGTAGAAAGAGAGAAGTAGTGACTGCTGCTGAGAAGAGGGAGAAAAAGTAGCTGGAAAAGGGGTGGTGGAAAGTTGGAATCACCTGATGGAGAGTTTTCTGCCCTTGGTGGTCCAATCAGGAAGGGAAATACCTGTAAATATTTAACAGGGAGGGTGTTGAGGGGAAATTGCCTGCAGCCTGTTTGTCTGGGGCAAGGTTTCACCTGCCCTCCAACGTGGAGGGAATGCAGACACAGCCCTGTCACTCAGCACCCGTGGCCAGCAGGGACAGGACGTGACAGGGATTAGAACAGAGTTGAAAAACTGCTACTCCCACAGACTTGGAAATAAAAGCTTCAGACAGCATTTTTTATTTCCCTGTGTTGCACCTTTGTTTTTAAAAGGAGGGGAAAGAAAAAGGTTATTTGTGGAGGTGTTAAGCAACAGAAAGATCCCTGGCTTCAGGTTGCTGCTGGTTTCTCATTTTTTATATTTTTTTTCTTTTATCCTGCATGCATCACTCTGCAGCATCTTCATAGGCTGAGGAATAAAACATGACATAAGTAAGATGTACAGTGTGCTTTTTGGCTAAATGTTGGGACTGGTGAAACATTACAATCATTTTTCTGCCTTTTATTTGAAATCATAAAGAGTTAAGTGCATCAGATTGCTGGGCTTATTTCTTCTTCCCTTCTGTGAATGAAAAATTGAAGGAAGAGTGTGGTCATTAATTTAGGAGTTTGTTGGGAGAATATACTGACTATGACACCATTAATTGAAATAAAGAGCAGGAAACATCCTGAGCTGCAGGAAAAAAATACAAGGGAATGTTTGGCAAATGCCATAAAATATGAGATCTCGGGGTTCAAATTTACTGCTAATGCAGTTCCCAGTTAGCACTCAGTGATGAATGTTAAGGAGCAGGGAATAGAGCAGAGGGTGGGCTTTGGGACAGGATCTGGTGTGGGGTTTTATCCAAAGTGTCTTGCAAATTAATAGATATTTTTCAAAGTATATTCACTGAATCACTACAAATGAGCTACCTTTCAATCTCTGTTTAAGGAGTACACAGTAACTGTGGAACAAGTTTCCAAATGCAAGGATCTGTTAAGGTAGACACTAAATCCATATATAGATACCAAATATTTGTTTTTGGCATTTTGCTGTCAGAAAATGTCAGTAAATAAATGATAAAAGGTGTCTCTGGGTGCCTGGGATGATTATTTAGGTACTTTTGTAGATGTCTCAGAGTACCAGTACCGTAGATGTAAGAAAGACTGACCAGGATAGGATCATTTATTATAAATAAAAACCAACTCATAGTCCTGTAAACCCAATGTGCTGCTGTTAAAAATGGTTTCTTTGTCTTCAATTCTCTTGATTATTCTTCATGGTTAAATAGGATGAAATAAGAAGAGTACATGAAACCCCAGAACTCATTTTCCTGAGGAATATTAGTGGAGGGAGGTTGCCCAGAGAAGCTGCCCCATCCTTGGCAGTGTCCAAGGCCAGGCGGGATGGGACTTAGAGCAGCCTGGGACAGTGGAAGGTGTCCCTGCCCGTGGCAGGGGTGGCACGGGCTGAGCTTTAGGGTCCTTTCCAACCCAAACCCTTCTGTGGTTCTGTAACATTGACCATTAAGACTTGATGCCACTCTGGAAGACATCTCTGAATTCAGAGGAAAGGGGAGGAATATCCTTCGTGGTGTGAAGCCTCTCCTTGTGGGCTGGCAGCCCCACTGTCAGCTTTAGCACTTCTGCCTGTGGCCTGGAACAGAGGAGCTGCTTGGAGGAACCAGGTTCCTGTGGGTGTGTTCCTGACTCTTCCAAATTTCATGGCTCCATTGTGGTGTCAGAGGATGCTGCACAGCTCAGTGCCTGAGCAGATCTTGAGGAGAACAGTCCTCTGAATAAAAATAAATTGATTTGTAAACACTGGCAGAGATAAGGAAAGGAATCTGTGGTGGAAATAAGCACGTCAGGAATGCTGCAGTGACAAGATCAATTTGCTTCGATCAGAGTAGTGCCTCAGACTGCAGCAGCAGCTCTTGTCTGAAGGAACATTTGCCCAGGGAATGTGTAGGATAGGCTCTCGTGGGCTGCCTCTGCTCCCAGTGGGCAGATTAAGTGTCCCAGCAGAGCAGACAGAGACAGAAGTCTAGGAAACATAATTGTACACCTGTGTGTCTTCTCTCAGAAGATGCTCTGCTTTGAAGTTTAAAACTTTAGGGGTGGGACGTTAGCGCAGAAATTAATTTTTAGACAGCAGTGCTATCTGGATAGAGTAATTGCTTATTATCTACTTCCCTGGTGTTTTAAGCTCTTGGAAAAAACCTATTTATGTCTCTGTGTGTGCTTAAAGGCAGGAGAAAATTACACTCCATTGTTTCAAGGCTCTGTTCTGGCTCTCTGAAATGCCAGGAGGAAAAGAGAGTTTAGAGAAAACTTTCTCCTGACCTGTCTACTCCAGGAAGTTCCTGAGTTGGAAGGGACCTTAAAGATATCTCATCCCATGGGCAGGGGCACCTTCCACTATCCCAGAGTGCTCCAAGCCCTGTCCAGCCTGGCCTGGGGCACTGCCAGGGATCCAGGGGCAGCCACAGCTGCTCTGGGCACCCTGTGCCAGGGTTTGCCCACCCTCACGGGGAAGAATTCCTTCCTAATATCCGATCTAAACGTGCTCTGTGTCAGTTTGAATCCATTTCCTCTGGTTCTGTCACTCCTGGCCCTTGTAAATTTTCTTTCTCCATCTTTCTTTTAGGCTCCCTACAGGTGCTGGAAGGGATCTTATGATGTCTCTGATTTTTTATTATCATTTAGGCCATGAGTGACCTCAGTGCTGGTGAGTGGCCATGCTGGGGTGTGGGGGATAGAGAAATTTTATTCTTTCTCTTTGTCTTTCTTATTTATTTATTTGTTTGTTCCAAAGTCTACAGTAAACACTGCCATAAACTATGCTGATGTAAAACAACTGCAAATTGAGGCATTATTTCATGTTATTTGTACCACAATTTTATTGCATTCATGGTTATTTACAGTATGTAAATAAGCTTCATAGTGTAGAAAAATGTTCTGCTATAATTCAGTTGTTTGAGCATTAAAAAGAAGGGGAGGGAATCAACCAAACCCCATAGATGCAGGCAGAAATAAGAGATTATGGAAAATACTGTGGATATTTTTTTTTGTTATAGGATTAGATCTGTTTGAAAATAGCACCCATTTCCTGAAACACTGAAATCTGTGTACTTCAGCTACCTGCATTGTGTTATAAATCCATAATGACTATTTTCCATCAAATATCGTGTCACAATTTGAATTATTAAATGCTAAATTGCTGTGTATGGATTGTAAAGCAATGAGGATTTCCTGCTAGTTGAAAGGGAGAGCTGCTGTGGGTAAGAATTCAGCCTTTGATGAGCATTGCAGCGTCTGTAGACATAAGCAATTATATGCAGATGGAGCCCAGGCAGCACAAAGATAAATGGAAGGTCCTTTTAAATCCTGCTTGCAGCATTCCCTACATGAACACGGACTGCAGTGTGATTGTCTGGCTTTTTCAGGGCTTAATTTTCATCCCACTGAATGTAAAGGTAGAAACATCTATTAATTTCAGCAGCAGCAGGGTGGGGTGCTTTGGGAGTAGATTAAAGCAGGATAAAAATTTTTGGAGAGAGGGAGAGGTAGCAAACTTTGGCAGAAAAATATTACTTGGGTGCAGGTGGCATGAGGAGCCTGTTCAGATGGGGAAGAGGCTTCTGTGCTTACCTTTATGCTTTGTATTGGTGTGCTGGGTGTATTTCCAGGACCCCAATCGAGGATAGAGTCCCATTTTTCCCTGGAGGAACCACGGTGTTTGACAAATACAGCATGAAAATAAGCCATTGTAATAAAAGGCAGCAGAAAGGAGAGATCCATTCTGGCAGAGCAGGCCAAAGAAAGGGATTTTTGAAAGCCAGGTGAAGTTTGTGTTTGCTGGACCCAGTGTGTGTGTCACCAATAAGGAGTCAGTGTCCCTGGAGGGGGCCTGCTCTGCATGGTTAGAGGAGCCAGTGGCCTCCCTGGACAGGGATGAATGGGCACTGTCAGCTCCACACATGTTTAGAGATTGTGGGAGGATGAGAGAGGTGCTGTCCAGGATTCATAGGTAGTCATGAGAATGTGTTTATAGAAAATAAAGTCCCATGTCAAGCTATCACGGGTGATGCTGGTGTGGCTGTGTCTCACCCAGCCACTGCTGTCTCCTGCTCCCTGTAGTTACTGACGGCACATGATTGCTGCTGAATGTGAGCACAAAGCTCTTCATCCTGCTTGGAATTCATATCCTGGTTCACACAGAGATGAACTCGCAGCTTCCCTGCACAATATTTAGGAAACGAGACAAATCCCTTCTGTCAACTTTCATCACGAACCGCGGTGTGGAGATGGCTCTTTCCCCCACTGCTGCCTTCTTGTTAGGACAGGCAGTGCCTTCCTGGCAGCCTGCAGGGCTGCCCCTGCCTGCTGAGAGTGTGCTGGAAGCTGGGCTGGCTTGGAGGGACTTTGTTTCAGGAGCAATAAATCTTGGGCAGCAAGATTTCCCACTGCTTTTCCCACCAGCCAGATGAATGCACCTGCATGCAGTGTGCTGTCACGCTGCTGGGTCTAGCTGGGAGCTTGGCACCTGCAGGAAGACAGATGTCTTGAAGGCCTAAAAGGCAACAAAAGCAAATGTGGTTAAAATCCAACAGCTGGGTCACATCAGACTGGGGAGGGTCTGCCCTGGCACGTGTGGTTTAGCCCTCACTGTGTCCTGCATTATCTTCTGCTTTAAAGCCCTTCCAAAGGGCAGGGGAGGTGCTCCAGTGGCTGTGCCATGCCCTAGGACAGAGCAATGTGTGCTGCACCTGGGCCAGTGCTGAGCTGCTCTTCCAGCGTGTGGAGATGTGTGATTGTGATGTATCCACCTGGGTGTTTTGAAAGCACAACAACATCAGCTCTTCACAAAGCTCCTTTGGATAAAAGCCATGGAAAACAGATTCCTAGCCCCTCTTTAAGCCTGATGGCACTGCAGTGGTGCAGAGAGAGTTTGAGTGGTTTGGAGGCAGCCTTTGAAGAGTAGAATGAAGCATGGCTACTCCTTCATTATTATTTTTTTCAAGCAGCACACGTCTGGCTTCTCAACCTTTATTGAGACCGATGTTGTCAGGTAGGAACCTACATTTCCTTTCACCCCCAAGTGCATCCCCCAGATGCTTTTATCTTCCTTTCCCCTGTTTCTAGGTGCCAGGGCTGACATCACTCTCCCAAGCTCAGTGTGCTGGGATTTAATTGGTATCAGAAAAACCCCAACCAACAGAGCAGGACGAGCTGTGTCCAGGGCTTTTCTCTGTGTATTTTCAATGGCTGTCATGGTCAGACCCCCAGTAATGTGCTGCGATGAATCAGCACCTCGCAGACATGGAATAAATTAGTCTTGGGGAAAGAACTTTACCATAGAAGCAACATAAACTTTGTTGTATTACCCTAAGGTGCCCAGTAATTGCTGTTGATTGGAAGGGAAAAGCCATCCAGAGGAGAAATGCAATTTGTTGCTGTGGCTACTAGCTCCTAGATTTATTATCTCTCCTCATTCTCCCTGAGTGTTGTAAAATACACCACACATTCAGCTTGCTTTCTTATTTTGCTGTTGTTTTTGTTTTGTGGTTGTTTTTTTATTTATTTCAGAGTAAACCCTGTCTGCAGGTTTATAGCCCTGGCAGGTGCAGCATCACTGTGGACCTGCACTGTAACTGCTCAGGGCTGGCATTTGTCCAGAGGCTGCCACTGAAATATAAAACACCTTTCCCTGAAGTGCCCTCGGTGCCACATCCTGACCTTGGCTCTCTGTTAAGGGAGAAGTGGAGAAAACGTGTGGGATATTGGCCACGGCAAGAGTTTTCACAGTTTCAGGGAAACGTGGTTCTAATGCATGCACACATATTGTGGATGAAAAATAAATACATGAATTCCAAAGATGAATTACATGTACAATGTTTTATACTTATAAAATTGGGAAGGCAGTGTGAGGCACAGAGAATAATTTCAGGGTGTGAGAGAGCAGGGTGCAGTACCAAGGAGGAAGGGAGGGCCTTTCCCTTAAGGAAGAGGCACAGTTCATTCTCCTGTTCCTCTCTAGGATTTTTGGGTGAGCTTGGAAAAGTCCTTCCAGCCCCTGAGTACAGTAACAGCACTGCTCACCTTGGTGCTGGGAAGTGGGCAGGAATTGCTGTGAGGTTCCTAAGACTATTAGAGATGCTATTGCTCCTCTTCATTCTGATAAAACTCATTACAGTGTGAGCATTTCTCCTCTGCTTTCATTTGCATCTGCCTTCTGCTGATAGGGTTTGCTTTTCATGGGGTGAGTCCAAAATTCCACTGACATATCTTAAAGATATGTCCTGCAGAACAAAGCCACGTATTAAACACGGCACAGGAAATTGTTATACCAGAAATGAAAGCTAATGAATGGGAGTGTCTTCTTCAGAGGCTGTTTTTAGCACAGTAAATGAGGAAAAGGTGTTGTTGGCTGTTACATGGTCTGGGAGTTAAGAAGTGTTAGTGGTATCTCCATGACAGGAGCCTGGGAAAATGGCTCTTGATCGAGGAGTCTCTTGGGCCACCTGCAGCTTTCTGAGATCTCCTAATTTCCTCTGAAAAGATGCTCAGGGCTTTATTTGGACTGGAAAATGAATATTTTGATTAAATATCCTGATTTGCCATTTGGAAAAAGAGAAAGAAAATTAGAAATTTTGTCCTCACTCTTGAAGTGGGTTATTTAGTTAGGTTTAGTTAGTAGAAGAGAAATTCAGTGGGGTAAAGGAGACTTGTGAAGAAACCACTGTGCTCTCCTGAGTAATATTCCTCACTTTGCCCTTCCTCATGTGATCTGGCTACTGGGATCTCATCTAAAGGTCCTTCATCTATCCAAACAGGCTAAAATCCACCTTCTTACCACCACCTCATACTCTTTGCCTCATGTTTTCCTGCTGTTTGCTGCCCTGTGGTTCCCAGCCTGGGCATACCTCTGTTTTCAAGCAGGCTGTGGGTTTTTGTATCCTGTGAGCCACTTGGGGGCTTTGATGCTCTTGCTCTCGGTCCTTTCACTTTGTGCATGTCCTTGCTGGGTCAGGCTGTGCCATTTCAAGTACCACAGGTGATGGAGCTTTTGTGCAGCTCCTCAGTGCTGTGGGGAGAGGGCTCATTCTGGGGAGCTGAGACTTCATCTCATTAGACACAGGGCTGCATTTCCCAAATACCTCAGATTTTCAACTGGTCAGGCAGCAAAAGAACTCCAGATTTTCAAACGTGCCTCACCTATTCAGTCTCTAATGACAGACCTCCCTGCCACTCCTGGGGAGCTCGGGGCAAGCTTAGGTGTGTCGATGTTTGTTAATAAAATGGGATTTGCTCTGGGATCTGGATGGCAGCCTGAGCTGCTCTGCAGACACAAACTGCAGCTCCTGGGTGCTGTGCACTTGCAGAAACACAAGAGCTGACACGAGGCAGAGAAGGACTGTGCAGCCCAAAGGCAACACAGCCCATGAGCTCAGGCAGAGGGTGCCCACGACAGCCAGCACACTCATCACCACAGTCCACTAATTACCTCAATTACTGTGACAGCTTCCTGATCCCACGCCAGCTTTTCAGCTTGTTCCTTGATCCCTGTTTAATGACAGAGTGCTCCCCCTGTTAATTTTTGTATTTATGGCCCCTGCCCTCATATTCTTTGGGTCTGTTAAATTTTATCCTCTGTGAAACTGTTCAGGATTCATGGTGACCCTTGTGCTGCCCCAGTTGATGTGCAGCAGAGCCAGCCAAAGTTCCCAAAAGCTTACAGCAAAAGAACAGGAAACTTCAAAATTCTGATGTAACAAGTTCAAGTTTGGCAAATATGAAAAGTGTTCTTGGAATTCTTCAGCCTCTAGAACTGTTTTTTTGGCACAAAACTTTTTTCTCTAAATAAAATATGCACTATTTTTTAACAGGAGTTCATTGTAAAAAAATCTATGTGTTGTCTCTGGAATCTGGATGATTTCAGATTCTTGTTTGGCTCATATTCTCTATCAGATAAAAATAGTGGATTTTTAAAATGGTGATATAGCATCCCACAATTTATTTATAGTTGCAATCAAATACTGTTTATACTTCAGTGGCTGTATATTCTTATTTAATGTATCATAGTTTTGTCATGGATTTCAGTACATTCATAGGCTGAATTGCTGTTATAATTTAAATGAGGGCTTCTTTTCCTATTCCCAATGAAGTTATCAGTTCAGCCACAGGTTTTTAAGAGAAGCAGGGAGACTAATGTAATAACCCAGGCTAACTTCCTGACTAACACAAGTCATAGGATTTCAGTCACTGACATATCCACCCCAAAAACTTCTGGTTGACCTGGAATAAAAATGTGTGTATGTGTGTATAAAATTCAATCTTCTTTGAAAGATAGGAAATGATGGAAAAGCTACTGCATCCCTTGGCAATCTGTTCCAATTTGTTAGAGTAAGTTCTCCTAACTCTTCCCCAGACCTTCATTCAGATAAGGTTGGAATCATTTAACTGCCTGTCTCATCACTCCTTTGCCTGCAAATATTTTCTATTGCCAATGTTTCCAGCTGCTGTTCAGGTCATTCCCACATTTAATTTCAAGAGTTCCTTGGAATCTCTTGTTCTCTGTAGAGCACCTGGGGTTTTTTTGTATTTGAAAAATGAAAAGGATTTGATTAGCTTCCATAACAAAATGGTGCAGGAAAACCTCATGCAGGAAAACAGAGGACAAGTCAGCAACTGCCTGATTGTAAGAAGGTCTCAGCTGACCCCAAATGCTGCTGGGTGGAAGGAAATGGTGCTTGGGGGTTTGATTTTCCATCTGTAAATAACACGGTTGCTCCTGGAGGCCAGTCCTGGTTTAATCCCAGGATCTCAGACTCCCCTCTCAAGCAGACTCTGGAGTCTCCCTCACCATGGCTCAGGCAGTGCAGCCTGGCTCCTGAGAGTGCTCTCTCTGCTCTTTGCTCTGGGCTTTTCCCTGCAGGCAGCAAGTGAGGCTGCTGGGCTTTAGCTGGGGCATTGCTGGAGGTGCATTGCACTGCTCTTGCAGAATCATGGAGTGATTTAGGTTGGAAAAGACCTCCAGGGTCACCAAGTCCAACCTGTGACCGATGCCCACCTTGTCAGCTAAACCAGAGCCTGAGTGCCACATCCAGCTTTTCCTTGGGTGCCTCCAGGGATGGTGACTCCCCACCTCCCTGGCAGCTCGTTCAGTGCCTGACCACCCTTTCAGTGAGGAATGTTGAAGGTGTGTATCCAAGAGGGCAGGTGCCCTGTTAAATCCTGGGTTTGCCCCCGCCCTCAGGTCCATGCTTTCAATCTGGTTTCACTCTGGCTGTTGCAGCTCACCTGGTGCCTGTGGAGAGCACGAGCTGTCTCATTTCATCTCCTTGCTCTGGACATTCTGCTTTCTTTCATTCCCTTCTGATTCTCTCCACTTTTCTACCTCTCTCTGCTCCCAGGCCATTCCCCTGAAGCCCTGCCTTGCCCTTCCACTTGGTCTTGTGTTCATGTTCATCATCTTCTGCCTTATTCCCCTCACAAGTCAGTGTTTCCTTGTAAATCCACCTCAGCTGCTCCATACCTGCCCTGTGCCTCCAGGCACTTCTGCCAGCACAATTTCTGAGCATTTTGTCAATGTTTCCATCCTAGTTACCCATCAGATCTGCTCACTGCATGAATTCCCTGGCTTTTTAGCTGGTCACGTCTCTGGGCACGAAGGGGAAAGGAATAATTGCTGCAGGGGTCAGGGTGTTTGGCTGCTCCTCTTCTACTCTTTAAAAACCTGAATGTTGGCCATTAACCATGGTAAAAACAACTGCCTATTTCCAAGTATATTGGAGTATATTTATGAGTATACTGTGAGAAGACATGGAAATCTGGGTATTCTGTTTAATAGCTAAAATTTAAAATGCTAGGGTTCTTTATATTCTGATCAATCAACATATTTTTTTTTTTCCTGAGCACTGCCATTCTAGAACCACAATAACCCCTCAATCAAATAAATATTTAAACCTGTAAATTGCAGTGAACAGGAGTGACCAGGATTGGTACCCACTGCTGTCCATTCCATGTGAGTTGCAGAGCAGGGATGCTCAGCGTCAGCAGGTGGAGAACCTGCCCAGCACCACATCTGCCAAATCACTGCCTGAGCAATGCTTGATCAGCAAACTGGAGCTGCCAGGGGATGCTCTGAGGGTGTGTGCAGGCATCGTGTGGGGTTTGCATCCCCAGAGCAGCCAGGGAGGGGCTGCAGCCCTCAGCTGGTGGTTGCTGAAGGAAGGGCTGCCTGCACCTGCAGTGTGGGGCTGCTGGAATCATCCAGGGGCTTGCAAGCCTGAAGGCAGTTCTGGAGGGGAGCCTGGTGTTGCTTTCCAGGCTCCACCACAGAAGCTGATGGCATCCCCTGAGCTTCAGTGGTTAAATGGCTGCTTAAATATTTTATAATGCTTTGCATCTGTCAGTAAAATAGACCTGGGGCTGTCGGAGTGCCCTGAAGGTCCCAGCCTTTGGCTATGTGGTCCTGTAGCTCTCTCCTGGTCATGGAAGTCAGCAGCAGTAATGTTAGGGAATTCAGGGGAGGTGCAGTTGCTGTAGAAGAGCAGGGGAAACCAGTGTGGGATAAAGATTTGAGGAGAATTTTCTCGTTTCAAAAGAAGTGATAGACTGCTGCATCTTGGGTTCCTGCAGTCCCAGGGTACAGCAGGGAGAGAAGCTGCAGGAGTACCATGATGGATGATAATGGATGCTTCTCTGCATTAGATTTACATTTTCTAGAGAGAAACATTTATTAGTGGTGAGTGATGGTGTGGTCTTTGGGCTTTTTCTCATCTGCTATTTCCTGATCCACTGATAAATCTTAACCATTCACATTCTAGCTGTTGTTAATTATCTGAATAACCCTTTTCAGAGCTGACTGGCACTTGGACAGGCTGTCCCACCAGATCAGCTGGAAGTCTGGTCCAAGTGGAAAAGCGAAAGCAAAAAGAGTGAGAGGCAGAGCTGGCACAGCCTGCCAGCTCTTGGAAAGAATATTCCAGCTTCAGGGGGACTTGGAGAGTTTCTTCCTTTGGATCTTGCCTCAAACACCACCTCTGCCTTTCTGGTCCCAGGCCCCAGCCTGCCTTGGCTGGATCAGTTTGATTCCCACAGGATGCACGGTGGAGCCAGGGCAGAATCTTGGATATTTGAGGGAGGAAACCTGGCCCTGGCCAAGTCCAAAGACAATCTTCTCCAAAGGGATTTTGGTTGCTGTCCCAAAGTTGCAGTGCTGCCAGCTCAGGAAATAAAGTGGGATACAAAAGAAGGAAACCAACCTTCCCCACAACCCATTGAATCCTAATATTTAAATCATGAGATTTGGAAAACAAACTAAATGTCATTATTATTTTTTTTTAATTGTCGTTTCTTTGACTTTTAATCTTCTTTCTCTCATGGGTGATATTGTTCTTCCTTTAAAATTCCCCATAACCCCAGACTCCTCTGATGGAGACTGAGTTAATTTTTTTGAGGAGAGTTACCATGTATTAATTGCTTGTCTTGACTCTCTTCCTTCCCTTTTTGCCTACTTCACCCTACCTTTTTGTTATGCAGAGACCTGCACTGAAGCTACAAAATGTGTCTGGGGAAAATGATAGAAAAAATTAATATAAATACTTCACACATATTATGTCTTCTGATTATTTTTTAATAAAAAAATTATATTGCTTGCACGAAAGTTATACATGAAAGTGTAATTGCATCATCAACTACTGTCTAATTGCTAGGAAAAATATTAGCCCAGACAGAGCTTAAGGTAACTTAGTGTTATAATTAAATTTAGAATCTTTTAATGTATCTTACAAAATGCTTCTCAGACATTCTAAGCACTTAAAATAATTTTAAATCATTCTCATTTCCTTGTACAGTTTCTGTCACCTCCATGGTGATATAAATTATACAGTAATTGCAGTAAATATAAGCTTAATTAACAGTAATTAACTGTCCAAATCACTAGTAGTAATATATATTTTATTTTAATTCTCTTTTGATTTCGTGGCTTCAAGACTAATTGTTTGCTTGGTGGTGGAGGAGAGGGTGAAGCTTTGGCCTCTGCAGGGCGATCTGAACAGGAGGTGTGAGATAAAAACCCACCAGGAAATGGGCATCCCCTGCCTGGGCTGCATTCTCACCTGTCTGAGGCAATTCTCAGCCTGTATCACTACCAACCTGTGTTTAATAGAAAAAGTTGAGGCCATCAAATATGCCTTGGGAATGTTGGTTATTAATCCTTATTCCTTGGTCTGTGACAGTTGGGCTCATTTTTTATTTTGCAGTGGAAAAAAAAAAAAATCACATGCACAGAGCTTGGGATTTATATCCATCCTACAAAGGGTGTGCTCCTGTCAAATCCATCAGAGGCTGCCAAGAGATCGCTGGCTTATTTTTTAATTTTTTTTTATTTTGATGGGAGAAGGAAGGAGAAGGGGGGCTCCTGATACATTTATTCAACTGACTAAAGAGCTCATGTTAACATTCTCTTCTTAAAATCCAGCATTGGCCTGTGTGTAAAATGAGCTTTGAAGTGCAGAGCTGACAAAGCTCAGGGGAAAGCGTGTCTTTTATTAACAACTGCTGATACACTGCAGCAACCCCACTGGAATGTTTAGAGGAAACCTTTTCTGTGTGAGCAAGAAGGGTTGCTGGGCTGAGACAGGCCCTGGCTGTGGCAGGAGGCTTTGGTGACCCTTTGTCCTCCTCCTGCACCCCTGGGAGTGCCTTGAACCCACAGGTGGGGGGAGGACCAGCACGTGACAATAATCAGCACTGAGGTGACCCAGTCACTGTGCAGTGGAGATGTTTGAATTTTAGATTAGTGACAGGGTAGTTGGTTTGAGGTTGGGGTGTTGGGATGTTTTTGTCTTTCTTGGGGGGGGCTGTTTTTTGCATTTTTTTGGCTTTTTCTTGTTGTTATTGTTTTGGATTTTGGTTTTCTTTTTGGTTGAGGTGTCTTAGGGCCCCTGGGATGGCATTTCAGTACTCCAGTGGCATGCTGGGTTCTGGTCCTTCAGGATGGGCTTAGGTGCTTTTAGAAAACTTTTAAACAAAAAACCCACAGTTGTGTGTTATACATCTATACCTCTTGTAGACATCTATACAAGATGTATAGACAGATATA
>VYXF01009282.1:496297-542201 GCA_013397295.1 Polioptila caerulea | reverse complement strand
ATACAAGATGTATAGACAGATATATATATATAGTATATATATATATACTATATATATCTAGTATATATATATATATAGTGTATATATATGTATTAAGTATACTTAAAGTACATCTTATACAGATGTATTTTAAATATACTTGTATAGTACAGCATGTGGGGCCATTTTTCCTTTCTTTAATCTGCCTTGCACAAATGGGGATTTACCTGGGGGACACGAGCCTGCCGCTCTCCTCTCTCTCTCCTTTCTGTAGTGATTTCCATCCTTGCTTCTCCATCCTTCCTTTGCTTCACTGAGCCCCAGAGTACATCCCATCCACTGACGGGGCTGTGTTGAGCACAGATTGGTGGAATTAGGAAAAAATCCTCCCCTGTGAGGGTGGGCAGGCCCTGGCACAGGGTGCCCAGAGCAGCTGTGGCTGCCCCTGGATCCCTGGCAGTGTCCCAGGCCAGGCGGGATGGGGCTTGGAGCACCCTGGGACAGTGGGAGGTGTCCCTGCCCATGGCAGGGGTGGGACTGGATGGGCTTTAAGGTCCCCCCCAACCCAAACTGCTCCATGATTCCGAGATCCCATTAGAGATATTCTTAAGACCAGGTTAAAAGCCTGTCCAAGGCCAGACGAAAAGCTCAGGATCAGTGCTGGGATTAGACACTTGCAGTTCTTGGCTTTGAGATTTGGGGATCTGAGGCTGATATGGAATGAAATACGAGCATCCTGAATTTTTCATGTTGCAGTTCAAGTATATTTGGGCTAGATTCATCAAAGGAATAACCGGGAGAGATATTTTTCATTTGTAGAATCCTAATGAATACATGACACCGCTATTCATTATTTATCTGCTTTCGTATTTTAATTAATAGTTCCACTGGCCATTTCTGATTTTTTTCCCCTTATTTATAGAAAGCCATCACTTCAAAAATATTGAGTCATGCTGCTGTTTGTTACCTTTCATAACTTTTCCTTACTATTAGGACAGAGTGAACTTTGCTGTAACTTTTAAAGTTAAATGAAGGAGAAGAACACCATCTATTTTGCTGTTCCTTTGAGTCCTGTCAAAATTTGTGGTTTTCTTCCCTCCAAGTGCTTTTACAATGCAGCTGACACAATTTTAGCCAGGGAAAGTGGTGTTTCTTGTGCGGGAAGGAACCACTAGAGGACACCACCAGACGACACATAAAGCAAACACTGATGTAAACAGAGAAGGTGGGGGGGAAATCTGTGGGGATTGGAAAGTGCTGATTCCTAAGGTTTAGTGTGGATGAATGAGGCTAACCTAGCACCTCCTTATTGCCAGCCTTGGGCTGGGAATGACCAATTCTTGCAATACCAAGCTTGGGGTGTCCTGTGCAGGGCCAGGATTGGACTCGATGGTCCTTGTGGGTCCCTTCCAGCTCAGGAGGTTTTATGATTCTGGGGCTGGATTCCATGAGCTTTATTTCTCATGGTTCTAGACCAGATCTGTGGCGGGGGAGGCTCTCCCAGAAGCTCTGCAGAGCTGCTGTCACTGACCTGGAGCAGCTCTGGGGCCTTGCAGCAGGGTAGGGATGAGGGTGAGGTGACATTTCTCACCACGAGAGCCCTTGCCACCCCTGCAGTGCTGACCCTCAGTGCTTTCTGCAGGACAGTCTTTCCAGGGAGGAAAAACCTCTTGATCTGCTGAAGCAGATGGTGGAAGTATAAAGCAGACCTCTCCCTTGCAGTTTGTCCTTCAAAAAAGTGGCTTCAAACACAAGGGAAGGTTTAAAACTTTGAATGACAGGATAATGATGTCAACAAAGCAATTAGGGCTGGAAGATGGCACAAATGTCAACATTTTGCCTGTACAAAAGCTGTACCCAAGCCTGGTACAATGGTTTTTACCATTTGTGAAACAACAATGCCAAAACCTACTCATTTCAAGCATCTCTAAAATACTCAAGGCAACTTAAATGTGAAGTGTTTGCAGAAGGATCAGATTACAAAGTCTGGTTCTTGGGCTCTTGCCTCTAAACCAGAAGTCAGAGACAAAAGGAGAAAAGGAGATAAATGTTGTTTCACAAGACTCTGCAACCCTAAATGCAAAACCCTCACGAAGCTCAGCTGAAAAATTGCCCATTTTCCATGTATCCCTCACATCTGTGTGGTGCATCGAGGAGCTGTGAGCCCTGAGGATTCCTCTGAGGTATTTTAATCCCACAAAAATTATGTAAGTCATGTGAAATCTCAGCTCTATGATGAGGATGGTGAGGCTCTGGTGATTGCTTGAGTTGCAAAAGGGTTTTGTGCTTGGCCTTTGATTTCCCTACCTTATTCTCTGTGTGAATAGAGCTCCACTCCCAGATGCCAGGGATTTCAGAGAATGCAAAAGCATCCAGGAAAATTCTCCTCTTATTTCTCCACTTGTCTCTAAAATGCTTTTTAAAATGGCTTCGAGTTTGCTTGTGAGAAACAAAATCACATGCACAGAAATGTACCTGCCCTAAAAAGCTGCCCTTAGTGTGAGAAGCTTTGCCTGTGAGTGGCAGGACCATACCAAGCCTGAGGGCTCTTTTCTTGATGATTTTTAACCAAATCCACCCATATTTGTTTCTCAACATCTCCCTCAAGATGGCAAACTCCACCCCAAGCAAACAAAAACCAAATGAAACAAATAATACAGCTCCAAACGTCTGATATGGGTATGGATTACAGCTTCTTGTTAAAAAAATCTGACCAAAAAGCTGGTGTTTTTGTTTGCTTGGATTGTTTTGGTTAAGCTTTCAGTATTTATCAGAACTAAAGCTAAAAATGTAACAAGTTAAAAAAAAAATCATATTTCAATATTTCCAAGATGAGACTCTTCCAATTTGTCTTTAAATTCTTCAAAACTTGGAAACTTTTTCTTTTCCTTATTGGAATGAAGAGAATTTGGAGACTTATTTAGATGGGTTCCTAATTAATCTGCTGGAATAGTGTGGGGGTTTTTTGTTTTGTTTTGGGATTTTTTGGTTTGGTTTTAGTCTTGTTTGTTTATTTATGGGTTTGATTGGTTTTTATTTGTTTGTTTTGTTTAAAAAATATTTATTCCTTACCTCTTCTCAGTAGAAGGTAAAATGTTTGTTTTTTTTTTCTGGTTGTATCACAGACGAAGATTCCCCTCAGTAAATCCTTTCTCCACTAACCCATCTCCAGCGTGATTTATGTAGATTAAAAGCTGGACTGGCCAAAAAGCACTAATATAACACTTTGTTTTATGAAAAACTGTGGGGTTTACCTCTCTCAGAGGATGGTTTTGCTCTCAGTGGGAACATTCCAGCCTTTCCATTGTTTTTAGCTGGGATCAGGAGTGGCTCAAAGCTCATCCTTCGGATGTGGAGCAGTGGTGGCTTCCCTCCAAGGCTGCTGATGGCATTTTCTCTGCAGGTACAGACCTCCACAGATGCAGTTTATTCCCGGAGGAGCAGAGCATCGCCTGCATCCTGTGGGGATTTTCGGACTCAGAGCAGCTCCTCTGCCTGTGCTCCTGCTGGGGAAGGTGCCAAAGCATCCTCGGAGTGCTCCCTGCCTGAGGAGTTTGCCTTCAAACTGCTTTTTAAACTGATCCTTCTTCATTGAGTTCCCTTTCCCTTCCTCATTGCCTTTCCCTTCACTTTTTCCTTTTTCCTTTTATTTTATCTTTTTGCCTCTTTTTTGTCGGCCTCATTTTTTTTCCTCTTTTTTTTTTTTTTTTTTTTTTTTTTTTTTTTTTTTGGGGGGGGGGTTTTTGTTTTTTTTTTTTTTTTTTTTTTTTTTTTTTTTTTTTTTTTTTTTTTTTTTTNTTTCTTTTCTTTTCTTTTCTTTTCTTTTCTTTTCTTTTCTTTTCTTTTCTTTTCTTTTCTTTTCTTTTCTTTTCTTTTCTTTTCTTTCCATCTCTCTCCTGTCTTTTCATCCCTATTTTTTTCATTCCGTTTTTTTTCTCTGCTTTCCCCCCCTCCCTTGCCCTTTTCCTTCCCGGAGCTGTGACCGCGTCTCTGCCCCGCGGTGCCGCCCCGGGTGCCCGCGGAGCCCCCCGGGCTGGCTCCGCTCTGTCCTTGCGTGTCGCGGTCACCAGAGGGGGACAGAGCCCCACGCACGGCACCCGTGGCGATAGCGCTGCCTGTGCCTCCCCAAATCCTCTGCCAGGACAGATTTTGGGGTGGCAGCTGCGCCCCTGGGTGCCCCAAGCCCAGCTCTGGGTGTGATGCTGGTGCTGCACCACAGGGACCAGCCTGGGGTCCCCTTGCTAACACATGGCACCAGTGTTCCCTTAGCCTGGAAAAGATGTGTGTGCTTAAAAATCAGCTCTCCAGCAGCCCATAAAACAGCTGTAAATCCCTGGGGGTTAAGCAGGAGGTTGAGCTGTATCCCAAACTCGGCTTTGGAACTGCTTGGGTTTTCCTGTCTATTATTGTAACAGAAATGCTGTTTAAAAATGACTGTTCCTATGTTTAAAGATACCTGTTCCCCCCAGTTTTGGTCTGGTTCACTGAGAACTGGCACACACCAAGTATTTAAGTTAGCAGCACCCATCCAGGAGAGGAATTTGCAACTGACAGCATTGGAAATGAGAGGAGAAGCAAATTTGATGAGCATTTGGCTTTTTCTATAGCTGGTTATGCCTGATTGGAAGCCGTGGGGAAAACAAACACAATTATTTGTGTGAGATTGAATTTCATTGCCAACAGAAAATATAGAATCTGTCACCTGCACGCTCGCTGTTATGTGGTCAGGGTGCTCCAGCAGCGATGCCCGGGGTACCCCTGAGCCAGGGTGTGAGCTCAGGGCCCCTCGTGTCCCCTGCAATGGGGGTCACCCGTGTGGCCAGGCGAGGCTCCCTCCCAAAATCATGGAGATGGCAAAGCAGGTCCCTGGAATTGAGGACCAGGCTGTCCCCAGGGGATGTCCTGTGGGCTGCAAGCCTGGCTTTGGTTGCGTGGCCGGCCAAGCCTGGCAGAGCAGAGTCTGTGAGACCTTAAGACATATAAATAATCCTTGGCTTGAGTCCATTTCCTCAGCTCCAGACAGCTTGCACTGCTCCCTTCTCCTCAGTGTCAGGCCCTTGTCCGAATCCAGCTGTCCCTGGTAATTGAATTTTAATGCCTCAGGCTGGGAATTTGCACTGGTGTTTGAAGTGAAGCATTTCAGCGTGGGCAGCCGTGGGCTTTGAAGCTCCCTGTTGGCCACCGAGGGTGGTGGGGACGGTTCCATCTCCATGGGGAGAGCTGCTGTGCTTGGTGCCAGCTGAACACACACAGCGGCTGATTTAGGGAATTGAGGAATTTTCTCTTGTGCAGATGGGAGGGACTGCACAGCTAATGAGTTTTATTCTGATGGATGGGAAAAATGCTTTAAATATTTTTGAGAGAGCCACCAAGTACTGTTTGGACAGCTGGTGGCACCTGCTGATGTGGCCCTGCTGTCAGTGATGGGACAGGAGGCACTGAGCTGCCCACAGCCCATCCTGGGCAGTGGCACCCCACAGACCTGGAGCAGGTCCCCATGGTCACAGCCAGGGGAAACCACGAGCTGGAGTGCCCCCCTTGTGCAGAGGGAAGATGGAGACAGGGGCTAGAAACCCAGCAGAGCTGATATCTGAGACTCTCTTTCTCCTCCTTAAACCATTTCGTTGTAATTACCGTGCAAACAGAAGGCCTGGGTAATTATTACGTGGTTTTGTGGGTGGAAATTTAATGTGTCTTCCCATGCAGCCACGCAGTGAGGGAAGACTTCTTCCTTTGAGTTTTTCTCTTTAACTCCCTGCTTTCAGTTTCTCCCTGGACTTGGCACAGCCAGTTAATTGTCACCAGAGTGGGAAATAGCTCTGAACCCCACCAGCACCACAGGCTGTGACCCAGCCCAAAACACAGGGAAAGAGATGCAAAGTGCAGCTGGTGGGTGTCCCAAGGCTTCTGAGAGCTGCCTTGTCCCCAGACCTTGGTGGACAATATGGCATGGAGCTGTGCCAGGGAGAGTCAGGCTGGATTTAGGGAAAGGTTCTTCCCCCATGTGGTGCTGGGCACTGCCCAGGGAATGGTCCCAGCCCCGAGGCTGCCAGAGCTCCAGGAGCCTTTGGGCAGCGCTGCCAGGGATGCCCAGGGTGGGGTTGGTGGGGTGTCTGTGCAGGGCCAGGGGCTGCCCTGGGTGATCCTGGGGGTCCCTCCCAGCTCAGCACATTCTGTGATTCTGTGATGGTTCATGAGTTCCAAGGGGACACTCAAGCTAACAAATTCCATATTTAACTGCTGGGATTTATCTGAGCATTCTGGGGAACAGCAGCATTGTGTTTCACTTCTCCAGAGATCTGGAGGCCAGAACTTGTTGAGCTAAAGCACCAGTCTCTCTTTCTCTAGTTAGCCCAGAATAATGGTGCAGATGTGTCTTAGGGACAGTCTTTTGCATTTTTATTTCTGACTTTAACATATTGCACAAAGAGTTGTGAATCTCAGCTCACATTGATTTATTTATTGTATGAAAATTTTCCATGGAATTGCTGTCATTTCCCTTTTTTTCTAGTCATAATAACCTGAATTTTGCCACTGCCTGTATTCAACTCTAACCACAGGAATAAATCACCATGAATGTGGCTTGTTGAAACATTCCCAGAGCCCAGGATGAAAGAGGTGGCTCCAAGCAGCTTGGAATGCTGGTGTGTTTGTGTGTCTGGGTGTAATACAGTCGGGCAGACCTGCACTGCTGTCTGAGCTGCAGAACAGATGACTCGGAAAAGACTCTCAAGTAAGTTATAAATTGTGTCCTGTCACCTGTGCTGCTGTCTCACTCTGCTGTTCTGCTCCTTCTATTGCACTGGCTTCCTTCCTCCTTCCCATTCCCTGTATAAAAACAAAGCTGGAAGTGCTTGTGCTGAAGGCACTCGTGCTGATGCCCTGCTCAGAGTATTTTTGGTAGAATCCCCTGGGTTTGGGCTGCCCTGCTCTCACAAATAACCGAGCCCACAAAGCCCATTGCTGAGCAGCTGGTTTTCTGCTGGTTGGATAAAGATGCTGTTGGAAGCAGTCTCATTTTTCAGTTTATCTTTTATTTCCCTGAGTAGCACGACACGTCCTGCTGAGAGTTAAACCTATCTGTGCTCTTGGTCTCCCTTCCACTGCAAGGCCATTTTAGTTCACAACCCCTCTGTGTGGAAAGCTGGAAGTCTGTATTTTTGCCTGCAAAGATCCAGGTGTCCTCTGGAGCATCCCAGGGGCCTTGGCTTGCTCTTGGCATGGGTCTAAACATGATGAACACACTGTGGACATAATGAGAAGGTTTGGGAGCAACAAAGGTGGAAGGAGTTGTATTTTCCTTTCTCCTGCTTTCCCTCTTGAAGACCATTGGATCCATGCTCTCTCTGGGCTATGAAAGAAGATGAGTAGGAAATTGAGATACAGAAGAGCCTCAGGTCTTCATGTTTCCATCAGGAAAAGCATTTTATTGTGCTGGAGTTTGCCATGGTATCCCTGCAGGTTTTGTGGATGCTCTGTGTACTTTGCCACCACAAGATTTGTTCAGCTGGTGGTGCTCTGGCCACAGGGGAAGGATGTTTTTAAGAAGTGGTGATTTTGTGCCTCAACCCTGGCTTGTAGCAACAAGGCCCAGGTAACTTTTGACTTTGTGTAGGCGCTTTAAGTGAGTCCAGGGTACTTCTCTAAATATAAAAATACATTTTGCTCAAGGCTCAGAGAAGTACAGGGATACTTTCATATAAAAAACACAGATGTAGAGGAAAGCATTCTGAGGATCTGCCTTGCTGTCCACTTGTGGTCACTCCCCTGGTGTGAGTGGAAAGGGAACATGCCAATTAATTTTGTTTACTTGAACAGAACGGATGTTTTCCTGCATTTCTAAGAAGATACTTCATCTGGCTTTGAGCATTTTTTATTTGAACTTGAAAAAATATTTTTCTGACCTTTTTTTCCCAAATCAAGAGAACATATGAAAGTGAATCTTTCTTCTGATCAGCTTCCACTTAAGAAATGTGTATTTTTCAAAAGGCTGATTATATCAAAGTTTTCTAATGAGCCCCATGGACTGGACATGGCCAAGAAAAATGTCTGGTTTAAGTACTGCTGGGTTTGGTTTCTCTCATCTGTGGAATAAATGGAAAAACAATTTTATAGGCGCTAGGATGGGATGGTGAAGGGAACATGTGGGAAAAAGAAGTCCCTTATACTTGAATATTTTTTGACAAAGATCTAAAAACACTCTAACTCTCCTGCTGGTGTTAGCAGTCCTGGATTTTGATCTCCCCTGATAAGTCTGAAAATCTACTTGTAGCGTTTAGATAATGCCATTATTTCTGGAGTTTTGGAATTTTCTTCTGGCTTGTTCAGGGTTTGAACTTCCCCAAGGTTGTTGGGAGCCTGGGCTGGGCTAATTCCTGGGGAAGGAAGCAGAAGAGCTCTTATTTCTGTGTTTTTTAAATGTAAGTTCAGAGCTCACTTGTACAGTGCCTTGGAAAGTAACTGATAACAAAAGAGATTTGGAGTTTGGATAAGATAAGAATCAAATTGAATATTTGTCCTGACCCAACAATGTACTTTATCTTTTCAGGAGATCCAAAGGGTTGTGCTTGTTTTAAAATAGTTTTTCTGTTTTCTCTATCTCCTGAACTTCTCTGTGCTGATGTTGGGCTCAAGCACTAAATCTAACAACAGTCACAAACCCCATGGGATGACAGCAAATTTGTCTCTAAAATGTGGTGATAGTGAACTTTCCCATCCCTCCTTTATCATGGCTAAGTACCACAGGAGTCACAAACACCCTGTGACACTCAAAGCCTCTGGGGATACTTTTCAAACTTGCTGAGAAAGGGATGATTCCCCAGAGCTGCTGTTTTCAGAGGGGGCCCTGAGCTGAAATCTCAGTGTTGTCCCAGCTCCTAACCTTGCTACAGCTCAGCCTGAAGCGTTTCCCAGACTGGGCAGGGCTCTGAATTCAGTGTAATTAGCACGTGCAGGGCACCCCTGGGCAGGAATTACACACTGCAGTCCCCAGTGGGTACCCCTGAGCCTCCTGGCTTTGCTGAGTTGCAGTTTATTCCCCTTGGACCGAGGCCTGGTGCCTTCCTCCTTGGAGAGGATTCCTGTAATTCCTGTGTAATTCCATTAGCTCCAACCAGACCTACCTACAGCACACAGAATACATTTTTCTAACTTCCACATCCTACTGAAAATGATGCCCAGGTCCCTTCAAGTGGGAGTTTGGGAAAAGCTTCAGAAACCAGCCTTTTAAAAATTATTTATACAGCACTAACAGCAGGACTGGTCAAACTTAAGAAGTGTTAAGTGACAAGGGGTCTTTGGTTTTGGTGTAGGCACTGAAATGGCTGGTTCTTCCCTGCCTCTCAATATTTATTTAGAAAGCACTGGGAAAAAATATTGCTCTTTCTGAGAAACCTGCCAATAAATTTGCTCAGTAGGCATAAATAATTAGCAGCATGGGGACATGGCTGGCAGATTATAGTCTTGACATGTTTGTAAGCAACTCAAAATCCATTACCATGGGATCAAAATTGCATAAGAGTCTAAGAAAACACTGAATCAGGGCCTAAAATCTAATATATCAACTTTGATAAGCTCCCTAGTAATCAGCTACAAGAAAACTTATCTTGCTCAGGTTGTATTTCTAGCTGGCGAAGAGACTGAAAATTAAAGAATTAGCATATTTGTGGCAAATAAAATATTATGCTTCCAAGCAAGTGACTGTCCTTATTTAATGCCCTGCTTTGTATTTAGAGTAGCTGCAGAGGCGCATCCTATATGTGCTCAGTACAGCAGCTGAATGATGTGTTTAGAATAATTCATCAGATAAATTCATGTCCGTGAATAATCTGCATTCAGATCATGACCTTTACCAAGCTGTGCTTTATCCAGGGCTCAGAACTTCCAGCTAACACTGGGATGAAACAACAGGAACACAGAGGAAATTTTCACCCATCTCTTCCATTCCAGTAGGATTCCTCATTTGGAGCAGGGCAGGAAAGCCTCAGCCCAGGGCATTTTCTGGGTGTGTTGCTGGAGCTGGGGAAACAGTGGTGATTTAATTACAGACAAGGGGTTGGGGCACAGCTGAGCTGTGTGTGGCCAGCACTGAGTGCCTTGGCTTTGAGGGCTCCCTTGAGTCCCTCTTGCTGTCCCTGACCATGGACTAAGAGCAGAAGTGCATTCCCCAGAGCTGAGCTGATCTGTGCTATCTCCCCAGGCTGCTGTCTCTGACTACTCTTGGGCCCTGGGAGAGGTCAGACAGGCGGGAGCAGCTCCCACCAGCACTCGTAGCTCTCACCCCTGAGCCTGGGCTGCAGAGTGAGCCCGTGCAGGCACTGAGCCGTGCTGGAGGTGTCACACCAGTGCTGGATTCTGGAAATGAGGCAGGGCAGTCAGTCCAGCTGATGCAAGTCCACATAAATTTATCCACTGAAACAGCTGGCAGCTTATCCCAGCACTTACCTGGTGGGGAAACCACTAATGAAGGAGCTCTCAGCGTGTGAGTGAGCCCGGCACTGCTGACTGCAGAGTCGAGGACAAAACGGGAACAGCGTCAGCACCATGGACAGGGGCTCAGAGGAACTCAGCTGCGAGTGCTCGGAAGCCTTGGTGGGTTTTGCTCACTGTACCAAAAACTGATAGGAAATAAAATAGCCAGAAAGCAACAGAGCTGTAAAGTGTCAGGAGTAAAAACTGAGCCAGGGATTTCCAATTATCAAATATTATATCTTGATACTGGATCACTCCGGTGTTTGTGATTTTAGCAGTGAACTTAAGCGTTTTTAGTATGAAACATTTACATTCTCCCTCATTTGCTTTCAGCAGTTTCACAGAGCTTTGTGCTGTGCTCACACAGAAATGTCTAATGAATTCTGCAATGTTTTTATTTTCTTCTTGTGTTTAAGATGGTAAAAAATATTTTGTACAACTTCTTGCTGTGGGAGTAAGGTTTCCCTGGGCATGTTCCTCAGTTCCTCTGGATCATCTGGGTGAGGGAAAACTGTTGGAACCCAGAATGAAGAGAATATTTCTCTGCATGTTTCAAGGGATCCAAACGCTCTGACAAATCCTGCTTTTAACCTTTGTCCATGCAAAGGGCTTCCCAGGCTTTGGGATGTGACAGAATTTTCAAGAATGTAAATTAGATAGTAGCATAATATGTAATTTATCACAGGGTGTGAAATGTAGATTTTTGGGTTTGTTAGAGTGGTAAGTAAATGAAGGCAAGATGGAAGATCCTTGTCATTTTTCAGCTTCTTCCTCCTTCTTCATCTTCTCCATATTCTGCAGTGTTGGGGACGATTGGTCAGAATTTGCCACAGTGTAGTGTTATGTGAATAGAAATGTAGTTAGTTATTGGTAGAAAAGTAGAAATAATGCACGTTCTTGGTGATAATTGGGTGAATTATCTTTAAGAGAACCTTGATTCTGCGTGTTCAAGGCTTTTTGGGCTCTTTGGTGTCTTTTCGCCTTCATGCTAGGCTGGTGTAAAGCCTGGTGTGCAAAAATTGCTGATAAGGAAAGAATAAACAACCTGGAGAATGAGAACAACCAAGACTGCCGTTCATTTTTTACTTAATAAGGACTTAATTAAAAAGGCCTTCCCTACCAGGGGAGAGACATGTGGAAGAGGAAGAACTACAGAAAACCTCCCAGGCTCCCAGTCAGGTTATGTGACTGGGGACACTGTGTTTAGCTTGGGAGACTTTTGTGGTTTCATTCACCAGGTCACCCAAGGAGCTGATGCTCCTGCAAAATGAGCGGGAAAACTTGAGATTGGATTTGCTAGGTTCTAGTCCTGACTTTGATGTTCCCCCTCTGGATGAAAGCAGTGACTCAGTTTGCTTGTCTGTAAAATGGAAGACCAGGATTGTCTTCCCATTGTAAGAGTTTGAAGAGTGGATGAGAAGCTCAAAGCAGAAGTTATTTTTCTGTAGGACACATGTGTGAAGGAAGCTTGAAAGGGATCTGTGTTCAGCACTGTGAGGTTTATTTGCTGTTTCAGCTTGTTTGTTCTTTCATCAGGCCATTGAACAATAGCTAATGAAAGGGGATGACCTTATTTTTTTTTTCCAGGATATTACTGCTCTTGTGTCTTTGACCAATTAACACAGCAGCTTTGTGTGTGGAATGCAGCAGTGTTGGGTCCCCCCTGTTAGGATTTGATGACTGCTGCAAAAGCAAAAATGTGGCTGAATTAAACTTTCATTATTTCATTATTCCCTAAATTTATTTTAGGCTGCTAAAGAATTAACGTGAATAATTTTCCCATTTCACCATCTGCTTTAGACTCCATCTCAAAGGGTTCCCAAAGAGCATTGCAGGCAAAACCCTTTAAAAATGATCCTCTCCATATTTCCCACACTCAGCAGTCTGCTAATGTGGCCAATAGATCTAGGTGATGGGCCTGCAGGATTTAGGGAGCATCATTAGGGTTATGATGAGCTATGCAACTGTCTTGTTTATTCACACTTAGCAATTTCCTCACAGTGCTTTTTGTCTCAGAAAGTCTTTTTGTATTTGAGCTTTTGAAGAGAGAGTAGTGCCAGGGACATTCAGTGGGTGAGATGTCCACCTTGGGCTCAGGAGCACAAGCTGCTCCTCTGCCTTCCATCTTATTTCCCTTGTGGCTCGGGCCGGACACGCTGAGGAGCTCTGCTGAGCTCTCCATACCTGACCTGGGGGGGAGTGCACGTCTCCTGCTGACATTCAGAGGGTTACTCACAAAGAGTTTACATGTCTTGACTGCCAAGTCTCTATCTCTGTGCGTTTCCCACTCCAGTCTCTTGGGTCCAAGGTTTCTTTTTTATTCAGTCTTTGCCTACCAAGTTTGAACTCCACTAAAGCCTCTATTAAACATCCTTGCCACAGTGCCTCTCAGTGCAGCCCTCGGCTGCCCTCCTTCCTTACAAGGAGGAGGGTGATCAGGAAGCTAAAGTATTTAACCTGCCTGTCAAACAAAATTATTCATGGCAGGTGAGTGAGCAGCGTTTTGCAAGGTTGCCGTGAGTAATACAAAACATGGCCAGCCCTGGCACGGGAGTGTTGCTCTAACTTTGGAATAATTCCCATGCCTGGAATAAAAACGATGCACATCTGCCTATTTCTCATTTCCTGTGGTAGGTGTGAAGGGATGCTTCGATGGCCAGGTGTGAGCAGCTGCAGCTCTGCCCTTTGGGGCCGTGGCTGGGCTCTGAGCGTGGCTACAGGGCAGGCAGAGGAGCTGAGCCGTGTCCTGAGCGGAGCTGGCGGGCTCTGAGTCAGCCTGTGCCCAGGGATGGGCACACAGAGATTTGTCCGCGTGGGCAAAGCGGGATTGGAACGAGGTTACACAGCTCTGGGGTGGCACCTGACTCATCTCCTGCCAGCCAGGGACTGGGGGCAGATAAATATGCAGCCACCCTCGGCTCTCCACTGTAGGTTTTGTTTGCAGAGCAGAAGACAGATGGATGGCCACGCACACAGATGTGCTCAGAGGTCTCCCCAAAGTATGATGTCATTCTGGTGTTTTGTATTCAGAATAAAATATTATAATGGCACTATTTCCTTCCTTCAAGCAAAAAAATAGTTGAGAAGATCCTCTATTCTAATGGAAAGCCTGTGAGTCTATTATTTTGCTGGGAAATTGTTGGGTTTTTTTAATTCTTGAAAGGGTCTACTTTCTCACACAAACTTTTGGCTGAAATACAGTTTTACCGTGTTTTGCAATAGCATACATAAAGGACTCTGACTTTTGGTTATATATAGAAAGTCTTAGCTTTATATTTTGAACTCCTGGCAACATATAAATTAAAACAAACAAGAAACATTCCAACTTCTTTATTTTTATAAACTTCTATTTTCACTTGCTCTTTTCTCAGTTAACCTGCATTAGCTTTTTGCTCACCCTGGAAATCCATGTGGTAATAAAAGGGAATACAAGTGTGCTTAAATCCCACCAAATCCATCACTTCATAAACACCCACATACCTCTCATGGTTTGAAAAGTGCATTTTGATTGCTGTTCTGTTGCTGCTGACCTAAATGAGTTGCAATAATCTTGGTGCAAACTCTACAAGTCAGAGAGCATCTGTCCATTGACTAAGTGACTTTGGCTCAAGCATTTGATGTAAAATGGAAAAAAAAAGAGGTTGAGAGACCTGGCTGACCTGAAAGGTCCCATTTCCAGGAACAATCCATGAGAGCTATCAGGAGAGAATGGATGTGATGGACAGAGGGGTAAATAGAGTGGGAGTTACAGCTTTTACATATGGCTGCAAGGGCACTGGAGTGAGGCCTTTAATTTCACATTAGGATTCTTCTCGTATTTGTTAGATAGAACAATATTAACCTTTTGAATTTATTTAGAAACTCATTAGTGCTTTTTTCTATAGTCCATTCTTTTCCTGATTAGCTCTCCTCATTACAATTCAAATTTCTTTCTGCTACATTTACCACATTGTCCTGCTTTCTCTCATCTCTATTGTTGCTCAGCTTAATTTATTAAAGCAGTGAAAAAAGGAAGAGGGGATCGGTTGACGCAGCAACCTTCCAGGCTTTTGGTGTTTGAAGAGGAAGAGAGAAGAAGGGAATCAACCCTGAGTTTGCCTTTTCCTCCAGGAAAAGAGGTGGGAGGATGTGGCAGCATTTTCTATACCAGTGTGAGATGGTTGAGAGTGGAGAAGCAGATGAAAACCTTCTTTGGGCTTTAGTCCATGCCCAAAGGTGCCAGCAGGGCACTGAAGCGGCTGCAGTGACACACCTGCAGTGACCCTACAGCCCTGCAGGGCTTCACTTTCCTGCTTTCTCACTTCAGCCATTGCTCAGCTCTGGAGTTTTTAAATGAAATTCACTCTGAGGGTTCAGCGTCCTCATCCTGTCCTGGTAACGTGCAGCTAATGCTCCTCTGGCATCCTGTATCTATGGTTTGTTTTAAAACTGTGGGTAATCCTCTAGCAGCATACTTTCCTTGGGATCAAGATGGAAATTGGGACCTGCTGTAATTCCTCTTGACAACCCTCAGCTCAGGGGGAATGTGAATTGATGCTCTGATGGGTTTTTATAGGGAGAGACTTGAGCCTGTCACTGTTTTGGGGGAACTAGAATGGGGAGATGCTCAGATTCATTTGTGTGTTTGCTGCCCTGATTTGCAAACTATTTTGTATTAGGAACATAATTTTTGCCCTGTTCTCTTTTTTCAGTACGGTGCTCGTTTCTCAGCAGCAGTGCTGCCACATCCCATGTGCCTGTGATTAAAGCTGCATTCACTCCTGACAAGAGATGATTAAATACAGCCAGATGATTCCAACCGTCCCAGCCGCCGTGCTTCTCTGATTATTGGTGTATTTGAACATCTCACAAATGTGAATGAATGTGTTTACGCAGCAGCTATCGTAAAGCAGGGCAGTGCCCGAGTGTTTTATTTGAGGAACAGAGGGATTAACTCAGCAAAGGTTATACAAAGAGGTTTTGGCAGGGCCACAAAAAGAATCTAAATTTCTGAGTTTCTACTGCAATGCCTTAATCATAAAATCATCTTTTCTCTGAATTCTTCTCTGCCTGTGGTAATTATAGTTTTGGCTGGGTTTATGTCCTTTATAAAAACCTGTCTTTCACACATCTTGTGAAATTGAAGAAAAGAAAAAAAAAAGAAGATAAAACAATCATAATTTTCCAAGTGTGTAATTCTGGATTCCAGCAGAGGCCTAAAACAAGTAAGGTAATTATTCCACTCAGTTCAGCACCATTTGGAGAATTAGGCTATTTCATGAATTGTAGTTTTAGAATAAGACACATGGATTGGAAAAAGTTCAATGAGCAACATGTAAAATAAAGCAAATTCTTGCAAAAATCAGCTAAAAGAATAGCAACTGGCTGTAAGTGAAGGTGGCTGGAGTATGATGGGAAAGGTCAATGATATTGAGGTAAGGTTTAGAAAAAAAAGCAAATAAAAAGAAAGATTTTATTATTTCCTTTAGTTTATGAGGAAAATGCCAGGGCATATTTTCTGGGCGAAATTAATTCTTGGAGCAAACTAAAGATAAAAAGACTTTCCCCGAGGATGAATTTGGCCCATGGGCAATTACAGGAGGTCAGCCAGGGGAAGCTGCCAGGGAGAGGTGGAGCCAGCTAGTTAAAGGCTAGGCAAGACCATACAAGCACATTTGTTAGTGATGGTTAATTAACTTGTTCCTGGCAATCAGCCACCAGGGCAGGAGGTGGACTTGATTTGCAAGTCCTGATTGCCAAGAAAGTCACCCATAATTGCCTCTGATCTTGCAGCTTTCTAGTTTTCACCTTGGTCTCATGTTCCCCTATAAATGGTGCTTGTGGTGCTTTTTGGGATTTTTTTCAAGTCTCTCTCCACAGGTTCTTTGCTTCATAAAACACCACTTTCCTACTTACTGCTGCTGATGTGATTGAACCTTTGCTGTGGTGAGACTTTGGGTGCACATCTCAACATTGCTGGATCCATGGTGAAGTTCTTGGGTTTGGGGTGTTTTGGGGAGGATATTTTACTTTGATGGGGGAGAGCCCACTGTCTAAGCAGAGAGTGCTATCCAATCTGTGAGGCAGGAGCAGTTTTACCTGCAGAAAGAGCCTAAGGGGAGTGAATTTTTGCAGAAGTTGAGAGGACTAAAAGCAAGAGAATGATATTAGCATGTAATTTTTGGTAGTTTATGTGGCACGTAAAAACTTCAATTTCAAAGCTTCTCATTCCCCTCACTTTGTGCCTTATTAAGACTCCAACCTATATTTAATGGTGGGAATATCACTTTTTGCTTCCTTAATTCTCTGTCTGCAATTGATTGACATTACCTGCTAAATATCCACTTGGCTCTCTGAGGTGTGTGAGGCTTCTCACTGCTCCCTGAGAGACGCAAAATTATAATCTGAGTCCTCTCTTACAGTGTGTGTGTTATTGTGGTTCCCTGCTTCCTTGTGCTACAAGTAGAAATACAGAAGAGTATAAAATCTTATTTTCAAATATTTATGTCATGTTCTCAAGGGTGTTCCCAGAATACCAACCATGTTCCTGCTCAAACTGCTCAGTTTCTTTTCCTTTACATGGGATGTTCTGTGTCCAGACAAAAAAAGAATGCAGTATATATTTTATTATTTCAAAAGGTACTCCAATCCAATTGATTGTTTTATGAAACAAGTTTTCATAAATATTAGACTTGGGAAAAGTCCTCCTTTGCCAAACCCGGTCTGGATATTTCTACCCTTGATACATTGTTTAGTGCCAACTTCTTTCATTTTTCTGTCTGTAATTGTGCTGTAGACCTTTTCCAGAATATTTCTTCATGGCGTGACTCATCCAGCTTCCAAAGTGCAGCTTACTCAAACTATTCCAAGTCTATTTACCCAGGCAAATATTTGGACACGTAAAACAGCAGTAAAGTGCTACGATGTCTATCAGGGCAGGAGAGCACACAAAGTCTCTGATACTGTCAGTCGCTGCCCACTGTGTTTTATCTGGAGTTATTAATTGGCAGAGAGCAGTGTAGAAGTTTGATTCACACCCGTGCACAGGCAGTGAGTGGAAGATTTGCACAAGTTTGAGGTCCATTTTCTCGGCACTAATTCTGGTTTGCACAGGTTTGAGGTCCATGTTCTCAGCACCAGTTCTGGTTTGCTCATGGCTTCATCAGGGCTGCTTCCCCACCGAAGGGCCCTGAGGTTTGGCAGCTGCACAAAGATCTCTCTGCTCTGTGGCACTGGCTGTCTTGGGGTTGCAGTGCAAGATGTAACCAGAAGTGTGTATTCTATCACCATCTGCTGAAACCAGCTGGGGCAGGTTCTTTATCTCTTCCACAACCCATCCTCCCTCCAGGGACAGAGCTTCTGCTCATGGGCCACTGAGTCTCACTGATAAAAGTCCATCATCCCATTGGGAAATGCTCCATCCAGGGGGAGGAGCCAAGCATTCCTACCTGGATATAATCTGAGAGTAGGAACACCAGTAGGTAAAGTCAGCCTTTTCTCCACTGGATTCCCAGAGGAAAACCAGGCTCCTCTGTCACCACTGGACCTTCAGAGGAAACCTGCACCTTTCTCCAGGATCACTGCTCCAACAGAGCCACATCTGCTACTCCAGAAGGACTGCAGCCACCATTTAATGGGACTGCCACCAACACCCTGACCCATGGGGTGTCAGTTTGGATTCTGATTCTGTCTGTGGGTTTTTTGTATTACTGCATTTTCATTTTAATTTTCCTAATAAAGAACTCTTATTCCTATCCCCATATCTTTGCCTGAGAGCCCCTTATTTACAATAATTCAGAGGGAAGGGGTTTACCTTTCCCATTTCAAGAGACACTCCTGCCTGCCTTAGTGGACATCTGTCTTTTCAAACCAAGACACTGGTTCAGACTTTAAAAGCCGTGAGCTGATTGTTGTGTAATGGATTCCTCAAAAGCAGTTGGTATCACTGTTGAATTTATCTTACATTTTATTGGGAATAATTTGGGGTCTGGATCTTACCCTTGGGGATTTCTCATGCGACTGCTGATTGGTTTTGCTCCTTAGCATGACTCAAAAGCCCTGAGAACAGGAGCTGTCCCTGGGCTGGAGCCCTCCTTGCAGCAGGACAGGCATTTTGCCAGCTGGCAAGACACCATGGAGATTTCTGCACTGGACAAAAGGCCGAGTTAAAATTTTGTGCAAGTTCAGTTTGATGGGGCTTGGAAATTTCACACTCTCACCCTTGAAGGGATTTCAAGAGAGGCTCCTCCTGTCTCCAGGTAAAACTGGCCATTTTTTCCCAGAGTCTCGTTTTCTGAACTGTTGATACAGGCTACTAGAGCCCACCAGGCTGATGGGAGGTATAAGTTGCCATGTATGTGGTTAGGAACTTGGCAACATTTCTTTGCTGTCAGGGCTACAGATATGAGAGACTGGTGTTTATTTTTTTTTTTTTACTTTTGGCTGCCTGAATTAATGCATTTCACATTGATTCTCTAATGATGTCAGAGGCCTGAATTCATACATTGCTTTTTATTTGCATTTTTACCAAAGTTAGTTTCATTTCATCGTTGCTGAAGGCCATTAGTGAGGAACTGGGTGACTTGTCTATGCTTCTGCTTTTTGTAGTTTTCCAAAGCTCTATACATAATAAATCAGGCATCCTTTTTTGCTTCTGCAATTAACTAATCCACAATGCAACAGGAGAAATAGAATTGATTGAATATGTCAAGCTTTAAGTCTTATGAAATAAATGCAACAAAATAATGAAACACTTTTGTGATGATGCCTTTCAGAATCATTGTCCTTGCTCTTACACAGAAGTAGCCATGAAATTAGGATGGATAAAAGATTTTACCACTCTGTCCCCCTCCAGTCAATCCTGACCTGTGTTTGAAATGAACTTTTGCAGTGGCACGTTGATGTGTGCAGCAGACAGGGCTGCAGCTCTCTGCTCATCCCACCTAAGACAGCAGCTCCCTCTGCTTCCCTCAAGGCAATCCGTGGTCCAGCAGCAGAACCAGCAGACAAGAGCTGCTGGATGTGGCTGTTCCATGGCAAAAGCCTGTGATTTTTGCCTTGATGGACATCTCTCAGTCTTGTTGCTTTACCCTCCTTCTCTGAAGAAGGAAGACTGAAGCAAAAGAAGGTTGAAGGACGTTCCTCAGTGACATCTCTGAAGTTGCTGCCTGGCACTCAGCCAGGGCAGTCACTCAAATCCACATTAAGCTGGATTTCTACAAGGAAGTGTTTGAGCTCAGTCTGACCTATTTTTTGAAATAAGGATTCAAAAGTCCTCTCTTGCATAATGGGCTGTGTTGGCACACATCATGAAAGCAAAGTTGGATCCTGGGTTCCCTCTGTACCAGCAAAGTACTCCTGGCTCAAACTACTTCTGCTGAGCCAAACCCTATTTTCTTTTAAATGTGCTTTTGTATGGTTAAAATAGTTTCCTTCCTTGTGATATTTTACCCTGTTAACTTTCTTTTTTTTCTTTTATTTTTTTTTAATTTTTTTATTTATTTACAGGAAGCCATGGGCCATTTATTGTGCAGTTCATGCTCTCAGGCACTTCTGTTCCTTGCTGGCATGAATTCCTTGAGCAGTTCAGACTCAGTGAGCTTTTGCAGTGCTGCTTTGCAAAGTTACACCACAGAGACACTCTGCTCACACCCTCAAGCATGCAGGGCTCCTTGAATCAACCCTTACAGAAAGGAAAGGCCTGGGAAGAGTGAGGTTCACACCAGCTTCCTTATTACTTTTTGTTTCAGGAGCCCTTCAGTGGGTGCTGCCTGTCACATTGGCTTCTCCAAGGGGGAAATTATCCTCTGGGTTAGGTGATGGAGGCAGGTCCTTTAGTCCTCCTGTACACTGGATGGAACAAGAGATTTGATCTTTCTATAAAAAGGAAAAGCAATTTTTTGTGGGCAAAATGCACAATTCCTGTCCAACATCCTTCCTCCTAAAAGCAAGGCACTAAAATGCTGGAATTTCCTCAAAATGGAGAAAGTGTCAGCAGTTCCAGCTCTGTGCAATTGTTTCCCAACTTCCAAGTACACCTATGAAATATTGCCTGCAGCACAACATTGGAGATGATCAAAAGGAATTTTTTTTTTTGTAAAGATGAAAGACTTTATACCTCTCTGATAAATGTAAAAATATTAATTGAATGAAGTATTAATTGTCAGTAGAAGAACAAGTGTGCCTTAAAATGCATATAAAGATGTTGGAATTTACGAACACCCTGATAATGTAGGAGCTATAAAACACAAAAAATACTTAATTAAAACATACACATTTGAGAAGGAAAAGAATTGTAATTTGAAGTATTCTTCATTTTAATAGATATTTCCTCAACATTATTGAGGCTTGGTGCTTTTTGCTGTAAATAGCTCACATGTCCTGTATTTTCTATTTATTAAGCAATGCCATTTTTGCTGTTTGCTACTTTCAGAACCTCCTTCATAGGCTCAAGTGAAGAGCAGCTTCTCCTGAAGGTTCCTGTAGAATTTGGCAGCTGTCCCACACCTCTGAACCTGTTGCAGTAAGGACTCCACAGGTCAATACCAAAGCAGGCAACAACTGCTTGGGGAAAGTGCAGGTGAGTTTTGCCCAGAGTGATGATGAAAACTGAGCAATTACTTCAGCATTTAACACCTAAAGAGGTTAGGCCATGGGTCACACCAGCTTTCTCCTCTGGGTTAATCCCTGCAGTGCTTTGTGGCAGGTCCTTGCTGTACTCAGTGCCCTGCAGATGTAAATCAGGAGGAGAGTTGCCCTCTCAGATCTCAGATGAGGAAAGAGTTTATTTTTATGGGTAAGAGCAAGCTCTCTCTTCAGCTGTCACAGCCAGGGTGAGGAGAGCAGAAGTCTCTGTTTCCTTGGGAGCTGCTTTGCCTCTCTGCTGGGAATTAGCCAGGCATTAGTCATGGCTTTGCTGGGACCCCTCTTTGCCCTTTCCAAATAAATGGCTTTGGAGGAGAAGGGCAGGCTGGCAGTCTTGGAAGGGGTGAGGCACCTTCCAGCCAAGCTCTGCTTGGGATGAGTGATTTACAGAGCTGGAAGGAAGCTCTGGGGAACCCATCTCCCATGGCTAAGCAGGAGTTCAGCTGATCTCATTTCCCCCTGGGATGGCTGGGGATGGTGGGCATGAGGCTTGGTGCCTGGGCACTGAGGCAGCCTGTGGAGGCTGTGCCAGAGGGGAGTGCAGGCACATTCTCGTGCACAGCAGAGGGAGATTGTGCTCTCCATCCCATCTCATCCATCCAATCCATCAAAATCCACCATGTTTGTGAGGCAGAGTTGTGATGCTCCACTCCTCATTCTGAGACAAATGCCAGAAATCTTGCCCAAACAGGAGAGGGAAAGGCCCTACTCCTCATCCTAGAGCCAGTGCTGCTGGCAGGATGGGGTCCCTTACCTGATCTTTTACCACCATGATGGATAATGGGAACAAAATGCTTCATGACACATCCTTCCATGCCAGTCTGGATGTGTTACTAATGAAAGAACTCACAGGAATCTATGGAAACCAGCAGGGATTCTCTGCTGCTCCCTTAGGACAGGCTTCTACCCTGTGGTTCTCCAGTCACTTTTCTGTTTGTCACTGTCATTTTCACCTGCTTCCACTGACTCTCTTCTCCACACACTATTTTCACTTGGGATTGGAGGTATTTGCTGCTGTCAGGCCCAGAGCAGCCAGGGACTCCTCTGAGGAGCTCTGCTCATTGCAGAGATGGGAGCTGCTGACATATTCAAATAATGGAAATTCTCAAAGTATTTTCCCCCTGCCCTCTCACCAGCAGATTCCCACCAAATGTCCTGGGTTCCTGGAGTGACGAGTGGGCAGATGTTCGGCTTTTATTCTCATGCCTTTGAAAACTGCATTGGAACAGATGCTGCAAAAGCAAAGCTCCATTCCATTCTCAGGCAGGATCCAGTGCTAAGCTCAGAGCCAGGGCTGGGCTGACCTCTGCTTAAGGAGTGGGGATGGTAGGCTTCCATTGCCACCTACACCGCTGGAGAAGGGGAGGGAGCATCTTGAAAGGAAACACCACAATTCCCTCTTCCCAGTGATCTGCCATTAACCTCTGTGTGGGCTTAAAGCAATATTGCACAGGAACAAAAATCAGCAGATACTTTTCCAAAGGCAGTCAGAAACTGTTCTTTATCTGCTCAGATCTTTGCTGCCTGGGGCTATCTGAGTCATTCTTCTCACTAAAGTCTGAGGATGATTTTCTTTCTCTTACTGTGAAAAGTTTACACTTAGAAGACTCATGCATGAAGGACCAAAAGACATTTGGTTTGGCTGCACAGTAAAGGAGTTTAGTGTCTTCATTGCTTCATTATTTTATCCTGGTTGCTACAGATCAGCTTCCTCACAGCTACTGCTGCTGCTAAAATCTGTGCAGGGGCCCTGTGCACTGACACATGCTGCAAAACGGGCAGTTTGCACCAATTGTTTCCTGTGCTGGTGCAGCCTGCATGGAAAAACAAAAAGATCTTTTCTCCAATTCCCGTTAATAAATTTGTACCATGTCTGTATTTTCCTATTTTAGTGACTTTGTAAACTTTTCACGGGGCAAGAGGAAGCATCAAGGATGCAAGAAGGGGAGGTGAGGGCTGCCTGAGGAGGGGTGAGGTGCTTGGGGAACGCAGTTAGAGGCACAACAAAATAAAATTCCAAGAGGAGAGGGCTGGAGCAATGGATCCCTTTTCCTGAGCCAGCTGAGCTGCATCCCTCTGCCACGACACAGAGCCCTCTCCTGCTCTGAAATAGGCTCAGTTGTTTCAAATGTGTGTGGCTAGTGGGGGTTAAGTGTTACATTAAGACAGGGTTTGTAGAGAGAGATAAAACCTTTAATAGATAAAGAGAGATGGTCAAGGAAGTAAAATTGCATTTAAAACTTTCTGTAAATTTACTTCTCATAGCATCTGTCTTGTCTTCCTTGAGAATGTTTTCTTTTCCTTAAATATTTTTTTTTCTTTTTTTATTGTAAAATATGGTTGATTTTTGATTTTATTGATGGGAGAATTTAGATTTTACTGATGAAGAGTTTAGATTTTATTGATGGGAGAATTGTACATAAGCCTTTGCTTTCACCTATATTTTCAATTTTCAAAGTGTATTGCAAACTAACTTTTTTACTGGAGGTGCTAACACTTTTTTGGGTTGGTTACTTAGTGAAAACTGAAAAATAATAACAATTCCATTAAAACTGTGAGTATTCCTGAACATGTCCTTTTGTAAAATAGACCCCTTTTTTTGGGGGGAGTGAAATGTCTCACTGGAAAACTTTTTGTCTATCTTGATTTGATTTTTGTCTTTTCTACATTTTGGTTCTGGTTCTCCATCAATTTTTTTGCCTTTGCCTGTGTCCCCTTGTTCCCCATCTGCCTCACTCTAATGGGAAATAAATCTCCCAGCTCTGCTCTATTCCTCACCATCCCATAGTCTTCTGCTCTCAGAATCACTGGGATGATACAGCTTCATTTATAAAATGCTAGAAGTATCATTTATATTTTTCCCACAATCTCTTTTGACTGGTGTCAGACACAGAAACAGTCCGAAAATAAACCTCAAGGATCAAAAACAAAATCCTCATGGCTCTATCTGCAGTAAGGACAAGATCCTTTTCCAATAAAACAGATGATCTGGCTTCTCTCCCCTCTGCAGCCATTTCTGTGTCTCCCTCCCAAGCCAGTCTCAGGAGTGTGGGATGGGACAGAGATGATTTCTGCTGTGGGCAGTGGACACAGCACACCACAGTGAGGAAAGGCTGTGAGCAAGGGCTCAGAGAGGTTGGATCGTTCAGCCTGGAGAAGAAAAGGCTCTGGGGTGACCTTATTGTGGCCCTTTGGTACCTGAGGGGTACCTGAAGGGGCTCCAAGAGGGTTGGGGGAGGGCTTCTGTCAAGGGCATGGGGTGAGAGGACAAGGGGGAGTAGCTTCAGACTGGAAGAGAGTAGGTTTAGATGGGATATTGGGAAGAAATTGTTCCTTGTAAAGGTGGGCAGGCCCTGGCACAGGGTGCCCAGAGCAGCTGTGGCTGCCCCTGGATCCCTCGAAGTGTCCAAGGCCAGGCTGGACAGGGCTTGGAGCACCCTGGGATGGTGGAAGGTGTCCCTGCCCATGGCAGGGGGGGGAAGGAGATGTTCTTGAGGTGCTTCCAACCCAAACTGTTCTGTGAATCTCTGAGCCAGACTTCATTTCAGTGCCCAGCACAGCCTTGGGGAGACAGGTCACTGTCAGCACCCAAAGGCTGGTGATGGATCCTCTCTCAAGGAAAAACATCACAACTTCTGGAGTCACCTCCCAGCAGCATCAACTCCCACAGCCTTGCAGTGAATCTGGTTCATTTTCATCCGACCACATTCGCCTGCTCCCAGAGGCACCAAGCCACACTGGCAGCATGGGGAAGGAAATGCAAAGGAAAAGGGGAAAAGCATTTGTTTCCTGTCAGGTAGACAGAAATTTGGGCTTCCTCCTGCTGTCGCCTGCCTCCAGGAGAACACACAGCACGTAGAAGGTGACCTTTTGTCTCCTCCTGCCCCTCGGAGCTGGGAGTGCCTGGGCTGACACGTGTCATGACAGATAGACACCAGCGTGAGCAAACTGGGCTTGAACTCGCTCCAGAGAAAATTGTTGCAAGGCGTGCACAGGCTGGGCTGCATTAGGGAGAGCACAGAGCAGAGGCAAATGTTTGTGTCATTTGCTAACACCACTGTGAAGGGACAGAGGAGCAGATGAGCATTTTGAACTCTAAAGGTTAATGCTGAGAACATGAAATAGTGCTCTGTGTTTGACTTTTGAAGACTACTCGCATTTGGGGGTAGTTTGGATGAAATCAGATTAATCACTACTACTTGGATTTTTATTTTTCCTTCATCTTCTCATTTTATTTTATTTTAAAGTTGATTTCTTGCTTGTTATTTTTTTCCCCAGAGGAAGTTCCTGAATTCTTGATATTCACCAGAACTTTAGTTAATGTATGTGCTGAGACTTCATGGTATGACTGGAAATTAGTGAGGGTGGATATGGAAGCATCTTAGTGCTGTAGAAACTTTATAAGAATAAACCTCTAATCAAAAATCCCAGATGTAAAAAAAAAAAGAAAAATTCAAATGCAAGAAATTTGGAGCACATCCTTGCCTGTCCAAATAGCACTTTCAGGTTCATCTGCAGGAAAGGCCACAGTAACTCATTAACTCATCACTGTGTAAGGAAGAACTGTGTGTTCTGGCCACATCCATCACTGCCACTCTGCTCTGAACAAACTCCCCAACTTCCTGAAGGTGCACAGCCCTGAACCCTGCTGAGCTCTGTCTTCAAGCCAATGGGAGTTTCCTTCCCAGCAGCTTATTTTAAGATATGATGAATATTTTGGAATTAAAAGAGTACCATATTCATGGCCTGTTGCAGCAGACCTCCCATTAGGGGTAGGAATGAGCCAAGCCACAATGACTCTCATTTAACAACGTGAAAGTTAACAATGTGAATAATCTTTACAGCTCTGCCATCCTGACTGACTACAGCAAGCTCCTCCTGTAGGGTCCAACTGCAGACTCTCACTGCTGGTTATTTCCTGCTGGGCTGTGACTGCAGGCTCCAACAGCAGCTCTAACTCCATCAGACCCTGACTGACCTCACAGCTGATCTTTGACAGCAGCAACTCTCTGCCTTGTTTCATTCTTCGTGTCTCTCTGGATCACTCCTCCTTCCTCCAGGTCCTCTTCCTCAAAATGCTCCCTTGAGCAGCCAACCCACCCCTTCTATCACACCTTTCTTTCTTTACTGGTCACAGCTTTGACCTGTTAAGAGCAAGGCTGTTCCTCTTTGGGAATTCCTACAACTGTGACTTATCAGGGCCAAGGTCACCTGAAATCCCTTCTTTCACACCACAATGGCCTCTCTCCCAAGCACAGCACCACCGTGCCTCTGTACCCTTTGATGTTAGACAGACACTCAGAGTCCAGATGCCAGCTCTGGCCCTGGGCTTGGGGGCAGAATACTGGAAACACACGGCTCATCTGTGACAAGTTTGGCAAACAAGGCAGTGGCATGCCAGTCCTGAAGGTTTCATTAGTCTCTCTCTGTCCACGGCAGGCTGATCCTGTCTCTCTCCCTGGAAGTGGCTGCATGCCAGCACCATCCATCTCTCCCTGTCCTCTGGGCTGCAGAGTCCAGGTTTTTAATGGACACAGCCTGAGCAGGATCAGTGGGTGCCGGGTGGAAGGGGCAAAGCTGAACCTCTGAACATCCTGAAGGATGGATGAGCGGTAGGCAGCCTCACAAATTATTGTCTTTCTAAGGTCAGGGGATGTAAGGGCATGTTGTCACCATGACAGATTGAGAGGTCATGTGCTCTGTGTTTAATACCAAAATATTCCTTACATCCTAAAATAAGAAGCCTGGAAGGTTCCCCACCAGCTCCATTTTCACATACTCCAGAGCAGCTTTGCTGCTTGAGCTGGGAGGAGGATAATTTTGTCAACATATTACTACCAAAACTACTGCCTTATATTAATATTTTTTTTTGTCTGATTGTGCACATGGTTGAAGAATTAATTTAATCTGTAATTAGTTACTTTCCTGTTAGCCCTTCCTGATCTTTCCTTTTTTGTCTTTTATGGCAAGGGGATTAATTTTCTAACATGCAGCATCTCTCATTCACTTGAGTTTCTGCTTCTAGACATTTACCTTATCTAAGCTGATACAGCCCACTCTGGCTCGAGTAAACTGTGCCACATCATCACAGCTGTTGGGCTACTGAAGCAAGGCTTTGTTTGCCATCATTTGTCCTTTTCTGGAGCCAGGCTCTTGCCTGAGGTTTGTGCATTTGGTGCCCTGTGGGGTCTGGGCTAGGGCAGAGGAATGGTTTTAAATGGTTGTGATTTCGGTGGCAGCTGGAAATAGCCTAGGGAAAATGGTGGCAGGACAATATCCTGTAGTTTAATTAACTTCTGCCTTCCCAAACTCCAAATTGCATTTAAACCCAAACTAACAGCTCATCCAAGCCAGCCTCTTGTTCCTTTTCCTTCCACCCCTTCCTCTCTTAACTCCATCTCACTTCATCCTCTCTCCCACCTGCTTTCCCTGCATTTGGCTTTCAGCTGCTCCAGGCCGTGATGAGCCACCTTACATTCCTGTCAGCAATTTCAAAGGATTTATTGAACGTCAGTATGACTTTGGGACATTTTTTTGGTCCAAAAATATATTTGTTTGAGTAGGATTCCTGTTGGCAGACCCTGGTGACATTTTCAAAAGGACCTGTGTGGTGCAGGAGCTCAGATCTCAAGGAACAGCTGGACAGAGGGGTACCTTGATCCCTTATGTGTTATTTAAAATTCCTGCCTGTTGTCCTGATGCAATCCATTCAGAGAATGAAACCTCTGTATACAAGGATTTGCATTTCTCTTCTGTAGTCCAAACCAGAAAATGATCTGTTTATGGGGACAGTGAGTTTGCTGTGTTTGTGGTTACTGGATGAGTTTTCTGTTGGATAGGATTTGTAATCAGATGAGAAATATTCAGGGGACAGAGTTTTGTAGTGGAATAAAACTGTGCTTTTCCATCTGAGCAGGAGGTCTACATGGCTGCTTTCAGGATGTACCTTTCTTCCCCAGAAGAAACAAAACTTTGAAGCAGATTCTAAAAGCCATGGTTCCTCTCCAGAACTGCCACAGACCAGGCTGTAGACTGTGGGTTTTGTGACTGTGAAGCTTCTCTGGAGCTGCTGCATGAACCCCTCCTGCACTGAGGAGCCAGGGAGAGGGTTGCTGTGATGTCTGAACAGGTGGAGCAGAGGACGGTTAAAAACCAGCCAGTTATGGGAAATCTGAGTCATGAAAACCATTGGATAAATTTGAATACATTATTCTAGCTTGGAGGAGGAGACCATCTGGGTAAGTTGAAGGATGTGTGTCTTGCTGAGGGGAGAGATATTTCAAATGACAAAAGAACTGTCCTGAGCTGGAAAAATCTGCCAGGCCCAAGATTAAAAAACAGATTAGAGTGACACTGATTTAATGTTTGCATGTCAAGAATCTAGCTAAGGACCATCAAATGAAAATATTTTAAAAATACTTTTGCTGGTATTTGCCAGTTATATAAAGCAGGAAGGCCTGGGAATTTGATCAGAGCCTCATATTATAATGTTCCTTTTAGAGATTTTAAAAGAAATTATGTATTTGAACTCCAAATTCCATGATGGCTCTGCTTTAAACAAAAAAGCTGGGAAAGAAGTGGGAGGATCTCCCTGCAGCCAGGTTGCAGTGGGATCAAACAGGCTTTCAACCTGTTTTTGAGAATTAAGGTTCTGGTTTGCACGTGGCTCATCCCTGAAGGTCAGGGTTGATGCCAGGTGTCTCCTGGTGGATGTCCCCCATCTGCCTCAGGACTCAGAGCCCACAGCCTGGGGTTCTGGCTCTGCTCCTGGCACTGCCCTCCATGACCTGAACCTGGTGTGCCAGCACTAATCCCAGCTAGACTCCAATCCAGTTCTATTAATTTTCCCAAAGAGCAAGTCGTCATGGCAGAATCCCTCCTGGAAGCCAGCAGAGACCCAGCAGAGGGGAGGGAGAGGCAGGAGGAGAAAGGAGAAGTGCTGGTTGTCCCAGGTTAGAGTGGAAAGTGGGGTGAATAGCCCAGCACAGAGCTATGACTGAGGTTGAGGAACTGAAGATGGTGTGAGGCAAACAAGCTGAAATCAATGACTGAGAGCCTCTGGCCATGCTGATGGACTGATCAGACATGAAGTGTGCAATAAAAGCACCGTCTGTCACGCTCTCCTGTCAGCCCCTTGGGAAATGGCCTGCACAGCTCACAGGTACCAGCACTCCTGGGGACTCAGGGACAGCTACAGCCCCACTGATCTGACCCTGCAGAGGTTGCTGAGGCCAGCAGAGTGGATCCAGGCCTGGTGCCATGGCAGAGCAGGATTTGCAAAAAAAGTCCATGCAGGTACTGCTGCAAAGGCCCGGGGGGCTTCCTCTCCACCCTTGCTTTAGGCAGACATGGAAATTCTGAGTTTTACTATATTTTGTACAAGCACAGATCTCAAAACCCTATGGTACAGACTCATCATTACCACCTTACAGATGGGGTCGCTGAAGCAGAAAGATGGGAAATGACTTCCCTGGAACCATTAACTGGGTAAATGACAGGGCTAAAAATAGAGACCAGATCCTCAACCTTTCATCCAGCCCACTGCCATTCCTGTCTCAGAGGAAAGATGCCAAGGGAGTTGGTTAAAGTAGGTAGCAGCTCTTTAACTAGTACAGAACCTGACTGTCTTGGGTAAGATTTTGTGGGATGCTCCACCAAGATCTCTCCAGTAACCCAACATATTTTTGGAGAAAAAATGGTTGTCAGAAAGGCCAGCGAGCCACATATGGCTGTAGCGCGTGTCAATCACACCAACCTAATGTGTTCAGAAGTTCCAAATGCCTTTTACAGCTAATGGTCTGTGCACTAATAGCTCCTGGCCCTGGCATCCAGGCTAGCAGCTGGTGCCCCTAATTGGTAGCCCCGAGGATGAGCACGTGGGCAGACGCCTGGATTGCAGGAGCAGCGAATGGATTAGGAACCCTGCCTTGCTAATTCCATCCTTCAGCATGGTCTTTAATCAAGATGAAAAGTCAAGAGACCGCGAGGGGGTAACAAATGACAGCTTTGCCCGATTACCAGTGTCCAGCTCACCCAGACCTGACAGGCACTGCCTGGAACAGCCCTGCCAGCAACAGCTTGTGCAACTGCCTGAGCTGCAGCTGTTCTTCTTCCCCGTGGTGTGTGCTGGACAAAGCTGCAAATAGCATCACAGAACGATACGCCTGTCTCTGGCCTTTTTGGGGATGCAGCTTATCTGAGGGGTGGATGTCAGGTTGAATAAAAACATCCAAGCACCTCCAGCTAAGCCCAGCAGAAGCAAACAGCCTGTCTGACATGGGCCTGTGGCACCTACCTGTGAGAGCATCAGTGTCTCTCCTTTTCTGCCCTGTGGGGTGTGGAGGAGCCTCGCCTTGTAAGGCAGGGCCATGGCAGAAAGAGCAAGAGCCCTGAAGTGGCCAAGGAAGGCTGTCAAGGGAGCTGAAGCCATTCAAGGAGATTCCAGGCATTGCTGAAGGAAGAATGGAATGATCCAGACCACAGCAGGAGGGTGGTTTGAAAGGTGATGTGTTACTTGAGCTGTGCAGAGCAGTGGGTACCACCTGTTCCCTCGATGGCAGGAGGTTACAAGGCACCCTCTGATGTCCATTTTCAACCCAGTAATTAAAGTGTTGTTCCCTGTGAAGCTTAACCTGGAGTTCACCCATTTGAACACTGTCTGCCTCTGTCCCCTCCCGAGCTGAGGTGGCTCAGACACAAAGTCCCTGCAGCTGCTGAAGATCTCCTCCTGATGATCTAGGACCCATTCCAGTCTCCTGGATGATTTGGGATAATTTGAGCTGGATAATCTTTTGGGGAGACTCTCCCTGCCTTGCTGACTGAGGATGTGCAGCTCCCAGATTTTGTCAGATCTCAGAACTCTTATTATCTTCCCAGTAACTTCCAATTCAGTGATTCCAGATGATGCAGTGGAGACCAGAATGTCACAGTGAGACACAGAAGGAGATCAGCTCTAAGCAGACTCATCGTTAACCTTCCCACTGTTCTCCAGAAATATCCTTTCCCTCTATGCTTGTGACTGAGTCTGAACCTTGCTCCAGATGGCAGTGGGCTGAGGAGATGAAATTTTCCTGCAGTCAGAGCTCAGAGATGCACAAAAGAGGGAAATTGTGAAATTGCAATGACAGGGTTGTTTGGGTAGCTTGTGATGTTCTGGCTTTAGAGAAATCCATGCCTAATGTGCCTGCACGGCAAGGTAAACTAAAGACCATATAATTCTATTTCAGCTTAACATAACAGGAGGAAACCCATGTCTCCTGGACTCCTGGCTTGTCTGCAAGCATTAGGGCTGGTTTCTACACGTGCTGCTCAGGCACTCCATGTTAAAGAGCTTAGGATAAAATATTCCTGGGATTTGGTTACTACAGAGCTTAAAGGCTTGGCTCTGCCGTACTCACACTTCCTTTAGAGGATGAGGCACAAAACACATTCAGGGTTCCTGGAGGAGAAGGATTCCACAAAGGCCTTGCACACCCCATTTTTGCTCCCTGCTCTCCTGCTGCTGTAGAGATTTTGCTGCTAAGTTTTTTCTGGTTGTCACGAGGCTAGGCTGGGGATGAGGGCTGGTTCCAGGAGCCAGGCTGGAGCTGTGAAGGAAGCTTGTGCAGTGCTGGGATAAGAATCTGTGATTTGGAGTGCTGGGGTGAACTGCTCATCTTGGACAAGACACTCCTGAGTGGATGGTGCCTTACAGAGCTGGAGGCTCGACAGGAGTAAGGAAGCAGCTTCCAGCACTGTGAGGGGTGGTGCTGCAGCTCTCTGTGTCACAGTCTGAGTATCCCATGGGGAAGGCTGAATTCCTTGGAGCTGGGGGAGTCTGGGCATGTGTTGAACTCTGTCTCCAGTTTTCCTCACTTCTCCTTCACCTCCACTGGCATTTGTCAGTGAATTTTCTCTCCCAGCCTTCCTGTTTTGTTCTCCTGATCTTAGCAGTCCTACTTCCAAGCCTGGAACATTAAGCAAGGAGTGTTTGAATTCAGCAAATATTTTCTCTTCTTTTCAGTATGAGACTTGAAATGTTAGCTGGGTTTTAAAGCAGCACCATGAATGGCAGTGTGTTGAGGTTAGATCATCGTATACTGAACATGCAAAGAGATACTTTTCACAAAGCTGCCTCATCTTTCACTGTTTATTAATAATGCAGGAAGTTCTAGATCATCTGTCCCTGTCACTGCTGCTGCATTTTGATACACTCACATGGCATAGCTGTTGGAGAGCAAAATACACAAGGATGTTCCCTGAGCTTTTCCCTCTCCCCAGCAGTAAATTTTAGAGATTCTGTGCAGGCAACCAAGAGTGTCCTGGCAGCAATATTTTGGTAATGCCCAAGTGTGGAGTCTGGACATGACCTGGCAGGGGGTGAGTGCTGCTCTGAAAGGTTATGTTGGTGCAGACCTCGATGCCCTCCTGAATCACCTACAGGATCCTCTCTTGTGCCAAACAGTGAAACCCAATAATTCCCTCTCACGTCTCTGATCTCTGTCTCACACCTCTGCAGGGTATGAGCATCCATCACCGAGCACACTCCTGCCTGGAAAACTGTAGGACACTAGAAAGGAGCCTGCAGGGAACTGGGGAGTTTATTTAGTTCACTCTCTGACCCTGAGATTGCAGTGGGCTTCCACAGGAAGGTGTAGATTTTAAAACACTGACTTTGTGAAGTGGTGTGTGTCTCCCATAACAAATTTTTGTTGAAAAGGTGGGAGGGAGCTGCACTGCTGAGCTCCAAAAGTGGCCAGAGGCTGCACGGATGGGGTGGGCTGCCAGCCTGCAGCCCCCAGCTACTGCTGGTTCCTCCCCACAGAGGAAGTGACAGGAGGAACCTGGGCTCTCTCCCCATGCACTGCAAGATGTTTTTCTTCATGAAATTCAGCCTCCCTCATCTGGGTACCTGCAGGAGGCAGGACAGAAGAGAGAAGCACCACTTTGCACCGTCATCTGTGCAAACAGGGCTGGCCTTGGTGTGGAAATCCAAGGTCCCAGGTCTGCCCTGCAGCTGGCAGGCACAGCTACCACCTGCCTGTGTGGGCAAACACTGGCAGCTGCTGCTGAAATGCTCCAAAAGCCACAGTGCAGCACTGCTGTGTTATCCCAACCACTGGAGTGATCCACGCTCCTCCTTTAGCCTCTCCTGCATTCCCAGAGGTGACACTGGTGGCAGGATCTTGGCTCAGGGATGGGATGGGCTCAGGGCAAGCTGGAGCTGTGCCCTGCTTGGGGCTAGCACAAGGAGATTTGTGTCCCATGGGGCAGCTCTTGGAGAGGTGACATTGCTGGAGAAAGGCCCAGCACCCACAGGCACAGTCAGAGCCAGCCCCCAGGACAGCATGGCTGGGACTGAGGGGTGACTTTCTGTCACTGTGGGGCTCTCAGGAGTGTCACAGGACAAGGGCTGAGCCTGCCAGAGCTCTCCCAGGCACTGGTGCATTATAGCCCCAGACTGATGTCATGAACGAGACATCCTGCTTTATGTAATAATGAGTTTTGTGTGACTCACCCTAATGAGCCAAAAACAATCCAGTGGGCCTCCTAATGGAACTCCTGGTCTTTATGTGCTTGCTATGAATTATTTAAGACATCTGGAGGGATTTGTGAGTAATGAAATCTTTGCTGATTCTGTCTCACCTCAGATGGCCTCAAAGGTCTGGTGAGCAGCTTTGGTTCTGTTTCAGTCTCGTCCATCACCTGCAGAGCAGCCAGCTTGAAAATTTCTCTGTGTTCTTGTCCTCTACTTTCACTTAGCTCTTGCCTATGTTTCCTTTGCCCTCCACCAGCTTAAAAAATAAGATTTGCCTTTCAGTGTCACACGTCTGACTTGGGTGGGCTGAATCTGGGTCTGTCAGAAAGGAAGAGGAAATGTGTGTGAGGTGTGCTTAAACACTGCTCAGTATTCAAACCCTTGGGTTTCACAGCCCCTGTCCTTCGCAGGTGAGATCCTAACAAAATCTCTAAGGGATGAGTCAGTGTGTGTGTGTCAGTCCTATCCATCAGCAAGCTCAAGGTAGGAAAAGTGGATGGAGAGCATGAGCTACCAAACAGATTTTATGACCAACTGCAAACCAGGATTTGTTTTTGGTGCTTATGCTGCAACATGAAATTTTTTTTGAAGGAAAAGAAGGAATGAAAAGAGGAGGAAGCCCAGAACTTTATGGCTTTGTTGTTCAAAGAAATGAGCAGATAAAGCATCTTCATGAGGGAGGAAGCTGGCCACCACTTTAATGGTAGGGGGAATTGTTTAATATTTCTTTTTTTTTCTTTTTATTTTTTATTATTAAAAAAAGAGCCAACTAACAAAAAAAATTTAAAAAAAGTAATCACATTCACATTTTCACCCTTTGCCTTGAGGTTGCATTGCACTTCTGGAATCTGAGGCTGTGTGAAGACCTTCTGCAGCCTTGGAACAATGGGCCTGACGGGAAGGTTGGCAAGATTAAATATTGCTTCCAGAGCATGGATGTGAGCAGACAGCCAGGATTTCCCAGAGTTAGGAGCTGGTGCAGAGCTTTGGTGCTTTGCAGCAGCTCAGGATGTGCCACTGCCAATGGCCAAAGGGAGTAAAACCAAACATCTGCCATCCGTGCCTTTTGACCAGAGAGGGGAAATCCTCCTTATTCCAGAGATGAGAAGCTGATTAAAAGCACTTCATGCCCTGCTTTTACTGACAGGAGAAAGGCACAGATGTCAGGGTAGTTTCTATTTTTAGGAGCCTGCCCAAGATTACGGGCTACAACAGGGCTATGGAGAGGGAACAAGTCTCTGATGCAGGAAATGAGTTTAGAGGGTTTTGTGGGGGCCAGAGGAAGGGATGAGTGTTACAGTGCTGCCACGGGTGGGATGCTGCCACAAACCCTTCAGCTTCTTGGCTTTTTCTCTCTTTTGGTGCTCATTGCCCCAAATTCCTAAATATCTAACCTGTCAATTGCTCAAAAAAAAGCCAGTTTAGCGGAAAACTTTGAAACACCTGTTCTTAAAAAGCAGTGGCTGTTACAAGTGGGCAAGTTAAGCAGGTGTGGTGGGATATTTTTATCCTTTTTCCTTGAGTAGGAGGATTTAAGAACACTTTAAAACAGAACCAATGTTAGTTTTAAGCTCAAAAATTTAAATAGCTCAGAATTTTTCTAAAGCCATCAGAGGCCAGATCTTTCAAGGTCCAAGCCTTTGTCTCACATTTAATGCCACAGAGGAGACTTTAAAACAGAAGCCAGGGGGGTGTGAATTGTCCAAGTGGGTGGTGGGGGCATATCCTGGATGACAGCGTGGCCTTTGGCAGTGGTTGTCTCACTATTAGTTAAAGCCTGAAGTATTTTTAGTTCTAGCAGATGTCAGATCAGGAAGGGTGGTAAAAGTTGCTATTTCATCTCAGCTTTCCTGGTGCTCCTGAGTCAGGGCTGGCAAGGCTTGAAGGAATGACTCCTGCAAATACCAGTCCTTCGTGGTTTCAATCAGACATCCTCCCATGAACACCTTCTCACTCCTCCTCTTGTAAAAAAAAATCTCAAGAAAATTATTCTATCTTTGCATGTACCATTAAAAAGAACGCAAATAATCATGTTAACAAGATTTATATTTATTCCTGGTATAAATTTCCCCACTAGAGAGATTTGTCTTAATCTCCTCAACAGACTGCAAATGCTTTGTCCAGCAGATTGATGTGCCCTGTGAATTACCAGGTCTTAGTCAGAGGATGACTTGGCTCTGTTTCCCTCACAGCAATAGAAACATATGGGATATGATGGGAAAAAAATTTTATAAAGGAACCTGAAGCCTCTAAGAACACCATGATTGCTAATTCTTCCCAAGATGCAAAGTTTAAAAAAACAATTAGATGGAGGCGCAAACTGCTGGCAAACCCAATTCCATGTGCACAGTTTTGTCTTAGCAATTGCAAATTGGACAGTGAGTTGAATTCTCCCCTGTGGAAAAGGAGAAAGCACAAAGGCTTCTGCCCCTCTAAAATCCTGCTTGTCTCCGTGGTGCTCACAGAGGCCTCATTAATGAGGTATTTAAGCGTGTTACAATCACACTGCAGCCCAGGAGAGCAGCCTCATTTTGCAGCACAAACTGGAGCACAGGAGCTGTGTTAACACTTCCCTTGGCTTGGCTGGCCCGGGAGCTGCAGCCTGCAGCATCCCAAACCTCAAACCTTAAGGCAGGCTGTGCTGCAAACCCCATCTGCTGCCCTGGAACGTAACGAGGATCCCTTGGAAGGATCCTTCTGAGAGCCTTGGGCCGTTTCCTCTCACCTTCCCCGTCACCAGGTGACTCTGACAGGGCTGGCAGCTGGGGGACAGGCACAGCACCTGTGCCTCTACCCAGGCACAGAGAAAGGAGCTCTGGCTGCAGGCTCTTACTCTTTCCCCATCACTATTTTTATTCCCATTTTATGGCTCTAGGAAGCAGGGAGTAAGAGGATGTAAAGTGACTTTACCATAGCTGAGAATAAGGTTCTAGAGATCCCCAGAAGTCTGTTAGCAAACTCACCAACGTGTGATAATTAGAGGTGCTTAAGTGTTTGTGTATATGGATAATGGAGTTTCTGTAAAAAGATAATCTTCCATTAAAAATAAAATATTTTAAATCAAATCAATGCATAGACTTTTCTCTTTCATCCAGAAGATTTAAATGAAACGTATCATTCCAGTCTAGTGGATCCAGATCAAACTATCTTGGCACGTTAAGCCAAATCAAAACATGCCATTTTCAGAGAATTCAGTATTTCTTTGTGTTTGCCAGAGCTGGTTCAGTTCCTGCAGGAGCTGTAGGTCGGATATTCTGCTGCCTGAGAGCGTGGTGGCTCCTGTCCCTCCCTGGGCTTGGTCCTGCCAGGCAGGACAGAGGGACAGGCAGCTGTCCTGTGAGCTCTGCTCTGCTGGGGAGCTGGGACACGGTGTGTGGGTGAGGGCTCAGGAGAGCCCAGCTGCTCAGCAAAGCAAAACTCCTTGATTGATGCAGGTAGAAATGTTTCTAAACAAAACACAGTCAGGTAATCAGATTTTCTGGTGGCTGGGAGCTCCACTTCGCAATATTCTCCAACCACTCTTGCTATGACTCACACTTGATTCGCTTTTACTTTAGGCAGAATTGCCCCTGTGCTACACCTTGCTGTGCTCTGGGATGAACCAGACCAGGAGAGACCTCTTAGAAACCCCTTTACTTTTTGCAAATCCTGAAACATTTTCAGATTCAGCCACATCCAAAATCCTTTCCTCTCTTCGTCTCCTAATCTGCAAAGCTTGCACAGGTACTTGAAACCACACCGTTTACACCCCCTCTGATAAGAGGGGTGTAACAGACCCAGAATGGACAGTCTGTGTGCATCCTATAGACTGACAGGCAGATCTACCTCTAAGCCATCTCCTTTAAGCGAGCCAAATCCTCTGGATCTCCAGGAATTTACATAAATATAAATCTGAAGCTCGCTGTGAATCAATTAATTTGACTGAGTCCACCTAATTACGCTTTTCCTGAACACATTTGTAAACACTGGTTGTGCTTAAGTGAAATGTCAATTGATTCTAACCCAAGCTTTGCCCCCAGTGAGCAGCAAAGCTCCAAGGGCTGCCCACAGGTCCTGATTTTGTCCCCCAAACTGCAGCATTAAAGCCGTGAAGGATTGGGGTGGTTGACAAACACTCCGAGTTTGCCTGTGTAAATGAGTAATGCTGGCTTTCTCTCCCAGGCCCATTGGGTGCTGAGTGTGATTAAAGGCAAGTCAGGAAGGACTCCATGCTATTAATTCTATCGAGGAAAACTCCTGCTTTATTCATTGGATGTATGTGGCTTTTTCTAGGGGGAGAGGAAATAGAAAAGCACCTTTGGTTGTGCTGAAACATCTGTGAGTACAGCTGGCTTTTTTTCTCTATGTTCCACTTATTATGTGCAATTTGGATGTTTTCTTCTTCAAACTCAGATTGAAAAAAAAATATGCTCACCTCTAAGGAGAAGAAAGTTGCAATGCTTGAGGGCAAAGCCCTGACTCCTCTGGCAGAGACAGGAATGGCCACGCTCCTGCTCAGCCTGGGCTGCAATGTCTGCTGTTATTTGTCAGCCTGCACATAATCAGGTAATTTCATGTAATTCCTACACTTTCAATCAAGTCAGGTGAGCAGATGTCAGAACTCAAGCCCATAGATTTTGTGCAATGACACAGCCTGATTCCAGACCCAAAGCTGGTTGCATCAGTTGCTGTGTTCAGGGCAGAGCTCAGCTCCCCTTCTGCCTCTGCAGAGTGGGTTTGGGTTTGAGAGGCTCCAGGCTGGGACAAGGTCATCCCCCAACAGCCTCACCTGGTTGGAAATGAGATTGAACACCTTCCCTGCTTGTAAATAGCCAGAACCATCTCTTGCTGGTAAGGACCAAGTACATGGGGATGGGAGCAGAGATATCTGGGGTTTGTATGAGCTTTGCTCTGCCTTAATTCATAAGTTTGACCAAGAAATGTGATGGTCCATGCCTAATTTCTCCTGACTCTGAAGAGCAACAACACACCCCTTCCACACTGGAGGGGATGCAAAGCTTAACCAACAAATGACCATGAAGTGGTTTGAAAAACATTGGTTTGAAAAACAGAGAGGAAATTTGAAATGTTTAGTTCTGGCCAAGATTTGAGCCTCTCTTTCCAGACAGCTGGTCCAAAATAACATTTTGCTGTTATAGAAGGGGACGACTTGTGTGTGCTGGGAGGAAGGCAGACAGCTCCTCCTGGGAAGTGCATCTCCACCAGCCTCCTTTGGGATGCACAGCCTGACATATTTTCTGCTCCAGAGCTGGGCTTTAACAGCTCAAAACACAGGATGTTTCCTTTCAGCCTCACCTGACTGCTGCCTGAGCCCTCCTGTTTGCCCCTGGGTTCTCCCAAAAAATAATCTGAGAGTTACCTGGAAGAAAGCAAACCTGAATATATCAGCGTTGCACAAACATTAGTGACAGCCCAGGAGAATTTCCCCATGCATGAGATTAGTGCACAGTGTGTGGAAACTTTCATTCCTTCTTCCTATTTGCTTGAGAATTTCTCTTTTTGATGCTGTGGCATCTGGGGACACGCAGCCACTGCCAGAGCACTGCTGTTTCTGGGCAGTGGGACAGCAGGACCAGGGGCCTCTGAGCATTGCAGGGCTGTCACAGAGGCAGCAGAATTTTGGGGGAATCCCTGGGGATGTGGTGAGACTCATCCTCCTCCTCAAGCTGAGCTGCTCATTGCTCTGATGTTTTCTGCTCAGTTGGGACCAAGAGGGACTTAGAAGGTCTCCCTGAAGAACTCTTAGCTCCTGCACAGGAGTTTGCTGTACTGGAGTGACCAGAACTGGTGAATGAGAGGACACAGATGCACACAGGAATATCTGGGGTGCCTGGCTGCTGTGATGCCTTTTGTATGGACACTTCCCTGGTGTCTGGCTGGATCAGGGCTGTCCTCTGCACACACGGCCTCTGAGCTTGGGAGCTTGGTGAGCACAGCTTAACCCAGCCCTTGGACACAGGACAGGGAGAGTTGTGTCTGGTGGGAAAAATGCCAGGATCCAGGAGGGAGCCAAGCATGTTTCTCTGCAGCTTTTGTGGCATGTGCTGACAATTGTACAGGTGATCCTCCTGCTCCCTGTGGCCGTGGCTGCTATCCTGACACGTGTGGTTGGAGGACTGGTAGTGACCAGAGTGCTCCACTAACACCCTGCTTCTCCCCCTCTCCTCCAGCTGTGCAGATGGGAGATCCTCTCCCAGCTGTGGTTGGAATTGTCTCCTCGTGCAGGTTCCTCAGGTGCAACACGGACTCAGGCTTGTCTGAGCCTTGATGATAAGCTCTCCTTGTTGAAAGCCATTATATTTGCTACTAGCTGAGGATAATTCTGACTGACTACAGCAGTTCTCCTCTGCATGTAATTGAATTCATATTCATCATAAAGCTATGAAAAATAAATTGTGTGTGTGGTTTTTTCCTCCTCATAAAGCAAGGCATGCCGCTGGCACTGCCTTCCCTCTAATCTTCCCCTCTGCAACCTATTGTAATAGAATTCATGGGAACAGAACAGCTAAAATAGATTGTGAGGTTTTGACCCACCTAGCAGAAAGTGAGTTTATTTCAGTGCCAAGGAAGACTTGATTAATTCAGTTGGCTTCAAGGGAAGGCTAAAATCTTAAGATTCTTCAGTACCCAAGAACGGTGATGGCTCAGTTGTGGGCTGACTTTGGTGGTGTAGCAGGGGACCTGTGCCTCAGGTTGTGGTGGGAGTTGCCAAATACACTACAAATCCATCAGTCTGGGCCTATGCTCCTGAAGAATTAGTGTTTCCATGAAAGTTTATTTATTATCCTGTGGCTATCTGCTGTCCCTGGGGCAATGGCATGAGCCTGGTGCAGAAGAGGAGAACTGGTGTGAGGCTATGGGGACCAAATTCAGGGCACTGCTGTGCCAGCTGTTCATTCCTATGCCTCATCCTGCCCTGCAGCTGGTGGCTGCCATCATTTTAGTCTACTGCAGAGATGTCCTTAAGGCAGATCTCAAAATACCCTCTCTAAATACTTTTAGAAACCTTTTAGTCTGGGCATCTCACAAATGGCAGATTTTTTTGGTGGGAAGCTGGTCAGCCAAGCCCATCATCTCCCCCCCATTCATGTTTACCTTTTCCTTTTATTCTCCTGTCTTTGATAGGATCCAGAAGCTGGGAGCTGATGGTGCCTGTGAGCAGAGCTGCTGCTGAGGCCTGTCAGAACTGCTCTGACAGGAAAAAGCAAGGCTTTCTGCAGCCCCTGGCTTGCTGCCAGCTGTGGGATAGCTGCCTCACAGGCAGAGCAGACCAGACAGTCCTAATGCACCAGAAAATTAGTGAGTTTTTGTTCAACAAAGGGTCTAAATGCGTCTCTAGTTAATTAATAATTTCATTATGGTGAAATCAATTATTACATTTTAATACTGAAAAGGGTTGCTTCTGCAGCTCATGGAATGAACATTAGGAGAAGAAATACGGGGGAACTTTTTGCTAATGGATCCTGGGAGCTGTGTGAATGAGCAGCAGGGGCTAGAGAGGTTGGGGGCATATGTGAGGCAGAGATTCCTCTCTGGTCAGTCCAAATGATGGAACCTGACCAAGGAATGGGATGGGAAGGGTTGATACACAACTGTGCTCCAAGACAACACAAGCAACACCCTCCTCTGGGGACCTTTGCAGTGCGTAGTTTGCTCTGGTGGCTTTGTCATATCCGAGGGAAGGGCTGAGGCTGTGAGGAAATCACAACTGCCTGCAACTGTTAAAATAATTTATCTACCTTCTGCCTTTGAGGGAAGTCAAGAATTAAAGTCTGAAAAAGGGAAATTCGGTGCATGATGCATGGGGCATTGACAATCTTCAGAAATTAGAAGTCTATTTTTGATGGCTGTTCCTTGGAGTATCATATTAGGTATAAATACTCTCCGTGTTTCCACCCTTGTAGTTCTGATATTTTTTGTAGCTCAGTAAACATTTGCTGCTGGAGAAAGGAGTTGTCACATGAGATCAGAAAAGTAGTTTCCTTAGGTCAGAACATTTTCCAGGCCAGTAGAGACAGTTCAGATGCCACCAGGTATAACCCAGAGAATCAAATTACATGAAGTGTATTTGTGATATGAGTATGATGCCATGGATCCCACTGTGAGCATCTTTTAATTTTCTGACAATATCCCTCTTTTCTCCATAGAAATTGGGCACTTCTACTCTGCTAGGAGCCAAAGTGTGACCAAGTAGAAAATCCAAGCTGAATTGATGACTGAGCTGGAAAAAGAAGCAGGAACCCAGCTCCTCCAGAGCATTGCAGGAGAGGGAATTACCACAAAATCCTGTTTGGACTGGACTTAAGGCATCATTCCCTTCTGAAGTTTAATGTTCAGGAGATAGAGTCTTCACACCTGGATCTTCCTCGGAAGCCACCAGAGAGAGGAAGTAAAAGAAAGGTGAAATATCCAAACTCCTGCTCCCACTCCTCTTGCAGGGGATGTGAATCCTCACCTGGGGGGTGACTGCCATCCATCCTCCCTCTGAACCCCAGGGCTGCTCAGGAGGAAAGCCAGCACTTCTTGGCAGCTGCTGGAGCTGATTGCATCCCTGACCCGCCTGGTCAGCCTGTGAGCATCCCTTCCCTGGCTCCCCAGCTCCATCACCGCTGCCAATCAGCGCTATTGAGGAGAGCAACAATACATTCCAAAGCTCAAACAACAATACATTCCAAAGCTCAATCAACAATACATCCCAAAGCTCAATCGCCTCCACAATCGTCTCACTGTCAGCAGCACGGGTCTCCCCGGAGGGCGGAATCACTGGGAGATGCGATGCAGGGCGGCTTTGCAATGGAAATGTTCCCTCTGTGTGCGAGGGTCCCGTGAGCACACACACGGCAGACACAGGAGTGTGGATGTTTGGCTCTTAAAGGTGGGCTGAGAGTCGGGCTCAGCAGGTGTGCACACAGCAAGCTCTGCGTTTGAACAGAAATGTGAGAAATATGCTCAAAACCCACAGTCAGGTCCCTGTGCCAGTGTTTAAATGCAGCCAGTGGATAGAGAGGGCTCATGTGGGGATGGACTCCTGGTAGTTCCTGTGCTGGATGTTCTTCTGGGTGCTAAATCTCAAAATCTCACTGCCATCAAGTTGTGCAAACTACTTGCTACTTCCTTNTTGTTCTTTCTTTTTTTTTTTTTTTTTTTTTTTTTTTTTAATTAGCAGTGACTCGAAGAAATCTGAAGAATTCGAAGAATCTGCCAGGATATGTGGGGATGGTGAGTCATGGGACAATCTATTCAAGTCCAGGTAGATGCTCTGGCAAGGTGAGGAAGTCCCACTGCACACCCTCCATCTCCTCACCTTATCCAACCTAAACAAGTTCTCTGAAGGTTTGCTCTTCCAGTTTCAAGAGACAGAGATTTTCCTGCAAAAACCTCTTCAACTGAAAGATTTACAACTCCACAAGCTATCCACTTATTCTCTTCCAGCTTTCTCCTTCATCCCTGATGCTGTGCAGCAGCCTGAGAGAAACCTCCTTAGTCTCCATGCTCTGGAGGGGCCCATCTGGCACCTTTCATGAGTCCTACCCTCAGTTTTGGGGACAGCACAAGAAGCAATGTCACCCCACAGCCTTTTGATGGCATTCCCTGGATCATTAGCTCCTGATCAGCACCAGAGTGCAGGGCTGATGGTAAATAGTGCTCTGTTGTGATTCATCACCCAAGAGTTTAGATACTCATTGCAATCTGCCTCTTCTCTGTGCCACTAGCCTGTAATTTTAATCCCAAACATTTGGGTGTGTAATGAGGAAATGCTCTTCTGTCTTACATCCTGGTGTAACCTGTGATTTATAACAATACAAAAATCAAATAAGAAGAATATCAAATAAGAAGAATAAAAATAAAACAACAGACTTTTGCCCTTTGACATGTAAAAAGTGTTGTGATGACTAAGGTTTGCAAGGAAAGCAACTGAATGTCCCCATCTGTGTATTTCAGGTTTCATATATCTGTGTAGAGGTAATTCTCAAGGTTTTCTTGCCTGATGTTCTACAAAGCACATACTGATATGCACTGACCCAGGGGGCATGCTGTGAGCAGGATGAAATCCCAGTAATTTCTGTCTTTGACTTGCCAAGACAGACTGTAAGTATAATTCCTTGTGTTCCCACGGGCCAGATGCTGCTCCTGGAGACTCTGGGCAGAGGTTTTTGTGTCCCTGTCAGTGACTTCTCCAGCTTCACACAGCTGTGCTGGGGTTCAGACTGTGGGTGTGGGCCCCAGTCCTGGACCAGGGGGTGCTTTATTTGCTGCACACATCATTTTTAGGGTATAGATGCTGCTGCTGCTCTGGTACCATGACATTGAACCGTGTGATTCCCACAACACACATCATGGCCCCGTGGCTGTGCAAGCTGATGGACTGTGGGATGTTTTGGGATTGCAGGATGGTTTGGGATGGAAGAGACCTTAAAGATCATCCCATTCCCCCCCCTGCCATAGGCAGGGACACCTTCCACTATCCCAGGTTGCTCCAAACCCCATCCAGCCTGGCCTTGGACATTTTCAGAGATGGGTCAGCCACAGCTTCTCTGGACTACGTGCTCAAGCACCTCCCCACCCTCACTGGAAGAATTTCTTCCTAATATCCTGTCTAAACCTACTCTGTCAGTTTGAAGCCATTCCCCCTTCTTCTGTCACTCATGTTCTTGTAAATAATCTCTTCCTCTTGTAGCTCCCTTCAAGGCTGGGGAGGAGTGAAGAAGGGTGAACTACTGCAAAATGTGGTCGTAAAATCTGCACCAAATCAGGAAAGTGCCTGACGGGGAGGAAGATCATTAGGAAGACTGTGGAGATTCTGGAAACCTTTCCAACAAGGAGCAGGAGAGCATCTGGGCCAGGCAGTCTGGCCAAGAGCTGGATGCCGACAGGAGAAAGGCAGGCAGGATCAGCAATACCAGTGAGTTCCCAGGCAAACATGTGGCCCTACCAAATGCATCCTATAAGGCATGTGCCACACACCTGGAAGGGCTGCAGGGCCCCAACAGAGCTGCTGAAGTCTCACAGCACCAGCCCTGGGGTCATCAGGGCTCATGGAACAGCCCTTGAGGCTTTGCAGTGGGGATCCCGGGGGTTGAAGTGCCATGCTGTGCCATTCTGATGCCTTCAGTAAATCTGGGGGAATTATCCATGTTTGCCATGGACAACCCCCTGGTTTAGCAGGTGTGTGAATGAGGTAAATGTATGGGCAGGAAAAGGTGTAATTTTATTGCTTATTTTTCTAAAGAATATATATGATTAAAGTTGAGCTGACAGGAGAGAGCGAGCAGGCAGCAAAAACCACAAAACTTTGGGATCTGAGCACTGGGAGAAGAAACCAAATTTCCTTGGAGAATGACAATGAGGAGGAAAAGTCAAAGTACTAAGATGGAAACAATCAATGTTACAGATTTTAAACTAACAGGAAAAGCAATAAACTTCTTCCTTTTGGCTGCTTGTCCAAGCAAGACACTTTGGATGGAGGGTTTCCCCTGTAATGAAAATTATATGATCTCATCTTGGAGACTGGAGTGATGTAATATCCATGTAGGGACTGTTTTAATGTCTTTCATGGGTCATTGAAAACTGCCTGGCAAATTGGATCATGGACTGCAGGGAACACTTCTGCTACAGCAGGAAAATGGTCTGGATATAACAAGTGACCGAAGGGTTTTGAAAAATCCCACCATGTGTAATAGTTCCTGGTTTCAGCCATAAAAATATACCTTTTATTTTCCCTCTCTTATTTTTTTGTTGTCGTTTAATATAGTCTTTCCTTCTCATTCAATAACCCTTTTTATACCTTCATTCTCCCTCTATATTAAGACCTGACAATCCATTAAGGCAAATCCTATATTTGGAATTGCCTCTAAATTGATAGTGGAACATGGACTGCCTGCCCCAAAACCACATCCATTTTCTTATGCTGGAGATTAGATGGATTTTCTTTCTGAAAACAAATGAAAATTTTGATTATATGTGTCATTCAAACAGCAATTCCATCTTATTAAATGGTTCCAGGCAGTTGGTGCTGGGAACATTGTAATAAGGGCTCCAGCATCTGAGACTATTTGGCTGAATCAATTGGCCAATTCCATGCTCTTTTCAGGAAATTCTGGCTGTGGCAAAGTGTGCAAACGGAAACCCACATGAAAACACAATGAAAATAAGTGGTTAATGATGTGACTAATATTTAAAGTGGTTTAGTATTCTGGTTTGAAAGCAAAACCAGTGAGAGACTCCAAGTCAGAAATACAATTTATTACGAAAAGGAAAAAAACAAAAATGTATGCAATAATACAAAAGAAAAAAGAAAACCACTGACAGAGTCAG